>JAAALK010000288.1:13064633-13197053 GCA_019279435.1 Zizania palustris
AATGTGACAGTGGCGTGTGCCCTGAAAGATGATATGAGCAACATTAAGTTTAGGAGAACTTTGGTGGGTGATAAGCTGCAGGAGTGGACTAAGCTCAAGAAATTGTGTGGAAAAGTTAAACTGAATGATGAAAAGGACGGTGCTAAATGGCTTTGACCAAGACAGGGGTGTTTGATGTGAGATCGTTTATACCGCTTTGAAAATGCAAGAAGTGGCTAGAGGGGTAGATGAGGTCTGGGATCTGAAGATCCCTCTGAAAATTAAAATTTTCCTTTGGCTGGCAAAAGAGACAAGATTCTCACTAGGATGAACTTAGTCAAAGAGGTTGGCATGGGAAAGATACAAATTGCCCCTTCTGTAGCAGACCTGAAACAGTGCAACATTTGTTTTTGACTGTGTGCTGTCTAGATTTATCTGGGGCATGATGAAGATGTGTTTCAACATTGGCCCTTTTGCAAATATGGAACATCTCTGGCAAAACTGGTTTCGGAGACTTAAGAGGAATGATAGGAAAATGGCTGGTGTTGGGGTTGCGGCAATCTTGTGGAGTATATGGAAAGTCAGAAATGACGTATTCTTCAGAAATAAAAGTATAAATGATCCAATTGAGCTGGCTAATCTTATATGCTTCTGGATTTCGTCGTGGTCCATACTACAGAGGTCGGAGGAAAGGGGAAGAAAGCTGGAGCTGGGTGTACGACTAATCGAGCAGGTGGTAAAGGAGATCTTCGCTAAGGGCGGTTGGAATCTCGCAAGAAACCTGATCAGCGGTTGATGGTTTTGGTACCCCTGTGGGTTGTCCTGTGTCTCTGTTTAGCTTGACATTTTGGTTCTGGGTAGGCAGGATCAGATGATTGTCTTTTCATGTTTCGGACCTTTGGTGCTGTAATAAGTAGACTTGGTATGTTTGGCTGTCACATGCTGTGATTTTGCCGCTGCTTTTGTCTGAATACTCGGTTGTATTTGCGTTGGTCCCTCACTATGGTTTCTTTAATGGAAACAGGAAAGGGTTATACCCCCTTTCTTTTCTCAAAAAAAAAATCATCTCACGGCAGCCAGGCGTCCTGCTGTTTGTTTCATTCCTACACCGCATGGTAGCCGAGGCTGCGCACCTACACCGCAGAATAGCCTCTTCACGACAGTCCAAGGTCAAAGTTTTTCCTAGCCTTTTTTTCTCTCACATGGCAGGCGAGGTATCAGATTTGCAGTGGGGCCCACCGATTGAAGAGGCAGCAGGCTACGCCGGCTAGGCACGTCAGGGTCGGTAGCGTAGGCAGGCTGCGCGTGGGGCGGCGTGGAGCTCCTTCGGCCGGATTTCTTGGGCGCGTGATGCAGGTTAGTCTATCTAATCTAATCTCCTATTTCCTAGGTAGATTAATTAGATAGATTGTCATCCAATTTTAATTAGCCTGTAGATTTGATTATTAATTTCGTGGCTAATATTTATCTGCTAGAATATTATTAGTACTCGCATAATTTTTATTTAAGTACTTTTTAATCTGCTCGTATAAAAAGAAAACAAAATTAATTAAGATATTATTAGTCGCAGTATTATTTTTATTCTAGTTTTAAGTATAATATTTTAGGTTTATTTCTGTTTTTTTTAAATAATCCATGTTTTATTCATTTGATTAGTATTTTATTTCTAGTCTGAAATATAACTATTTCGTGGTATATCTAGGTGTTTTTATTACTGCAGTATTTTTATTTAGTTTATCTTTAATATCATTTTAAATAGGACACCAGTAATTTTTAGGCTAGACAACTTTAATTCATGTAATTGCCTTGCTAATATTATTTGTCTGGTTAAGTTCGTTTGAGTTTTGGGATTAGGATATAGTTTAGCAAGAAATTTTTAGGCGCCCTTTCACCCCCCCTCTGGTCGCTACTTTCGGTCCTACAAGTGGTATCAGAGCGAGGTTAGGGTTTTTCCCATACCTTAACCGGTTCTAAACCCAGGTATTGATCATGACGTCTTCTGGTAAAATCCCGTCCCTTGAAGCTTTTGGCTATATTTATTGGAAGACTCGCATGCGAGCCTATCTTATGAGCCAGAGCTTGGATATATGGGAGATTTGTGTTCATCCTACTTTCACCATAGTGCCTATTGCTGAGGGTACTTCTACTGATGTAATTGCCCAGCATCAAAACAATAGTAAAAGCAGTGAACATTTTATTCTCTGGTCTAGGTCCTAGAGAGTTTGAGCGTGTTAGCCATCTCACCACTACACGAGAGATCTGGGCTACCCTCCAGGCACACCATGAGGGGACAGCTCAGGTCAAGGCTAGGCTCTATTAGACCTACCGGCGTGAGTATGAAAATTTCTCACAGAAGCCGGGTGAGACTGTTGAGGCTTTGTTTGGTCGTTTTCAATCAATCATTAACAAGCTTCGGGTCAACAAGGTCGAGCGTGATCAACTGGTCTCAGATCATGAACAGGCGCTCAAGGTTCTCCATACCTTGGACCCTAAGATCTGGGAGATCAAGGTTTCTTCTATTGTTGAGAGCGCTTCCTATGATACCTTGACTGTCACAAAGCTTTTTAGTAAGCTCAAGGCCTCACAGGTCGATATCCGGTTGGGATCAAATCTCACTGGTTCTGGCTCAAAAACTCTGGCCCTTGCGACACCGTCTGCTGATCCTACTACCATGAGTTGTTGAGAAACCATGTTGAAGAATATGAGTTTGATACTCTAGATGTGATGAGTGATTGTCAAATGGAAGTCAAAGAAAGAGAAATGAAGACCTGTCGTGTCTAAGGCACGTGTGACTTAGGTACACGGGCAGTGAGCGACAGCCGAGCAGAGGAGCCGTGGAGTCGGGCTGGCCCAATCCAGGTACATGGGCTAGGAGCGGCAGAGGATCCACTGGTCTGTCGACTGGGTTTGACTCAGGTACACGGGCGGCGAGCGATTGCTGGGCTGAGGAAGATGCGAGGTCGGGTCGGCTCAATCCGGGTATCCGGTGCGAAGACGGTGGACGTTTTGTTAGTTTCAGCGCAAAACTGACATCTTATGATTATTTTATTTTTAGGATATTAATGTTTAGTTTTTAAGTCCAGAATATTTTTATTTGAGTGAATTGATTTTTCTAAGGATATTTTAGGAATTTCGGAATTATTTTAGAGTCAGTGTTAATTTACCCTAGGGGTAAATTAGTCTTTTTCATGTATTAGGAGTCGCCTATAAATAGGCCCCTACCCCATGGGGATAGGATGACTGTTTTCTCGATAATCAATCTACAATGCCTATTGGTTTTTGCGGCTAGTTTTATTTTGATCTACGGTTTTTTTGGTCGCTGTCGTCGCCTGTTCTTCGCTCCTCCGAGCGATTTTTCTCCCGCCAATCCTCTTAGCACGCCGCCTGTTTCTTTTTCAGAAGTACACACATAGTAGTACACGGCAACCCGGTAGGAGGCGCGCATGCGTAAGGCTTCACGTGCTGCTGAGCGGTAGCAGCTACGCTAGCTGCATTGGCTGGCAGGGAGCACGACTCGCACGGCAGCCGAGACAGTGACCTGCATGCAGCACGTCAGCGACAGGCAGCTCCATTCTCCGTTCCACGACCATTAGCAGCGGCGACTGCGTTTCTGCTCCAAGCGGGGAGAGGCAATGAACTGCAGCAGCAGTTTTTTCGGCTTGTAGCTCGCGCGCGCAGGCTTTTCGCACGGAAATTGTTCCAAGAAGGCTCGGTGCACGGAGATCATTCAAAGCAGGCACTGCGCACGGAGACTGCCCGGTTATTTCTACTATGCAGGTAAGTTCTTATCTCTTAATTTTTGGTAGATTAATTAGATAGATAATCATCCGTTTTTAATTAGCATGCTGATTCAGTTATTAATTTCGTGGTTAATTTTTATCTACTAGACATTATTATTTAATTTGCCTATTAATTATCTCGTATTATTTATTTAAATATTTTTGTTTAATCTTCTCATATAAAAGAAAAATTATTAGTCGTAGTAATATTTTTAGTCTAGTTTTACGTGCAATACTTTAGGGTTATTTCTGAATTAATTTTTGAATGATCCATGTTTTATTCATTTGATTAGTATTGCATTTCTAGACTACAATATAAAAATTTCGTGATATATCTAGGTGTGTTTATTTACTACAGTATTTTTATTTAGTTTATCTTTAATATCATTTTAATTAAGACACCGGTCATTTTTAGGCTAGACAACTTTAGTTCCTGTAATTTGCTTTGCTAATATTATTTGTCTGGTTAAGTTCGTTTAGGTGTTGGGATTAGGATATAGTTTAGCAAGAATTTTTTAGGCGCTCATTCAGCCCCCTCTGGTCGCTACTTTCGTCCTATAGTTGTACTGCATTTTCTTTTATGTCTATCTCCGAGGAACAACTTGATTTGCTAGGAGATGATGATCTGTGTTTGTTTAACAACCGAGTGCGACGTGTTTATGATAAGCGAATGTTTAAAAGACATGGCACAAATCCAGATGCTTTGAGTGTGGTGATCCAGGTTATTTCATCGCCGACTGCCCCAAGCGGAAGAATTACAAGAAGGGAACCGGCGGTAACTCCTATGACTCTGGCAAGTACGACAACTCCACTTCCACAAAGGGCAAGCCCAAGACAAGATTATTTCGAAAGGCTCTGAAGGACTACAAGCGTGAGAACAAGAAATGAGACAAGGCCTTCTTTGCCGAGATGGAGAAGGCTACTCCAAGAGATCTTCGTCTTCCTCCTCATCTTCGAGCTCAAGTGATGAAGAGATCGTGATCAGGAAGGGGAAGGATAGGGACGATCCAGCGGGCCTCTGCTTCATGGCCTTCGGGGACAAGCCGAAGAGTCGCTCGTGTCACAGCCGAAGACCCCACAAGAGTTTCTGCTCAATGGCTCTTAGGGATAAGAAAGAAAAGGACTCCTCTGATGACTCTGACGATGACGATGAGAAGGTATCTTCCTATGAACAAGAAGTTGTTAATTTACTAGAACAGAACCATCAGGAGTTGAAGTATCAGGAGAAACTGCTTAGAGGGGCTAAAAAGAGGATAGATGAGCTTGAGAGTGAGCTTGCCATGACGAATGGCAAGATTGAGAGTATGTCTTCTTCCCCTTGCTTGGGTGATAGTAGTGAGTGTCCTAACTGTGAGGTGTGGTTGTGTGACCTGACGACTCTTAAGTCCAGGTATACAGAGAGAGTAGATGAGAGAGACGCTATGGCCACTGAGTTTGAAAGCGCTCAGCAGGAGCTAAAAGATGCTCATGCCACTGTCATCGTGCTTTGTGTAGACTGCCCATCCCATTTAGCTGAGCTGAGAGCCAAGAGTGATGAGTAGTTGAGCGAGTTAGCTAGAGTGAGAGCTGAGTTGGAGCAGACTAAGCTAGAGCTTGAGACCTTGTCAGTTCCATCCACTGTTTGTGAGAACTGCTTGTCCTTGAGATTGGAGCTGATCAAGCTAAAAGCTGAGAAGTCTGTCGAAGTTGATAGAGAGTGTGAGATCTGCTTGTCTCAGGTGGAGGTGCTAGCTTCCTTGAGAGAGGAGCTAGCTGATGTTCAGAACGAGAACTTTTACCTCCGTTAGATCCTAAGTTGGATTAGTGCCAGAGAGCCACAGCTTGGCATGATGATCCAACAGTTCAAGAGGCAGGATGGGTTTGGGGTAGGTTACACCTATACCAAGGCTAACTTTGAGAGTGCTATTGGCCGTGCAGTGGAGTGGAGCAAGATGACTCCAGAGCAGAGATATCCCAAGACTCACTCCACTGAGTCCTTTAAGGATAGTCAGCCCAAGGATGGAGTGTTCCAAGAACAACCTAAAGCTCCACCTAAGAAGAAAATCTAGGTTCCAAAGCCTAAACCTCTCCACACTTCTCTCGATTCTTTACCTGGCCCTCTCACACCAAATATGCTACACCCAACACCACCAAGCCTAAGAATCCCAAGCCTCAACCACATCCTAAGAAGCCTACCTATCATTGTGAGTTTTGTTAGAGAGACGGGCATCTTGAGGAGTTTTTCTTCAGGAGGAAGCGGGTTGAGCGAGCAGAGAGAGCTCGAGGTGGGCAGGAGCAGTTCTACCAGCAGGGTGGTAGACAGAGAGCTCCTCGATGTAGAGAGAGGCTAGAGGCCAGACCACATCGTGTAGGTGGTGGTAGAGGAGACGGTTTTTATGACCATGCTCCGGAGGGTGGTTTTCGTTCCGGTAGAGTTCCAGATGGTTATGGATACATTTTTGGACCTCATGGCCGTGATTTTAGGCAGAACAGAGGACCGTGCTTTGAGCCGCGTTTTGGTCCAGACCCATATGATTCCTTCTGCTTTCCTACTTACGAGCAGATGGCTTGACATTGGTTTAGCACCTTCGCTAAACCTGGTGTTCGATCGTTTGCTCCCACTCATGACCATTGATCTTGCAGGATCGAGGACTTGAGGACATATGGATCATGGATTCAGGATGTTCTCGCCACATGACGGGACACCGCAGATGGTTCTCCAGCTTCACTCCCCCGTGCTCCAAGGAATACATCACTTTCGGGAACATTAGTCAAGGGAAGGTACAAGGTATTAGGTCAATTCGTATTTCTGATTATTTCTCTTTGAAGAATGTTGCTTTAGTTGGAAATCTGAAATTTAATCTAATTTCTGTTTCGCAACTTCTTGAGGATGGTTTAGATGTTCGCTTTAAGAAGGGCATTGTTGATAGCAAAAAATGGCATTAATGGCTAGATTGTCAAAATATCAAGTTTTGGTGATTTGGGCCGAAAGTACACATGTCCAGGGTCTGTCCGAAGCCCTATAGGGCCGAAGTCCATTGAGCTATGGGCTCCGAAAGCCTCTAGCCAGCCCATGGGCTTCGACTAGGAAGCCTTTGGAGGCCCACGCTGCCGAAGCTTCGGCCCAAGGAGCAGGCCTCGATAGGCCTGGCCGAAGCCCACCTCGGCAGAGATAGGGTTGTTTGCGTCACCAGCTCAATCTCTATCTCTATCTAGCCAGATTAATAGCAGATTAGATTAGGAGTTAACCCCCTATAAATAGAGAGGCATGGCCGGCATGGAGGGCCCCCCAACTCAAACCAAACCAAAACCCATGCTTTGATCATATTTACTTTACCTTTATTTTCCTATACCTCTTCGTCGGTTTGCCTGGAAGCCCTCAACTGGCCACTACAGAACAATGGTAATCCTTGTTACTTCACCTGTGAAGTATACGTTAATCTACGTAATAGATTGCTATCGCCTTGTTACTTCGCCTGTGAAGTATCCGTTAATCTACGTAATAGATTGCTATCGCCTTGTTACTTCGCCTGTGAAGTATCCGCTAATCTGTGTAATAGATTGCTACCTTCGCTACTAGTGCAACACTTGGCAAAATTCGGTCCTCAGGCTGAATTAGTACTTCGAATTCTCTCTGTTGCAGGTTCGCACGTTCGGAGATACTTCGTCGGAGGTGTCCGGAGCCGAGGGATCGGTTTCAGAGGTCCCCGGGACACCCTTCGACGAGACTGCAGGCTCCGGCGATAGGCTTCGCCAGCATACTTCGTCGCAACAGGCTTCGCCATGACCATACTCCGCACCGGATGAAGTTGCACTCGCACGTGGCCCTCGTGTCACTATTCCGTAGTTTGCTGTATTGGAGATCGCACGCAGAACTCCCCTGTTCGGAGGTGATCACCGCGTCTAGATCCGTTCGGAGTCCGTCTTTGGCCGGATCAGTTCGAACGCCGAAGCACCCTTCGGCGGAGCACTTCGCACTAGACGCCGAAGGTATACTTTGGCCACCCCTTCGCACCAGACTTCGAACCAGGCGGGGCTCCGACTGGTTTGCTGATTTTATTTTGTTTAACCTATTTCTTTTGGCTAATTGGATTATTTTGTGTGATCTGGTTTCCTGGCGACTCCACCCCCTTATCACTATTAAGAGTAGTCAGAACGCGACGTCGGTGCCACGTCACACTCAGGCTTGTCCCTAAGTATCCGTGCACTTTTGGATCGTCGAACTGACCCAAGTGCGGGGGCACATTTCTGTGTCAACACACTTTTTGGCGACTCCGCTGGGGAGGGCTACACCAACATGATGAGTACGTCTACATCGGCCACCGGTACATCTACATCGACTACTACGTCTACACCGCCGATGGACGCGATAGGAGGCGTGGATATCGACAACTGCAACATAATGTCACCTACACTTGGATATATCGAGGCAAAGTTGAAGGCGCTCCAAGAAATGATGCTTGGGGGCTACGTCAAGACACGCGCGGGCTTCATCAAGCGCGACATCGTCACCCCCGACCTCGCTCAGGTCCAGGTAACCCCTGTATCGCCTCGTTTATCTTCTTTAGAAATTGAACAAAAAATAGCCACATCAGTGGATCAAGCCGTTAGCGCTTCACTAGCCAACCGTTTAGATTCGGCAGTTAGCTCCCAAGTAGAGGCAACTCTTAGGAGGTTCGGCTTCACTGAGGCCGTACCCCCGGTTCCCATTGCTAGCGCGCCACCGGAAACCACGTGTACGGTAGGATTATCGACAGCACAATCATGTCTCCGGCCTCGTCACTAACAACCGAGACCAATCATTATACCTACGGTCAAACTAACACTGCATACCACGCACCACCACCTGTGCCGGTACCCGCGCTACCCGCACCACACGCACAGACGCCCGGACACGAGCACATTGCACAAATAGCACGCAGGGAAGAAGCACACGACCGACACGCCGATATCCCACCGTGTGTTGCGCCCCCGCATGAGAGGCGCACACAAGCAACATACCAAGATGACATAGAGGAGCGGGTCCGCACACTATTTAGAGAGTGTGCTGGCTTCGTGCCCAAGGGACGGGTTAGGGTTTACCGTAAGCCCTACCCCGACCATCTTGACACGGTACCCTACCCCCACGGCTATAGGATCCCTGAATTCACTAAGTTCGATGGCGAGGGTAGCAAGACCACACTAGAGCACGTTAGTCAATTTTTTGCACAGTGTGGAGAGGTTAGCGGGATAGATGCTCTAAAGGTTAGACTATTTTCTCTCTCGCTATCCGGCACTGCTTTCACTTGGTTTTCGGCGCTCCCGCCGAACTCCATCCACACGTGGGACAATTTAGAGCGGAAATTCCATGATTATTTCTACACAGGTGAGACAGAACTTAGGCTTTCGCGTTTGACATCGGTTAAGCAGAAATCTAGTGAGAGCGCCTCTGAGTACATCAAGCGTTTCAGGGATACTAGAAACCAATGTTTTAGCCTTAATATTTCAGAAAGGGACTTGGCGGAGTTAGCTTTTAATGGGTTGCGTTCCGAAATTAAAGAGAGGTTAGATAACCAAAACTTTTTAGAAGTTAGCCAAGTTTTACAGCAGGATCTGGTCCAGGAGGCCGAGCCAAAGATAAAAAGTTTATTAAGACGTTTAGCAAGCCTAGGGCCGAAATCCACATCATGGAACGCTCTGATGAGGAGGAGTCAGAGGAGGAGGACTCAGCCGACATGTATGCGGCCGAATGGGTTTGGAGCACCAAAAATAAACCTATCACTTGCTCTGAGATACGACCATCCCCCACGAAGAATAGACTTAATGAGGTCAAGTACTCGTTTGATGTGACTAAATGTGATAAAATATTTGATTTCCTCTTAAAGAGTCAGCTTTTCAGGTTACCTAAGGTTCAAGTTATCCCACCTGCCGACGAGTTAAAAAGGCATCCATATTGTAAGTGGCATGATTCACATTCTCATAATACTAATGATTGCAATGTTTTTGACGGCAGATACAATCGGCCATAGAAGGAGGACGATTGAAGATAGACCATGATCCAAAGATGAAGCTGGATAAATATCCTTTTCCAGTCAACGCCGTTGACCTCGGCGAAAATAAGGTGTTGATTCGGGCAGAACAGGCCGAGTCTGCTAAAGGGAAAGATGTGATTGTTGGAGAACCGCGCACTCGCACACTCGTACCAAAGAACCCCGAGGTAGGAGTGTGGAAACAAAACATCGATATCCCTTCGGCTAAGGCTCGCAAGAGGCTGAAGGTGACATATAACATGCTATTAAACAAGCATCAGAGGAGGGCCAAAGAAGCAGGTCTGCACGCTAAACTAAAACAACCGAGGGGTCCAAGACCTTCAAAGGGTGGCTTCGGTACGAAGCCGGCGAACCCTCCGCACGAGGGCTTCGGGCCACAATGGCATGATGCTCTGCACGGTGGTTCCGAGCCACAATGGCCGAACCCCCCGTACGACAACTTTGAACCCCAGTGGTCGGGTCTTCCATGTGACAACTTCGGCCCCCAATGGCCGAACCCCGCATCGTGTTGGACGTCTTCGATGGGAGGCTTCGGCCCGCACTTGCCGAACATACCTCTGGTCTGGCGGGACCCTTCACCGGTGTGGTCCGAGATACCTTCGATGTGGCCAAACCCCCTTCCAGGTAACGGGTTCGGCTCACAGTGGACGAGGCCATTAGAGCCTCTGATTCCTTCGCCGTTTGACTGGGCAGGGACCCCGTGGGCTCCGTACGTATCTGGGTCGGGGTACCCCCCACAACCTAACACTATGCATTATCTTCCTTCGGAGTATTATGGATGGCAGGGGCCAACAGACACAGCGGAGGGCGGCATCATCCACAGACTGTCCGTGATACCTTCGAATCGGACAATGCAGAGCGAAGCCGAAGGGTGCGAGCACGCGGAGGCCGAAGCTAGGGAATCCGAAGCCATAACCATCAGAGATGGGTCTCAGGAAGTCCCAATCCCGAAGGCTTTGTCACCGAGGTCTGACGGAGGTAAGTCTCATGCCTTGGCCGAGCCCTGCGCTGAAGCTTGGTTTGGTCAGCCGAAGGAGGCCTACCTGTCTGACGGGGTTCGCAGCGAAGCACCCTCCGAACACAGGGTGCAGAAGGCCGAAGGGCACAACGCCACTTCGACCAAAATTAATGGGAGCTGAACAATAGATCCAGGCACCAAGCCGCAGCCATCTTGGGCTCCTCCAGGCATGTCCAAATCACAGAAGAGACGTCTACAAAGGCTGCGGGCACAGGAGATGCGCGAGAAGAAAGCTGAGGCCGAGCGCGATGCTATCTTCGAAGATATCCGCCCTCGGCCAGCTACGAAGCAGGTATGGAGGGAGAAGCAGGTTGAGACAACCAACCCGGCTCCTAGTCCGAGCGACGACGATGACATGCTCGACGACGATTACTCGCCCATCTCTGAAGGGCCCGCACCCCAGGTGATGGATATGAACATCGTCACATTACCTGCCGAGTTCGCCCTACCGCAGGACGAGGCCGAGGTCGCTCAATTGAACCTCGGCCCACGGAATGCCATCTTCGAGAAGCCCGAGGACTCGGCTCACCATCTAAAACCCCTCTATGTCAGAGGTCACATCGATGGGAAGCCGATTTCCCGAATGCTCATCGACGGCGACGCCACTGTTAACTTTATGCCTTATTCATTGTTGAAGAAACTTGGCAGGGATGAGGATGACCTAAAGAAGACCAACTTGATGCTCAATGACTTCAACGGCGAGATCTCCGAGGCCAAGGGAGTACTCTCTATGGAGTTGACGGTGAGCAACAAGACATTGCCAACAACATTTTTCGTCGTCGATGTACAAGGTAACTATAGCGTGTTACTCGGACGTGACTGGATTCACGCAAACTATTGCATTCCCTCTACCCTACACCAGTGCTTGATACAGTGGGATGGCAATGAGGTGGAGGTCATCCCCGCGGATACTTCGTCCCAAGTAGCTTTGGCCGATGTGTTGGTTGACGCCATCCATAACAAAGTAGAGTGTCTATCAGGTAGAGATCTTTCGGATTATGACTTTGTTAGTGTATCCGGAGGACGGTTTGTACTAGTGTCTGTAAAGCCGGCTGGAGTAGCACGACTATTTTTGTATTAATAGTCATGTCTAGCAAGAATAATCTAGATTGGCTAAAGTCTCGTGTGGAGCAGTATTGGTCTAATAAAGAAGGTATTGCCGAAGCCATCGAAGATTTTAGAGAAGTAGAAAAATTAGGGCAAGGTTTTGCGTCGGCCGATCCCTTGGAGGAGGTCGACATAGGTGATGGTAGCATCCCAAGGCCAACTTTTGTAAACCAACATTTACAGCCTGATGAAAAGGCTGAAGTAATACAGTTACTTTGGTCGTATGCAGATTGTTTCGCATGGGAGTATAGCGAGATGCTAGGGCTAAGCCGCGAGGTCGTGGAGCATCGGCTGCCCATCAAGTCCGGATTTAGGCCTTATAAGAAGCCTCCCTGCCGCTTTAATTCGGTCGTCTATGACTGAGTTAAAGAGGAAGTGGAACGACTACTCAAGGCTGAGTTTATTAGGCCGTGCAAGTACGCAGAATGGGTTGCTAACATTGTGCCTGTAGAGAAAAAAGGGAGCAGCAATATATGGGTATGCATCGATTTTAGGGATCTAAACAGAGCCACTCCAAAGGACGAGTATCCGATGCCAATAGCCGACATGCTGATCAACGATGCTTCAGGACACAAGGTACTAAGTTTTCTTGATGGCAATGCTGGTTACAATCAAATCTTTATGGCCGAAGAAGACATCTATAAGACTGCCTTTCGATGCCCTAGTTTTGTCGGTTTGTTCGAGTGGGTCGTCATGACTTTTGGTTTGAAAAATGCCGGCGCCACGTATCAGCGCGCTATGAATCTGATCTTTCATGATTTGTTAGGAGTCATGTTAGAAGTCTACATCGATGATGTTGTAGTCAAATTGGACGCTATGGGAAACCATTTAGCCGATTTGAAGGTTGATTTCGATAGGAAGCGTCAGTACGGGTTGAAGATGAACCTACTCAAGTGTCCTTTTGGTGTATCGTCGGGTAAGTTCTTAGGTTTCATGATTCACGAGAGAGGCATCAAAATCGATCCTAAGAGACTTGAAAAGATTAGAAACATTGCAGCACCGACATGCAAAAGGGATGTACAGAAGTTGCTAGGCAAGATGAACTATTTGCGTCGCTTTATATCCAACATGTCCGGCAAGATTGGTGCCTTTGTCCCCATACTCCGGCTAAAAAACGAAGCCGAGTTCACTTGGGGGCAAGCTAACAAAGTGCTTTCAAAAAGATCAAGGAGTGCTTGTCATCACCGCCTGTGGTGAGAGCACCTAAAGTCGGGATTCCGTTTCAGTTATATGTCTCCGCTAAAGATAGCGTGATTGGAGCCGTGCTAACCCAGGAGGTGGAGGGGAAGGAGTACATCATCACATTCTTGAGCCACCGTCTGCTGGACGCCGAAACCAGGTACGCGTTTGTGGAGCGATTATGTTTATCACTTTATGACGCGTGCACCAAGTTACACCATTATCTTCTCCCCACCACATGTGTTGTCGTTTGCCAAACCGATGTTATAAAGCACATGTTACAGAAGCCGACTCTAAGTGGAAGAATCGGAAAATGGGCTTACGTGTTGATTGAGTATGATTTGGCCTACGAGCCCCTAAGAGCGATGAAAGGCCAAGTCGTAGCCAACTTTATAGTTGATCATCACATAGATGTTAGATGGAGTGATGCTATTGCTCTAGTTGAGGTAGTACCATGGAAAATCTATTTTGATGGTTTGGCTTGCAAGAGTGGCCAAGGTATTGGAGTGGTTCTCATATCACCTAATGGTATGCGCTTTGAAACCTCATCCCGACTAGAGTTTTCTTCCACTAATAACCAAGCCGAATACGAGGCTTTGTTGCTAGGTCTTGAACTACTAGAGTCTATAGACGCTAAACATGTTCACGCGTATGGTGATTCATTATTAGTAGTACAACAAGTAGCTAAGAATGCTCAATGTTTTAATGGCTTGCTGAATAGCTACTTGGACAAATGTCTAGACATAGTTGTTACTTTTGATGATTTCAAAATATCTCACGTGTGAAGAGAAGCCAATTCAGTCGCCAATGATTTGGCTCAGCAAGCATCTGGCTACCAAGTCAGGAGAGGGAAATTTTCTGTATTGGAGAAGCCGGTGTTTAGTCCAACTGCCGAAGCCAGTAAAGGTGGGCAGGCGCACGCCTCGGGTCGAACCCCTTGGGTCGCCGAAGGCCACCGCACGCCGAAGCCAGTAAAGGATCTGGCACGGCGGAGCCCATAGTGCGAAGCCTCCTAGACGGAGAAGGCTCCCCGGAGTCCGAACCCTCCGAAGAGCTTCGGCCCAGCACACTCCGAATGGCCACCTTGGCCAGGCTTCGGCACGAGCTGGAATGGCTCGGGGGGCACCCCGAAGTCAATATTTTAGAAGTTTTTCAGAAGGTGGACCAGCGAGGCCCTCTAAAACCTGTAAGGGCGATTGGAGAGTCCCAATCGTCCAGTATTTGAGAGACCCTAGCCGAAGGGTTGATCGGAAGTTTCGGCGACAAGCGTTCAAATTCATGTTGGTAGACGACACATTGTATCACCGAACCATCGACGGAGTGCTATTGAAGTGTTTAGACCATGAGCAGTTCCAGGTGGCTACAGGAGAAGTCCATGAGGGGCTTTGCGGCACTCATCAGTCGGCCCAAAAGATGAGTTGGATGCTCAAAAGAGCGGGTTTTTATTGGCCGACTATGACTGAAGATTGTTTCAAGTACTACAGAGGGTGTGAGGAATGTCAGAGGTTTGGCAACATCCAGTTTGCTCCTGCCTCATTGCTCAATCCTATTGTCAAGCCATGGCCATTTCGAGGTTGGGGTTTAGACTTCATCGGCCAGATTCACCTTCCTTCCTCAAAAGGGCATCGGTTTGTGTTGATGGCGACGGATTACTTCACTAAGTGGACCGAGGCCGTACCTCTCAAGAACATGACTCACAACGAGGTACGTGATTTTATTTTAAAGCACATCATACATAGATTCGGCATTCCCCAAACTCTTACTACAGATCAAGGTAGTTCTTTGTTTCTAGAGAAGTAAGGGACTTCGCCGAATACTATGGTATTAAGTTGATAAACTCTTCACCTTACTATGCTCAGGCCAATGGTCAGGCCGAGTCTAGTAATAAAACCGTGATTAAGCTTATTAAGAAGAAAATTGAAGAGTTTCCTAAAAGGTGGCATGAAGTGCTTTTCGAGGCGTTATGGGCTTGTAGGATTGCAAAGCACGGTGCCACCAAGGTCAGTCCATATGAGTTGGTATATCGACAAGAGGTCGTTCTGCCTGTAGAAGTAGATCTTGGCTCCTTAAGAGTGTTAAATCAAGACGGCTTATCGGTTAATGAGTATGAGGCTCTTCTGAAAGATAATCTGGAGGAAGTGACCGATAAGAGGCTAAGGGCTTTAGAAGCCATAGAAGTAGACAAGAAGAGAGTAGCTAAAGCCTACAATGAGAAGGTTAAACCAAAATCGTTTCAAATAGGAGACTTGGTATGGAAAATGATTTTGCCTTTAGGCACGAAGAGTCCCAAATTTTGCAAATGGTCACCTAGTTGGGAAGGTCCTTTTAAGATAGCCGAAATCGCTCCCGACAACGCATACGTGTTGGAATCCCTGCAGGGAAAGCGGTTTTGAAGAGCTTTGAATGGTAGATACTTGAAAAGGTATTTCCCAAGTGTGTGGCAAACATCATAAAAGTGTCAGAAAGACGATATGGATGGAATCGTCTTTAGCTCATTGTGCTTTTAGTTCACTAGTTCACTA
The DNA here is from genome assembly GCA_019279435.1 of Zizania palustris. Taxonomy (NCBI): domain Eukaryota; kingdom Viridiplantae; phylum Streptophyta; class Magnoliopsida; order Poales; family Poaceae; genus Zizania; species Zizania palustris. The sequence continues at coordinate 13,080,226 of JAAALK010000288.1, forward strand.
AAATGTAGGGGGGCATGTGTTGATAGCAAAAAATGGCATTAATGGCTAGATTGTCAAAATATCAAGTTTTGGTGATTTGGGCAGAAAGTACACATGTCTAGGGTCTGTCTGAAGCCCTACAGGGCCGAAGTCCATTGAGCTATGGGCTCCGAAAGCCTCTAGCCAGCCCATGGGCTTCAGCCAGGAATCCTTCGGAGGCCCACGCTGCCGAAGCTTCGGAAGCCTTCGGAGGCCCACGCTGCCGAAGCTTCAGCCCAAGGAGCAGGCCTCGACGAGGCTGGCCGAAGCCCACCTCGGCAGAGATAGAGTTGTTTGCGTCACACCGGCTCAATCTCTATCTCTATCTAGCTGGATTAATAGCAGATTAGATTTGGAGTTAACCCACTATAAATAGAGAGGCATGGCCGGCTGTTGACACGGAAACGTGCCCCCGCACTTGGGTCAGTCCGGCGATCCAAAAGTGCACGGATACTTAGGGACAGGTCTAAGCGTGACGTAGCACCGATGCCGTGTTCCGACTACCCTTAATAGTGATAAGGGGAGTGGAGTCGCCGGGCAACCAGATTACACAAAATAATCCAATTAGCCGAAAGAAATAGGTTAAACAGGTTAAAATCAGCAAACCAGTCGAAGTCCTCCTGGTTCAAAGTCTGATGCGAAGGGTGCGCCGAAGGGTACCTTCGGCATCTGGTGCGAAGTGCTTCGCCGAAGGGTGCTTCGGCGTTCGTACTGATCTGACCGAAGGTAGACTCCAAATGGATCTGAACACGGTGATCACCTCCAAACAGCGGGGTTCGGCGTGCGATCTCCGATGCAGTGAATTACAGAGTAGTGACGCGAAGGCCACACGCGGGTGCAACTTCGTTCGGTGCGGAGTGTAGTCGTGGCGAAGCCGGTCACGACGAAGTATGCTGGCAAAGCCTGTGGTCGAAGCCTGCGATCCTGTCGAACGGTGTCTTGAGGACCTCCAGAACCGATCTCTCGGCTCCGAACACCTTCGGCGAAGGGGCTCCGAACGTGCGAACCTGCAACAAAGATGATGCGAAGTACCAATTTGGCCTTAGGACCGAATTTTGTGAGGTGTTGCACGGGTGGCGAAGGTAGCAATCTACTACGAAGATTAGCAGATACTTCACAGGCGAAGTAACAAGGCGATAGCAATCTGTTACGTAAATTAACGGGGACTTCACAGGCGAAGTACCAAGGCTTACCACTGTTCCGTAGTGGTGGACAGAGGGCTTCCGGGCAAACCCACGAAGAGGTACAGAAAAGTAAAGGTAAAAGTAAAGGTACGATCAAAGCATGGCTTTGGTTTGGTTTGAGTTTGGGGGGCTCTCCACGCCGGCCATGCCTCTCTATTTATAGGGGGTGAACTCCCAATCTAATCTGCGATTAATCCGGCCGGATAGAGATAGAGATTGAGGTGGCGATGCAAACAACTCTATCTCTACCGAGATGGGCTTCAGCTAGGCCCGTCGAGGCCTGCTCCTCGGGTCGAAGCTTCTGTACCGTGGGCTTCGGCCAGGCCCGTTGATGCTTGCTCCTCGGGCCGAAGCTTCGGTAGCGTGGGCTTCGGCCATGCCCGCTGAGGCTTGCTCCTCGGGCCGAAGCTTCGACAGCGTGGGCTTCGGCCAGGCCCATCGAGGCTTGCTCCTTGGGCCGAAGCTTCGACAGTGTGGGCCTCCGAAGGCTTCCTGGTCGAAGCCCATGGGCTGTCTTGAGGCTTTCGGAGCCCATAGCTTTATGGGCTTCAGCCCTGTAGGGCTTCGGACAGACCCTAGACATGTGTATTTTTGGCCCAAATCACCAAAAATTTATATTTTGATAACCTAGCCATTAATGCCATTTTTGTTATCAACACATGCCCCCCTGCATTTTAGTGAACTAGTGAACTAAAAGCACAACGAGCTTGAGATGATACTGTTGATATCGGCTTTTCGACACTTTTATGACGTTTGCCACACACTCGGGAAATACCCTTTCAAGTACTTACCATTCAAAGCCCTTCGAAACCGCTCTCCCTGCAGGGATTCCAACATGTATGCGTTGCCTGGAGCGATTTCGTGCCTAAATTTGGTACTTTTTGTGCCTAAAGGAAAAATCGTCTTCCATAGCAAGTCTCCTATTTGAAACGATTTTGGTTTAACCTTCTTATTGTAGGCTCTAGCTACTCTCTCCTTGTCTACCTCTATGGCTTCTAAAGCTCTTAGTCTCTTATCGGTCACTTCCTCCAGATTATCCTTCAGAAGAGCTTCATATTCATTGACCGATAAGCCGTCTTGCTTCAACACTCTTAAGGAGCCAAGATCTACCTCTACAGGCAGAACGACCTCTTGTCCATATACCAACTCATATGGACTGACCTTAGTGGCACCATGCTTTGCAATCCTACAAGCCCATAACGCCTCGGAAAGCACTTCATGCCACATTTTAGGAAACTCTTCAATTTTCTTCTTAATAAGCTTAATCACAGTTTTATTACTAGACTCGGCCTGACCATTGGCCTGAGCATAGTAAGGTGAAGAGTTTATCAACTTAATGCCATAGTATTCGGTGAAGTCCCTTACTTCTTTAGAAACAAATGAACTACCTTGATCCGTAGTAAGAGTTTGAGGGATGCCGAATCTATGTATGATGTGCTTTAAAATAAAATCGCATACCTCATTATGGGTCATGTTCTTGAGAGGTACGACCTCGGTCCATTTGGTGAAGTAATCTGTCGCCATCAACATGAACCGATGACCCTTTGAGGAAGGAGGGTAGATCTAACCGATGAAGTCTAAACCCCAACCTCAAAACGGCCACGGCTTGACAATAGGATTGAGCAATGAGGCAGGAGCTAACTGGATGTTGCCAAACTTCTCACATGCCTCACACCCTCTATAGAACTTGAAACAATCTTTAGTCATAGTCGGCCAATAAAAACCTGCTCTTTTGAGCATCCAACTCATCTTTTGGGCCGACTGGTGAGTGCCGCAAAGCCCCTCATGGACTTCTCCTATAGCCACCTGGGACTGCTCATGATCTAAACACTTCAATAGCACTCCGTCGATGGTTCGGCGATATAATGTGTCGTCTACCAACACAAATTTGAACGCTTGTCACCGAACCTTCCGATCAACCCTTCGGCTAGGGTCTTTCAAATACTGGACGATTGGGACTCTCCAATCACCCTCACAGATTTCAGAGGGCTTCGCTGGTCTACCTTCTGAAAAAACTTCTAAAACACTGACTTCGGGGTGCCCCCCGAGCCATTCCAGCTCCTGCCGAAGCCCGGCCGAAGTGGCCGCTCGGAGTGTCCTGGGCCGAAGCCCTTCGGAGGGTTCGGACCCTGGAGAGCCTTCCCCGTCCGAGAGGCTTCGGACTATAGGCTCTGGCATGCCGGACCCCTCGGTGGGTGGAGAACTCTAATCCAGGGGCTCCGGCATGCGGTGGCCTTCAGCGACCCGAGGGCTTCGACCTGAAGGGTGCGCCTGTCCAACATTACTGGCTTCGGCAACGAGACCAAACATCGGCTTTTTCAATACAGAAAATTTCCCTCTCTTGACTTGGTAGCCAGATGCTTGCTGAGCCAAATCATTAGCGATTGAATTGGCTTCTTTTGACACGTGAGATATTTCGAAATCATCAAAAGTAGCAACTATGTCTAGGCATTTGTCCAAGTAGCTATTCAGCAAGTCATTAAAACATTGAGCATTCTTGGCTACTTGTTGTACTACTAATAATGAATCACCGTACGCGTGAACATGCTTAGTGCCTACAGACTCTAGTAGTTCACGACTTAGCAACAAAGCTTCGTATTCGGCTTGGTTATTAGTGGAAGAAAACTATAGACGGGCCGAGGTTTCAAAGCACATACCATTAGGTGATATGAGAACCACTCCAATACGCTGGCCATTCTTGCAAGCCGAACCATCAAAATAGATTTTCCATGGCACTATCTCAACTAGAGCAATAGCATCACTCCAGCAAGCATCTATGTGATGATCAACTATAAAGTTGGCTACGACTTGGCCTTTCATCGCTCTTAGGGGCTCGTAGGCCAAATCGTACTCAATCAACGCGTAAGCCCACTTTTCGATTCTTCCACTTAGAATTGGTTTTGTAACATGTGCTTTATAACATCGATCTGGCAAACGACAACACATGTAGTGGAGAGAAGATAATGGCGTAACTTGGTGCACACGTAATAAAGTGATAAACATAATCGCTCCACAAATGCATACCTGGTTTCGGCGTCCAGCAGGTGGTGGCTCAAGAATGTGATGATATACTCCTTCCCCTCCACCTCCTCGGTTAGCACGGCTCCAATCACGCTATCTTCAGCGGCGATGTATAGCCGAAACGGAATCCCGACCTTGGGTGCTCTCACCACGGGCGGTGATGACAAGCATTCCTTGATCTTCTCAAAAGCATTTTGCTGGCTTGCCCCCCAAGTGAACTCGGCTTCATTTTTTACCCTGAGTATGGGGACAAGTTGGATATAAAGCGACGCAAATAGTTCAACTTGCCTAGCAACTTATGCACATCCTTCTTGCATGCCGGCGCTGCAATGTTTCTAATCTTCTCAAGTCTCTTAGGATCAATCTCTATACCTCTCTCATGAACCATGAAACCTAAGAACTTACCTACCGACACGCCAAAAGTACACTTGAGTGGGTTCATTTTCAACCCATACTGCCGCATCCTATCGAAAGTAACCTTCAAATCGGCTAAATGGTTTCCCATAGCGTCCGATTTGACCACGACGTCATCGATGTAAACATCTAACATGACTCCTAACAAGTCATGAAAGATCAAGTTCATAGCGCGCTGATACGTGGCTCCTGCATTTTTCAACCCAAAAGTCATGACGACCCATTCGAATAAACTGACCAAACCAGGGCATCGAAAGGCAGTCTTATAGACGTCCTCTTCGGCCATAAAGATTTGATTGTAACCGGCATTGCCATCAAGAAAACTTAGTACCTTGTGTCCTTAAGCATCTTTGATCAACATGTCGGCTATCGGCATTGGATACTCGTCTTTTGGAGTGGCTCTGTTCAGATCCCTGAAATCAATGCATACTCGTATCTTGCCGCTCCCTTTCTTTTCTACAGGCACAATGTTAGCAACCCATTCCGCGTACCTGCATGGCCTAATAAATTCAGCCTTAAGTAGTCGTTCCACTTCCTCTTTAACTCGGTCATAGATGGCCGAATTAAAGTGACGGGGAGGCTGTTTATAAGGCCTAAATCCAGGTTTGATGGGCAGCCGATGCTCCACGAGCTCGCGGCTTAGCCCTGGCATTTCACTATACTCCCATGCGAAACAATCGACATACGACCGAAGTAACTTCATTACTTCAACCTTTTCATCGGGCTGCAAATGTTGGTTTACAAAAGTCGGCCTTGGGATGCTACCATTACCTATATCAACTTCCTCCAAGGGGTCGGCCGACGCAAATCCTTGCCCTAATTTTTCTACTTCGCTAAATTCCTGGATGGCCTCGGCAATACCGTCTTTATTAGACCGATACTGCTCCACGCGATACTTTAGCCAATCTAGATTATTCTTGCTAGACATGAATACTAATACAAAAATAGCCGTGCTACTCCAGCTGGCTTTACAGATACTGGTACAAACCGTCCTCCGGATACACTAACAATGTCATAATCCGAAAGATCTCTACCTGATAGACACTCTACTTTGTTATGGACGACGTCGACTAATACATTGGCCAATGCTACTTGGGCCGAAGTATCCGTGGGGATGACTTCTATCTCATCGCCGTCCCACTGTATCAAGCACTGGTGTAGAGTAGAAGGGATGCAACAGTTTGCGTGAATCCAGTCGCGCCCGAGTAACACGCTATAGTTACCTTGTACGTCGACGATGAAGAACGCTGTTGGCAAAGTCTTGTTGCCCACCGTCAACTCCATAGAGAGTACTCCCTTGGCCTCGGAGCTCTCACCGTTGAAGCCGTTGAGCATCAAGTTAGTCTTCTTTAGGTCATCTTCGTCCCTGCCAAGTTTCTTCAACAATGAATAAGGCATTAGGTTAACATTGGCACCGCCATCGACGAGCATCCGGGAAATTGGCTTCCCATCGATGTGACCCCTGACATAGAGGGGTTTTAGATGGCGAGCCGATTCCTCGGGCTTCTCGAAGATGGAGTTTCACAGACCAAGGTTCAATTGGGTGACCTCGGCCTCGTCCCGTGGTAGGGCGAACTCGGTAGGCAGCGTGATGATATTGATGCCCATCACCTGGGATACGGGTCCCTTAGAGACGGGCGAGTAGTCGTCGTCGAGCATGTCGTCCTCATCGTCACTTGGACTGGGAGCCGGGTTGGTTATCTCAACCGGCTTCTCTCTCCATACCTGCTTTGTGGTTGGCCAAGGGCAGATCTCTTCGAAGATAGCATCGCGCTCGGCCTCAGCTACCTTCTCGCGCATCTCCTGTGCCCGCAGCCTTTGTAGGCGTCTCTTCTGTGATTTGGACATGCCCGGAGGAGCCCAAGATGGTTCGGCTTGGTGCCTGGAGCTACTGTTCGACCCCTGTTAATTCTAGCCGAAGCGTGCCCTTCAGCCTCGGGCGCCCTGTGTTCGAAGGGGGCTTCGCTGTGAACCCCGTCGAACGGATCGGCCTCGTTCGGCCGATCGAACCAAGCCTCGACGCGGAGCCCGACCGAAGCATGCGGCTTACCTCCATCAACCTTCGGTGACAAAGTCTTCGGGATTGGGACTTCCTAAGACCCAACCCTAATAGTTATGGCTTAGGACTCCCTGACTTCGACCTCCGCGTGTCCGCACCCTTCGGCTTCACTCTGCAGGGTCCGATTCGGAGGTACCACAGACAGTCTGTGGATGATGCCCCCCTCCGCTGCGTTTGTTTGCCCCTGCCATCCATAATACTCCGAAGGAAAACAAGGCATAGGGTTAGTCTGCGGAGGGTACCCTGACCCGAATACGTACGGGGCCCACGGGGTCCCTGCCCAGTCATGTGGTGGAGGCATCGGAGGCTCTAGCGGCCTCACCCACTGTGAGCTGAACCTGTTACCTAGAGGGGGGTTTGGTCAAGTCGAAGGTGTCTCCGACCACACCAGCGAAGGATCCCGCCAGGCCGGAGGTATGTTTGGCTAGTGCGGGCCGAAGCCTCCCATTGGAGAAGTCCACCATGGTGTGGGGTTCGGCCATTGGGGGTCGAAGCTGTCGCATGGGGGACCCGACCACTGGGGTTCGAAGTTGTCGTGCGGGGAACCCGACCATTGGGTTCGAAGTTGTTGCACGGGGGGCTTGGCCATTGTGGCTCAAAACCACCGTGCAGAGCACCAGGATACCGCGGCCCGAAGCCTTCGTGCGGAGGGTTCACAACCTTCGGTCCGAAGCCACCCTTCGAAGGTCTTGGACCCTTCAGCCGTTTTAACTTGGCGTGCAGACCTACTTCTTTGGCCCTCCTCTGATGCTTGTTCAACAGCATGTTATATGTTACCTTTGGCCTCTTGCGAGCCTTAGCCGAAGGGGTATTGATGTTCTGTTTCCACACTCCTACCTCGGGGTTCTTTGGCACGAGTGTGCAAGTACGCGGTTCTCCAACAATCATATCTTTCCCTTTAGCAGACTCGGCCTGTTCTGGCCGAATCAACACCTTCTTCTCGCCGAGGTCGACGGCGTTGACTGGAAAAGGATCTTTATCCAGCTTCATTTTTGGATCATTGTTTATCTTCAATCGTCCTTCTTCTATGGCCGATTGTATCTGCCGTCGAAAAACATTGCAATCATTAGTATTATGAGAATGTGAATCATGCCACTTACAGTATGGATGCTTCTTTAACTCGTCGACAGGTGGGATAACTTGACCCTTAGGTAACGTGAGAAGCTAACTCTTTAAGAGGACATCAAATATTTTATCACATTTAGTCACATCGAACGAGTACTTGACCCAATTAAGTCTATTCTTTGTGGGGGATGGTCGTAGTTCAGAGGAAGTGACATGCTTGTTTTTAGTGTTTGTAACCCATTCGTCCGCGTACATGTCGGCCGAATCCTCCTCCTCTGACTCCTCCTCATCAGAGCGTTCCATGATGTGGATTTCGGCCCTAGGCTTGCTAAACGTCTTAATAAATTTCTTATCCTTGGCTCGGCCTTCTTGGACCAGAGCCTATTGTAGAACTTGGCTAACTTCTAAAAAGTTTTGGTTATCTAACCTATCTTTAAGTTCGGAACGCAACCCATTAAAAGCTAATTCCGCCAAGTCCCTTTCTGAAATATTAAGACTAAAACATTGGTTTCTAGTATCCCTGAAACACTTGATATACTCGGAGGCGCTCTCACTAGATTTTTGCTTAACCGATGTCAAATGTGAAAGCCTAAGTTTTGTTTCACCCGTGTAGAAATAATCATGGAATTTCCGCTCTAAATCGTACCACGTGTGGATGGAGTTCGGCGAGAGCGCCGAAACCAAGTGAAAGTTGTGCCGGATAGCGAGAGAGAAAATAGTCTAACCTTTAGGGCATCTATCCCGCTAACCTCTCCACACTACGCCAAAAATTGACTAACATGCTCTAGTGTGGTCCTGCTAACCTCGCCATCGAATTTAGTGAACTCAGGGATCCTATAGTCGCGGGGGTAGGGTACTGTATCAAGATGATCGGGGTATGGTTTGCGAAAAACCCTAACCCGTCCCTTGGGAACAAAGCCGGCACACTCACTAAACAGTGCGCGGACCCGCTCATCTATATCATCTTGGTAGTTTGTTTGCATGCGCCTCTCATGTGGGGGCGTGACACACGGTGGGATATCGGCGTGTCGGCCATGTGCTTCTTCCCTACGTGCTATTTGTATAACGTGCTCGTGTCCGGGCGCCTGCGCGTGTGGTGCGGGTAGCGCGGGTATTGGCGCGGGTGTTGTATGGTATGCAATATTAGTTTGACCATAGGTATAATGATTGGTCTCGACCATAAGTGATGAGGCCGGAGACATGTTTGTTGGAGGTGCACTAGCTATAGGAACTGGGGGTACGGCCTCAGTGAAGCCGAACCTTCTAAGAGTTGCCTCTACTTGGGAGCTAACTGCCGAATCCAAGCAGTTGGCTAGCAAAGCGCTAATGGCCTGATCTACTGATGTGGCTATTTTTTGCTCAATTTCTAAAGAAGATAAACGAGGCGATACCGGTGTTACCTAGACCTGAGCGGGGTCGGGGGTGACGATGTCGCGCTTGATGAAGCCTGCGCGTGTCTTGATGTAGCCCCCAAGCATCATGTCTTGGAGCGCCTTTAGCTTTGCCTTGATCTCTGCTCGGTCTTCTGCGGGGATATCTTCAAGTGTAGGTGATAATATGTTGCGGTTGTCGATATTCGTGCCTCCTATAGCGTCCATCGGCGGTGTAGACGTAGTAGTCGAAGTAGATGTACCGACGACCGATGTAGACGTACTCAACGTGTTGGCGTAGCTTGTCCCCAGCGGAGTCGCCAAAAAGTGTGTTGACACGGAAATGTGCCCCCGCACTTGGGTCAGTCCGGCGATCCAAAAGTGCACGGATACTTAGGGACAGGCCTAAGCATGACGTACCACCGACGCCGTGTTCCGACTACCCTTAATAGTGATAAGGGGGTGGAGTCGCCAGGCAACCAGATTACACAAAATAATCCAATTAGCCGAAAGAAATAGGTTAAACAGGTTAAAATCAGCAAACCAGTCGAAGCCTCCTGGTTCGAAGTATGATGCGAAGGGTGCACTGAAGGGTACCTTCGGCGTCTGGTGCGAAGTGCTCCGCCGAAGGGTGCTTCGGCGTTCGGACTGATCCGACCGAAGGTAGACTCTGAATGGATCTGAACACGGTGATCACCTCCGAACAGCAGGGTTCGGCGTGCGATCTCCGATGCAGCGAATTACAGAGTAGTGACACGAAGGCCACACGCGGGTGCAACTTCGTCCGATGCGGAGTGTAGTCGTGGCGAAGCCTGTCACGACGAAGTATGCTGGCAAAGCCTGTGGTCGAAGCTTGCGATCCTGTCGAAGGGTGCCCTGAGGACCTCCGGAACCGATCTCTCGGCTCCGAACACCTTCGGCGAAGGGGCTCCGAACATGCGAACCTGCAACAGAGATGATGCGAAGTACCAATTCGGCCTTCGGACCGAATTTTGTGAGGTGTTGCACGGGTGGCGAAGGTAGCAATCTATTACGCAGATAAGCAGATACTTCATAGGCGAAGTAACAAGGCGATAACAATCTGTTACGTAGATTAACGGGGACTTCACAGGCGAAGTACCAAGGCTTACCACTGTTCCGTAGTGGCGGACGGAGGGATTCCAGGAAAACCCACGAAGAGGTACAGAAAAGTAAAGGTAAAACTAAAGGTACGATCAAAGCATGGCTTTGGTTTGGTTTGAGTTGGGGGGCTCTCCACGCCGCCATGTCTCTCTATTTATAGGGGGTGAACTCCCAATCTAATCTACTATTAATCCAGCCGGATAGAGATAGAGAATGAGCTGGCGATGCAAACAACTCTATCTCTACCGAGGTGGGCTTCGGCCAGGCCCGTCGAGGCCTGCTCCTCGGGCCAAAGCTTCGGTAGCGTGGGCTTCGGCCAGGCCCATTGAGGCTTGCTCCTCAGGCCGAAGCTTCGGTAGCGCGGGCTTCGGCCAGGCCCACTGAGGCTTGCTCCCTGGGCCAAAGCTTCGACAGCGTGGGCTTCGGCCAGGCCCATCAAGGCTTACTCCTTGGGCCGAAGCTCCGATAGCGTGGGCTTCAGCCAGGCCCGTCGAGGCTTGCTCCTTGGGCCGAAGCTTCGATAGCGTGGGCCTCTGAAGGCTTCCTAGCCAAAGCCCATGGGCTGGCTGGAGGCTTTTGGAGCCCATAGCTTGATGGGCTTTGGCCCTGTAGGGCTTCGGACAAACCCTGGACAAGTGTATTTTCGGCCCAAATCACCAAAAATTGATATTTTGATAACCTAGCCATTAATGCCATTTTGTCTTATCAACACCTAGCCATTAATGCCATTTACTTTACCTTTATTTTCATGTAACTCTTCGTGGGTTTGCCTGGAAGCCCTCCGCCGGCCACTATGGAGCAGTGGTAACCCTTGTTACTTCGCTTGTGAAGTATCCGTTAATCTACGTAATAGATTGCTATCGCCTTGTTACTTCGCCTGTGAAGTATCCGTTAATATACGTAATAGATTGCTATCGCCTTGTTACTTCGCCTATGAAGTATCCGCGAATCTGCGTAATATATTGCTACCTTCGCTACTAGTGCAACACTTGGAAAAATTCGGTCCTCAAGCCGAATTGGTACTTCGAATTCTCTCTATTGTAGGTTCGCACGTTCGGAGCCGAGAGATCAGTTTCGGAGGTCCCAGGACACCCTTCGACGAGACTGTAGGCTCCGGTGATAGGCTTCGCTAGCATACTTCGTCGCAAAAGGCTTCGCCACGACCATACTCCGCACCAGATGAAGTTGCACTCGTGTGTGGACCTCGCGTCACTATTCCGTAGTTTGCTGTATCGGAGATCACATGCCGAACTCCGCTGTTCGGAGGTGATCACCGCGTACAGATCCATTTGGAGTCCGTCTTCGGTCGGATCAGTTCGAACGCCGAAGCACCCTTCGGTTTAGCACTTCGCACCAGACGCCGAAGGTATACTTCGGCGACCCCTTTGCACCAGACTTCGAACCAGGCGGGGCTCCGACTGGTTTACTGATTTTATTCTGTTTAACCTATTTCTTTCGGCTAATTGGATTATTTTGTGTGATCTGGTTGCCTAGTGACTCCACCCCCCTTATCACTATTAAGGGTAGTCGGAACGCGATGTTGGTGCCACATCACGCTTAGGCTTGTCCCTAAGTATCCGTGCACTTTTGGATCGTCGAACTGACCCAAGTGCGGGGGCACGTTTCCGTGTCAACAGGCATGTCTTCTGTAGTTGATTCAAGAGGATCTTTAGTATGCCGGATCTTACCTTTCGGTAAGGTTTTTCGTATTGATTTCTCTAGTTCTTATGGCCCTTCTCGCTGTTTGATGGTTGGATCATCCTCTGAGCTCTGGAAGTGGCATAGAAGGTTAGGCCATTTGAGCTTTGATCTACTTGTCAGATTGAGTTCTATGGACCTTATCCGAGGATTGCCCAAGCTTAAGATGGAGAAGGATCTAGTGTGTCATCCATGTCGTCATGGGAAAATGGTTGCCGCTTCTCACGCACTTGTGACTCAGGTGATGCCTTCATACTTGGGAGAGTTGTTGCACATGGATACAGTAGGTCCATCTCGAGTATGCTCAGTCGGTGGGAAGTGGTACGCCCTTGTGATAGTTGATGATTTTTATCGATTCTCGTGGGTTTACTTTCTAGAGTCTAAGGATGAGACTTTTCAGTATGTTCATGACCTAATTTTGAAGCTGAAGAATGAGAATAATGGTCTGATGCGAGCGATTCGTTCGGACAATGGCTTTGAGTTTAAGAACTCTCAGTTCGTCAGCTTCTGTAGTGATCAGGTCCTAGTGAGTTTGAGCGCGTTAGCCATCTCACCACTGCTCGAGAGATCTGGGCTACCCTCCAGGCACACCATGAGGGGACAGCTCAGGTCAAGGCTAGGCTCTACCAGACCTACCGGCATGAGTATGAAAATTTCTCACAAAATCCGGGTGAGACTGTTGAGGCTTTGTTTGGTCATTTTCAATCGATCATTAACAAGCTTCGCGTCAACAAGGCTGAGCGTGATCAGCTGGTCTCGGATCATGAACAGGCGCTTAAGGTTCTCCATTTCTTGGACCCTAAGATCTGGGAGATCAAGGTCTCTTCTATTTTTGAGAGCGCGTCTTATGATACCTTGACCGTCGCAGAGCTTTTTAGTAAGCTCAAGGCCTTAGAGGTCGATATCCAGTTGATATCAAATCTCACTGGTTCTGGCTAAAAGACTCTGGCACTTGCGACATCATCTGCTGATCCTAATGCCATGAGTTGTATTGCCTTTTCCTTGATGTCTATCTCCGAGGAACAACTTGAGTCAGTAGGAGATGATGATCTATGATTGTTTAACAACCGGGTGCGACGTGTCTATGATAAGCGAATGTTTAAGAGACACGGAACAAAATCCGGATGCTTTGAGTGTGGTGATCCAGGTCATTTCATCGTCGATTGCCCTAAGTAGAAGAATTACAAGAAGGGAACCGGCGGCAACTCCTATGACTCCGGCAAGTACGACAACAATACTTCCACAAAGGGCAAGCCCAAGACAAGATTCTTTCGAAAGGCTCTGAAGGATTACAGGTGTGAGAACAAGAAGCGAGACAATACCTTCTTCGCCGAGATGGAGAAAAGATACTCCAAGAGATCCTCATCTTCCTCCTCATCTTCAAGTTCAAGTGATGAAGAGATCATGATCAGGAAGGGGAAGGACAGGGAAAATCCAGCGGGCCTCTGCTTCATGGTCTTCAGGGACAAGCCGAAGAGTCGATCACGTCACAGCCGAAGACCATGCAAGAGCTTCTATTCAATGGCTCTTGATGATAAGGGAGAAAAGAGCTCCTCCGACGACTCTAACTCCGACGACGATGAGAAGGTATCTTCCTATGAACAAGAAGTTGTTAATTTACTAGAACATAACCGTCAGGAGTTGAAGTATCGGGAGAAACTGCTTAGAGGGGCTAAGAAGAGGATAGATGAGCTTGAGAGTGAGCTTGCCATGGCGAATGGCAATATTGAGAGTCTATCGTCTTCCCCTTGCTTGGGTGATAGTAGTGAGTGCCCTAACTGTGAGGTGTTGTTGTGTGACCTGATGACTCTTAAGTCCAGGTACACAGAGAGAGTAGATGAGAGAGACGCTATGGCCACTGAGCTTGAAAGAGCTTAGGAGGAGCTAAAAGATGCTCATGTCACTATCGTCGTACCTTGTGTAGACTGCCCATCCCATTTAACTAGTATAGCTAAGCTGAGAGCCAAGAGTGATGAGCAGTTGAGTGAGTTAGCTAGAGTGAGAGCTGAGTTGGAGCAGACTAAGATAGAGCTTGAGACCTTGACAGTTCCACCCACTGTTTGTGAGAACTGTTTGTCCATGAGAATGGAGTTGATCAAGCAAAAAGTTGAGAAGTCTGTTGATGTTGATAGAGAGTGTGAGATCTTCTTGTCTCAGGTGGAGGTGTTAGCTTCCTTGAGAGAGGAGCTAGCTGATGTTCAGAATGAGAACTTTTACCTCCATCAGATCCTGAGTTGGATTAGTGCCAGAGAGCCACAACTTGGCATGATGATCCAACAGTTCAAGAGGCAGGATGGGTTTGGGGTAGGTTACACCTATACCAAGGCTGATTTTGAGAGTGCCATTAGCCGAGCAGTGGAGTGGATTAAGATGACTCCCGAACAGAGATATCCCAAGACTCACTCCACTGAGTCCTTTAAGGATAGTCAGCCCAAGGATGGAGTGTTCTAAGAACAACCTAAAGCTCCATCTAAGGAGCAAATCTGGGTCCCAAAGCCTTAAACTCTCCACACTTCTCTTGATTCTTTACCTGGACCCTCTCACACCAAAGAGGCTACACCCAACACCACCAAGCCTAAGAATCCCAAGGCTCAACCACATCCCAAGAAGCCTACCTATCACTGTGAGTTTTGTCAGAGAGACGGACATCCTGAGGAGTTTTGCTTTAGGAGGAAGTGGGTTGAGCGAGCAGAGAGAGCTCGAGGTGGGCAGGAGAAGTTCTACCAGCAGGGCCATAGACAGAGAGTTCCTCGACGTAGAGAGAGGCTAGAGGCCAGGCCACGTCGTGTAAGTGGTGGTAGAGGAGACGATTTTTATGACAGTGCTCCGGAGGGTGGTTTTCGTTCCAGCAGAGTTCCAGATCATTATGGATACGGTTTTGGACCTCGTGACCGTGAATTTAGGCAGAACAGAGGACCGCGCTTTGAGCCGCATTTTGGTCTAGACTCATATGATTCCTTCTACTTTCCTACATACGAGCAGATGGCTCGACACTGGTTTAGCACTTTTGCTAAATCTGGCATTGGACCGTTTGCTCCCACTCATGATTATTGATCTTGATTTGGGAGTTGTGTATCTCTTTTTAGGATACTTCGAGTCAGTTTTTCTTTCTTCTTTTTTATCTTATTGAGTCTTTTTGTGTGCATTCATATCATGCATAATCATCAATCACATTTTGAGCTTGCTTCTGTTATATGATTAATATTCTTTACTTTATCTAGCTCGTATATGTTTTTGATTACTTGTCGATGACCATGTTCTGTTTCAGTTCACATGATATATCTGATATTTGTCATATGCATGGTTTTTATGCTTTAAAATTGAAAAATGATCACCATTGCTTCTGGTAACTAGCATGTGTAGGCTGAATGCTCTTGCTATCTTTTACATGCCTTGTAGCTAGATCCTTACTTAGATGCAGATATGCAACTTGGACATCTATATGCTTTGACATGCAAATAAGGCTTAGGCTTGACTTGGTCGGTTAGCATAAGGTTTGACATGCAAATAACCCTTGGCAGAAATGAAAAATAAAAAAAGGAAAAAGAAAAAGTCTGAAAAATTTAAAAAGATGACAAGTTTGCTAAAGCACTTTTCTATGGACAATGTTATCTTGGTAGATATCATTTAGCTTTTGCATCTCATGCTTTACTTTGCTTGTCAACTAGAAAATGTGGTGATGCTTTTGTTTGTAAAAATCGAAAATGTGTGCTAATGACTCTCTTTAGATATCATCTGTTGCACTGATGATGTCATGTATCTTAGACAGTATATCTTTTGCTATACCTGTTAGATGTTGTAATTGCAGTTAATCATATCTAAGAAGCATGCTTTTTACACTCCACCTGCACTCCATTTGCATTCATGGCATATTTTGAGGGGGAGCTGCATTTCAGGAGGAGTTTGTGTCTATGTCTCTTTAGAGTGCATTTAGTCTCACTTGATGAGTCCAACTGTCAACAAGGGGGAGAAATTTTGGATTTTAGGGGACATTTTTGGCTTTCTCTGGGATTTATTTCAGGGGGAGTATTTCAGTCTTTTGCCTTTACTCGGTTATCCTTGTTGGTAGTTTTGAGATTGCACTTGTTTTTGAGTCGTTCTTTTGGTTAACCATAATGACCGTTTTCTTGCTTTTGTTTGGCTTTTGGTCATTAGGGTTAAACTTTTATTTTTCTTCCTTCTATTTTCTTTTGTTTTTGTTTTCGTGTTTCCACATGTTTTTGCAGGTTCTGAAAAAGTGCTGAAGAGGGTGTTGACAATGCACTCATCAAGGGGGAGATTAATTTTGTGGCTAATATTTATCTGCTAGAATATTATTAGTACTCGCATAATTTTTATTTAAGTACTTTTTAATCTGCTCGTATAAAAAAGAAAACAAAATTAATTAAGATATTATTAGTCGCAGTATTATTTTTATTCTAGTTTTAAGTATAATATTTTAGGTTTATTTCTGATTTTTTTTAAATAATCCATTTTTATTCATTTGATTAGTATTTTATTTCTAGTCTGAAATATAACTATTTCGTGATATATCTAGGTGTTTTTATTTACTGCAGTATTTTTATTTAGTTTATCTTTAATATCATTTTAAATAGGACACCAGTCATTTTTAGGCTAGACAACTTTAATTCCTGTAATTTGCCTTGCTAATATTATTTGTCTGGGTAAGTTGGTTTGGGTGTTGGGATTAGGATATAGTTTAGCAAGAAATTTTTAGGCGCCCATTCACCCCCCTATGGTCGCTACTTTCGGTCCTACATACTTCTCTTAGCCGGTTTATTTCATGACTAGGAGAGAGCGGGATGTCATTCTTTAAACAACTGAAGAAGGAAGACTTCGTCTAAACGCTAGAGGTCGATCGAGCATTCTCCGACCTCAAGAAGTTTTTATCTTCTCGCTAGTCCTCGCCGCGCTGACCACCAGCGAGACAGTCCTCATCTACATAACCGCCATTACTCATGTGGTCAGCACTGCCCTAGTAGTCGAGCGCCCTGAGGAAGGACATGCCTATCTAGTTCAAAGACCAGTATAATTTACATCTGAGGTACTCGGACTATCAAAAGTTTGATATCCTCAGGTACAGAAACTCATATATGCCATCCTCATCACCGCTTGGAAACTCAAGCATTATTTTCAAGCCCACTTAGTGGAGGTGATCAGTGAGTTTCCTCTCGGTGACATCCTGCGGAATCGTGATGTGACTGGTCAAATTGTTAAATAGGCCATTGAACTACTGTGCAATCAGTAGTTGGCTACCACAAGATTTTATCTCCTTAGAAGGGACCTTACATCATATCCGAAGTTACCCGACTAGGGTCATATCGCCTAATATGGGAAGACGGCTAGAAGCTTGTGAACTCTTGGAATATTGAACATCTTTGCCGCTTCTATCCTTAATATGATGAGATAAGTACATTATTGTTTGAAGTTCAACTTCTCGAATTTCACGTTTTGCTTTGCACCCGAGCGGTTGTAAACAACTATTCTGACTAAAGTATTCACGATCCACTATGAGTTAGTTATTGTTAAGGCTATTTACCTGCTCGGGGGCTTTTAAGCTTAATTATTTTCAGTCTCATGTGTTGTGTCCTTTTACTCGACTATTTGTGACGCTGATGGTTCTAAACAGTGTGCATGTGGCTTAAGTTTCCCTATGCTATACAGACCTAGGCTACATCAAAGAAGTCAAATTTTACAATGTTAGATGAACAAAGACATTAAGAAATAAGAAGTTTTATTGCATTTTTATGAAATGTACATATACAAACATTCTTCTACACATCTTTATCTTCTCAACAGGGTCAAGGCTACTCGGATGTAGTTCCACCACACGGTATGTACATAGTGTTGGAACATTCCTGAGTATGAGAAGCCCCATGAGTCTACGTGGTCATCTGAAGATCTTCTAGAACGTTGTAGAGCCTTTTAGTAGATTCTTCAACAAATGCCACCAACTCGCCAAGCAGTCCACATCGATCTCTGAATGCATGGTGCCATCCACACTGAGATCTATACATACCGCCTAAAATACTATGACTTGAGCCCAAGAGCTGCACCAAATGCCAACCTTCCACTAGGGCATTCCCTTGGAGCGGACAATTTTTTTTACCGATAGCGGTGTCACAGAAGTACTACGACACAAGCTCGGATGCCATGACTCGGATGTAGATCCATCGGAGCATTCCCGAGTGCATGTGTTGTTGGCTCAGAGATGATGGTAGTGGAGCTAGAGAAGATGAAACTTGAAGCATTTATCTGCTCAATAGGGCCTCCTTCGCTCGGTGCCCTGGTGCGGCACTCTAACCTCATATGGTCGAAGGTGTCGTAGGAGCACTTGCCGATGCTGGAGGACCACCATAAGGTCACCACAAAGGCTCCCTTAGCCCCGATCGATGTCGTAGAACCACCATAAGATTGCCGCATGGGCTCGTGATCATATCATCCAACGCTAGAGTCGGTGCTCCTCCTCCTATCTCCGGGCAATTGTCGCATGGCTTCGGTGGGCCTGCAAAGGCAATCACCACGTGTTCCTATGAAAAAATCATCAACACTTGATCAGTGATGATGCAAAATATCATGGAGCACCGAAAATCGAAATACTCACCAAAAGTCAGAAGTGCATTGGCTCGGAAGAACAAGGACATCTGCTTGCATCCGAAGACGCCTGGTAGCCCGAAATGAAGTCATGCCACTAGGTAATGAGGGATATTAATCTCTCTAAACCACACAAGGGGGACTTTGAGAAAGCAAAATTCTAAGGAAAAAAGAAAGAATGCATTGAGATGTTGAAGCAAGGGTAATGAAGAAGCCTACACGAAGGTGCCTATTATAGGCTATTGGAGCCATTAAAGTCGACCCACACAATTGGAAGCAAATCGTAAGCCTCTCCTTGGTGATAATCACCATTAATGGTGCACCAGAAACAACGGCAATCACTCCGTAAAAGCCTCAAGTTGTGCTGGTCAATATCCATATCTTCACCAACACGATCAACATGACCTGTCAACTCATCTTGAAAAGTGGCGCAGTTGATTGGACATTTGATGTGCCCAACGCTTCGGCTGTGCAGATCCTTTCTTCACAGGACTACAATCACCGAAATTCATGTGATTTGATATTTTTAGCTAAGTCCCTAAGTCGCACTAGAATCAGCAAAAATATTCAATTTCTAATTCGGATCTTAACAACCTTATCGGCCCTTAAGCATTCTGGGATTTAACGATCCTATACATTGTATAGATAATCCTCTCTGGCTGAGTTGAATTGATCTCTTTCCGTTCCATTAAGGGTTTCTTCTGAGACTCATCCAATTATTTTTTGATATCTTACGATTATATGTGATGTCGAAGGTTCTACATAGCGTGCACGCGACCAAAGTTTACATGCTCTAACGAACCTAAGCTACATCATATAGTTAAATGATCACAACTAGTTGGACTCAGGATAGATTAAAAAAAGATTGCATTGCTTTCAGAATGTGCATATCCAACTTGTATCATGTCTACATTCTTTTTTCACTTGGCAAGTGCAGGGGGATAAATCTCAATTGTTGAGACTAGGACATTGGCAGTTTCCCTGACTTTAGCATAAATATGCCTGACATCGGACTCCTCGACGCTTGTCGGCCACCTCTCTTGGATGTAATCCAAACGAGCTGTTGGGTACAACGCTCGGAAAATCCCGAGCGTATGGGTGGTCGCCGTGCTTGCAAAGTCTCAAGTGGTCTCCTACAGATGCTCGCCCGCCCACTTGAGTCAGGCAAATGACTCCTCCACCGACCACACCGAGTGATTGGGCTCTCCGTCGATCATCTTGAATAATGTCTCTGCACTCGACCAGTAGCGATCCCTCTGTGCTAGTGTGTTAGCTAGACACAACTCAAGGTCGGCAAATTGTGCTCCAAGTTGTCAAATTGAGCTCTTTGTCGGCAGTGAAGCTCTATGAGTAAAAGCATTAACTCAAGACATGCATTAACAAAATTGGCCAGAAGAAAAAAATCAAGAGAGGAGATCCGTACTTTTGTACTCACCAAGCCACTTTTCAGTGGAGGCTTCAGACTCCGTGAGCTGCTTTTTCATCTTCTCTACCTCAGCTAGAGATCCATCCCTCTGTTCCATGGCTTGTTCCATCGTGTTGACTGACTAGTGAGCCAACTTGGTGGCCATATCAAGGCACTCAGTCGACGCCGCCACTCTGCGGTACAAGAAACAGATTATACTCAATCTACAAAAACAAGCCAATGGCATAAGGTGGTTGAGAACTCACCGTAAGATTGAAGATCAAGCTTCTCGTGAAGGATGTCATTCTCTTTCTCCACCCTCTCCAACTCAGCATTCTTTTGGGCCAGCTGGTCTTCCACTCGACCAACCAAGAGCTGCACAATAATACAAGTCAGTACGAATATGCGTATTTGACTAACACTTGCAGGAAAAGTTATGGTGGTCTCCTGATCATAACACTTGAGTGCCTCCAAGCACTCAGTCATGCCTTCTCCGTCCAATCTAGTCGGAGGACCACCATAAGGCCGTGGCACCTCCTTGACCATGACGCTGGATGCGGGGACGACTTCTAGCACCACAACGACGACTTCCGGAGCTGCGGGGTCATCACCCTCCAGCACAATCAGATGCATCTCCTTTACCACCACCGCGGTAGGTTCGGATACCGACGGTGGGTCTATAAGGGCCCCTAGCGAAATGGGCTTAGGCGCCGCCGCACCCTTTGAGGCTAGTACCTCAGTACTCAGCACCGTTGTGCCTTCATCTCTAGTGATCAAGACACCAGAAGAACCTTGTGTCCCGACCCCTTGTTGTCTCGTCGGTGAGACAAAGACCACTAAATCAATGGTTGGGGCATCAAAGGTAGTTCCGCTGATTGGATCTAAGTCAGACAACGTCAATGAAGCGGGGCTGCACAAAAAGAAGTCAAATAAAGATCAAGATCAACTATAATGATCATACACATGATGGTACTCCTTACCACTCTAATCGTCGGAATATCGTCCTCTTCATCCGTGATCTAGGACCTTCCCTAGGGTTAAACCCGGTCGATGGAATTGAAGGAGGCGGTGGTGGTCACGTTGGTGAAGGGGGATGCAGAGCGGAAATGGAGGAAGATGATGCAGCGGTCCCACCAACTACTGGTGCCACCCTAGAAGTCTCTGATTCAACACCTACTTCTCCAGCGAAGGACGATGGGCTCTTCGGCAGCCCCTGCAACACGGCCATACTCGCTGTGACTCTAGTTGATGCTCTGGTCGACCACTATGTTGTCGTGGATTCCGTCGCCAATATATTTGCTGTCTTCGCCCAATGAATGCAAGGCTCCTTGCCTTTCCTCTTATCACCGATCACTCTAGCGTGTGGGTCGATGTCTTTCTAACTGACTGCCGATGATGATCCGGCAACAATGGAAGAGAGATGAAGTCTTCCCGACCCTGTATGGTTCAAGGGTAAGCACTCGGTAGGTGATAATCATCAAATCTCAAGATCTCAAAGAAGCAAAAAAGAACTCACCTCTAATCAGGGAGTGCTAAGCTTGAAGGGAGGAGGACAAGCGTTGTCTTTTATCTCTAGTTTGTTGGTGAATACTCTCAGCACTTTCTTCTTTGCCTCCACGCCCTTCAACGTATCGACCCTCTCTCAGGTCGGATCCTCAGGGCCTGGGTACTCGATGTTGGGGAATAGGGGAGCTATGCTAGCTCGCAAATTCAAAATTTATGTCCTAAGCCCAAGACTCATGCGTGTGCGAGATCATGGATCCATACCTTGTAGCACGAGACACACTACGTACAGCGGAAGAAGATGTTGGAGTAGCGCATCAAGCCTATCCTCGCTTCGTCCTTGTCGTTCTTCGCCAATCCGATCGATGAAGACGACGTAGTCGTTCGCATGTAGATGTCCATGAGCGTCACTATTAGAGCAACGCCTCCACAGAGTCCACACGTGCTAGCACCGCACATGAGAGGCGGGGATCCATGATCTCAACGATTGAGATCAAGAAAGGAAGTAGAGGAGTCTTTGGTGGCTAGGTCTATTCTAGGCTTATTCCATTGTCCCAAGACGTCCTCCTCCTCTCCTTTTATAGGGTTGAAAGCCACTTGGTCGTGCTCATCTCGAAACCATCAAAACCATAAAAAATCAGAACTTCCGACAAGGTATTTTAGGTCTCTTGATATAGTAAGACACGCAACAGATCCAATCTATTATCGCCCACCTCATAACTTCTTATACAATATCAGAACTTCCGATCAGTACAAAATTCTCCAATTCCGAATCGGAACTTCTGGTTCGTTGGAACTTTCGATACCATATCAGAACTTCTGAAGCAACATTTACTCTCTGTATCGAGACTAGATAATAATCGGAACTTCCGATACACGGAATTTTCTTGGGCATGTCCTTCAATCTTCCACTTGCACAAGAACAAATTCTTTGCATGTTTCTTAATACATCCTCTTAAGTGTGTGACCCGATAGGTTTATACACTAACGGCTGTTCACTGGAAACCATTTCTGACTCATTGATCAATATCGGTACCTAGCAGCACATATTGACCCCCGAAAGCGTACAAAATCAAATTTTCAATGAACCTTGATATACGCAAGCACTAGTCCCTTTACCACACGCCGTCAGTCAAGCTCAAGGTGAGATACGTGCCACCGTTGTTGGTTAACTTGATATTTCACTCGATCCAGCATTGGATTCAAATCATGACTAACTCCTTAGTCGTAGTGGCATGGACATGCACCTTTCCAATCCAATACCTCGAGGGGCCTAGAGACGACTCTCCCGTTATTAGGAGGGGTAAATTCCATCTTGAATGCTCATATCCCAAGACATGGTTCACAACACACCAGAAAACAACCCTTAATACTACCTAGTTACAGAATAGCATTAGGAAGCATCTAAGTGTGTCATGTAATGCCCCGATTTAATAAAACTGGGGATTTATTGAAATTCCATAAAAATCAAAAAATACAAGACGTTCATCACACGACTGCGTACATTACGCCAATCAATCATGGTTCGTAGACCATATTATTACAAAAGAGTTAAAACAAAGAGAAACTAATAAAATAAATCCTCTAGATGAACGCCTTTGTAACACCCCAAATTTTCAAAGGAATAAAAATACCAATTAATCTATTTTCCTGGAATTAATCATTTTGGAAATACCTTCAATGCCCTCCTTAAGCTTTTTGAACTAGAACCTAGATGAAATGACCAAACCAGGGGCTAGAAAATTTTGTATATGATCCCAAGGCCAAGATATATTTTTGAGAATTTTTACAAATTTTATCAACCTTGGAAGTAGCCCAAATATTTTAATCCATTTTCTATAATTATTTTTATTCAGAAAGGTATTGAAACAGTAGCGGGCCCTCCCCCTCCCTTTCTCTCTCTCCCGACAGGCCCAGCCCACTCTCCTCCCGTGCCTTGGATTGACACCAGGGCCCCGCTTGTCAGCGAGCCCTTCTCTCTTTGCGCGCACGCCCGACGCCTCGGCCCCACCTGTCGGGGCCAACCGAACCCCTCGCGTCCGGCCCCACCCGTCAGTCGCCACCCGTTCACTCGCGCCTGCTGACCTGTGGCCCCCGCCTGTCAGGGCCATCGTCCACCTCGCGCCACCACCCCCAAACCTCGCCGGTGGAATCAATTTCTCTCGGATCCGCCTCGCCGGCCCCTCTCCCATTAAATTGGCGCCATAACTCGGTTCATCACGCCCGGCCAACCGTTTCCCCTCGTTAAACCTCACGATTTTGCCCCGGGATCACGCTGCGCGTGCATGGCCGAGCCCTCGCCGGCGAGTTAAAGTCCTCCCTTGGCTTTCCTTACATGCGATCTCCTCCGACGCCCCTATTTAACCCCTTGGCCTCCACCACATTCGACCCCCACGACAATTCGCTGCGAGATCGAACAGAGTGCCCATAGCACTCTTTCTAATGCCACCCTGCCACCCCTACTCTAGTCACCGCTCACCGTCGCTGGTGACCTCCTCCGTCCTTGCCGACCACACCATTGTGACCGCAGGGACCTCACCGACCTCGGCCACCCCTCCACCGTCGACAAACCCCGCCAGAACACCATCGCCGACGAGGAGCTCGAACCACCTCGCCGCCTCCACTCGTCGTCGTCCATGCTCCGTCGACCCCTCACCTCGCCTATGGTACCCCCGTGTTCCCCTAGGCATCCTCTTTCCGTTTCTAGGCTTAGCTATGACCGCTGTCGCTCGTCGTGGCCTCTGGCCCGCTCGCCGTCACCGGAGAAGACGACCGGCATGGGCTGAGTACCTGTGTCGTGTCGGATTTAATCACCGTCGTGCGATCGCGATCGGACGACGCCGGTATTATCACGTGCACGATTTAATCCACACCGTCGGATCTGATCAAAGTGGTACATTTTAATCCCGTGCGTCCGTTAGTTTTTAAATCCCGCATTGCATCTGGTCCGTCCATCGCATACCGGTTCAGCGTTTTAATCTCAGTCGTCCACGTTATTTTAACTCCTCCGCCTCGCCCGTGACCGCCCGATCATGATCCAATGGTGGATCTTGATCTGGCGCACGTGCACAGTGCGCGGGTGCACGGTGGACTCGGCTCACCGTGGACCGACGCCTATTTTGGATTTAATTTAAAATTCCAAAAATGGTTTTAAACTTATAAATCCATATCTTGCGCATTTGAACTCCAAAAATTACCATTTCAATTCCAGAAAATTTATAATTTTATCCTCTACATGTTAATACCATAAAAACAGTATGTTTACTTTGGACATTTCATGTTTATTTAATAAAGTACCCAAATGCTCTTTAAGGAAAATTTCAAATTTAATTATTTAAGTTTCAGCAAAATTTATCTTTATTATTTTCCTTTTAATAGAATGGAACCACTAAGTTTTCTCTGAACCACTTATTTTAAATTGGTTAGAGAACTTAAAATAAAATTGTTCACACTCTTATCTCTTTTATTAAAGGACAATATTTCATTATAGTTCATTTTAAATTATTCATAAAATGAATTTCAGAAACTTAACAACTTGGTTTTCTTTAAATTGACCCAATCAAAACCTATATGCTTGTTGTGTGGTTTTAGATTGTTTAATTGAATGTTGTATTTATTTCATTTTATTAATATTGGGAAGACTACGATGCCGCCGAGGAGCCGGAATACTTCCCGGAAGTTCCTCCCTCCCCTTTCGCTGAGCAAGGCAAGTCACCAAACCAATCTTTTGAACATATTGAACCCATGTTTTACTAAACTATCGCTAAAACACATAGGATATACATGCATTAGTCAAATGAAACCCTTACAATATATTTATTAGGATCCCCCGACCTTGATGTGCAACCCAAGCCATGCTATCTATCCTAAACTCCTTGTCACCATATGATTAGTACTATTAGCTAGTGTCCAATGTATTGACACGATTGCTATAGGATTAAAAATGAGTCGTAGAAACTTGGTTCTACTATATGATCCCCGTTATTCTTATCCTTGGAATTCTGTCGGTGATGGAGTTGTGGTTGTGAGTGAATGCATGGTGGGTTCCGGGTGCAATCTAGGTCATTGGTCGGTAGCACCCGGGGCACTATAAGGACCGGTCTGTGAGATCCGTTGCAATACACTTTCGTACTAACCACAAGTCTAATTGGTAAGTCCTAACTAAGGTATGGAGTGTTCCAAATCGAGGCCACCACTTGGAGATGGGTCAAGCAGCACCTGCAGGTGGCTTGTACCGATGAGGCGCAAAAGGGGGTGCGACGTTAGCCGGGATGCGGCCCAGCGTGTCGGCGAAACCTAGAGCGGGTGGTTATCGCATGGAGCATTTCATGCTGAGGTTTTGGCACGAGTTCCCGTGGTATGGGTCATCTCGTTACACTTTGGTGTTTGGGATGAGTGCGTGCCTTGTGGGTATAGTAGTACATCTCTGATCAGATTCATAAATCTTTTGGAAAAGCCGAGCCCACGGTCAAGGGCGGGTTGCATGACATCCCACAATTAGTTTACTTTTGGAATGGGTGTGCATGATGGTTTGACATGTAAGGACTGTTGTGCGAGGAGGGAAAACGTACTCCTCGAGTTAGATGGTATTATTGATGTTCATGTTTATTATTCCGCATGATAAAATTTGACTACACTAAATGCAATAATTGAAAATGTACTTTTCCTTACTTTTAGCCATTATCCTTCCTTTGTTATTAACTTGCATCACTACTTGCATTTGCGGTGGCTTGTTGAGTACTCTTTGTACTCATACCCGTTGGACACACAATTCAGAGGATGCCTACTACGAGGAGGATGGTCTGGAGTAGCGACCCAGTCAAGAAGAAAGATCCTGAAGAAGGCGTTTGTCATGCAGTTTATTTTTATTACTATTTTTATTTAACTCTTATGTAATAATATGGTATGCGTACCATGAATGTTTGCCCGTATGTACGATGTCGCATGATGAACCTCTTGTTATTATAGTTTTTCTATGGAAATTTTATAATGTTTCGATTTCGATAAATCGGTGCGCCACAGCCTTCTTCTAGTCTCGTGCCTTGACGGGGTCGCTACTTCATACCTTCGCCCTCCTCGTAGTAGAATGCCTCTAGTGATGTAAGTCAACGGGGGTGAGTACAATCGTACTCAGCAAGCCACCGAATGTAATTATAATGCAAGGTAATAACAAGAAAGGTAGTGTCTTACTTTTGCGGAAAAGCATATTTGTAAAGCAATTAATGTAATCAAGTTATTATTGCAGAAAAGTAAACATGAGTTCATCCATCATCTTCTAACTCAAGGGGTACAGTCAGCCCACCCTCGCTCAACAGTCCTTACATGCCAAGAATAACACATACATTCACATAACAATAAACTAACTGCGAGAAATCACACAACCCGCCCTTGACCGTGGGCTCGGCTTTTTGAAAAGATTTAAACTCTGATCAGAGGTGTACTATTGTACCCACAAGGCACTCATTTCCCGCACACCGTAGTGTGTTAAATGACTCCTATCACGAGAAGCTCGTTCCAAAACCTTCAGCATGGAACGCACCAATTCGATAACACCCTCTTATAGGTTTCATATGGTTTCTCAGTCACTTCGGGACACACCATACCCCCCCCCCCTTGAGCCTCGTCGGTACAAGTCACCCGCAGGTTTCCCCTTGCCCCTTCCACTATGGTGTTCCAAGTTGGTACGATCCATACCTCCAGTTAGGACTTACCCACTAGACTTGTGGTTAGTACGGAAGTGATGTGTAACAGATCCCGCAGACCGGTCCTTATAGTGCCTCGGGTGCGACCAACCAATTCCCGAGCTTGCACCCGGAACCCACCATACTTATAACATAGCCAACTCCAACAGAATCCAGAGACGAGAATAACGGGAAAATTCATATACTAGAATCCAACTATCTACGACTCATTCTTTTATCCTATAGCAGTTGTGTCGGTACATTGGACACTAACTAATATAATATTGTAGAGTGACAAGGAGTTAAGGCTCGATAAGCATGGCTTGGGTTTACACACAAGGACAGAGATATAATAAATATAATGTAGGGCTTGATATTAGACTAATGCAATATTATCCTATGAGTTATAGCAATAATTTATTAAAATATGGGCTCAATTATGATCAAAATGGGGGTTGTGACTTGCCTTGATTCACAAACGGTGAAGGTGGAATCTCGGGGTAAGACTCCGGATCTCCGATGGCGTCGTAGTTTTCTAATACGAAAAGAAATAAACATGACATTCAATAAACAATCCAAAATCACCAATACAACATACATGTTTTGGTTTTATTAATTAAAGGGAAGGGAGCCTTAAATTCTATGAAATTACTACCTAATCATTTGAGATTAATTTTAAAGAGGTTTCTGAATTTTATAAATTGGTATAAGTATTTTCCCTAAGGGGTCTTTACTTTCCTATTTAATGGTGAATAAAAGTGTAAAAAATAACCCTATCATTTTTATTGCATTAAAATAGTGAAATGAAGTCATTATGTCCTCTGAAATTAATATATGAATTTTAAGGGTTTTTCTGAATTATTTAAATGAAATATGAATTTAATCCTAAAGGGGTTTTTACTCTATTATTTATTGAGAATAAAATGTGCAAAATAAACATATTGTTTTTATTGCATAAAAGTGTAGAGAATAAAAATACAAATTTTCCAAAATTAAAATTGTCAAATTTTGAGTTAAATTGAGCAAGTTATGAATTTCTAAAATTTAAACACATTTTCTGAATTTTTATTTAAACAGGAAACAGGCGTGGGTCCATGGTGAGCCAGGCCCACCATGGACCCGCGCGCTGTGCGCGTGAACCGGTCCAATATGCACCGTTGGATCCAGATCCGACGGTCGGTGGTGGGGCGGGGGCGTTTAAGTGCTGATCGACGACCATCAACGCCAGATACCTCTTCGGGTCAAATCAAGAGCCAGGATTAAATCCCACGGGGATTTAATCTGGGC
The DNA here is from genome assembly GCA_019279435.1 of Zizania palustris. NCBI lineage: Eukaryota > Viridiplantae > Streptophyta > Magnoliopsida > Poales > Poaceae > Zizania > Zizania palustris. The sequence goes on from JAAALK010000288.1 coordinate 13,108,647, forward strand.
CATCAGATCAAAATCGTGCGGCCTGTGAGGGATCCGGCACGGCACGCACAGAAGGGGTAAAATACCCCTTCTTCTCTGGCTCCGGCGACGCAACGGCGACAGATCCTCGGCGATGGCGAGGTCCTATGGAGCGTCTATGGCCAAAAATGGAAATAGGGGCACACGGGGGACCTAGGCATACCGACGGCGGTGGCGACGGGGCAGTGGCGGCGGTCGGCGATGAGGAGAGGGCGGTGGTGTCCTTCGGGATTGACGGCGATGAGGTGCTCCGGTGGTCCTCCGGGCCAACGGAGGTGGGGCCGGGGTAGAGGGCATGGAGGTGGTCCTAGCGGTGGCGTCAGGGAGGTCAGTGGCGGCTCGAGTCGCCGGCGAGGGCCTGCCAGAGTGGGAGCAGAGGGAAAACCTAAAAAAGGGGTGGCGGCCTTTGGGATTGCGTGGACTTGGGCTCTGGCGGTGTGGCATAGTGTGGCAAGGGTGGTGGCCTTTATAGGGGTCGCCGGTTGCGAGAAACGATAGGCGAGCCAAGGGAATCAGAGGGGATTCCTTTCCCTCCCGCGAGCCTTTCCATCCGAGCGGGTACATACCATACGCGGTGGAAAGCACGTGGTTTCAGGGGGGAAAGGGGCCACCGGTGATTGGGGAAGGAGATCCAGGGCTCGTCTTGGTGTCCCGCGGCGGCCGGCGGCGGTATTGGAGGTAAGGGGGCACCGGTATAGAAGGGGGATCCCCTTCCTTCGGAGAAGAAGGGTCTGACAGGTGGCCCCCACCTGTCAGCGGTCGAGCGCGAAACCAACGGCACCGACAGGCGGGCCACGGCTGCCAGAGACCAAAGGAGAGGAGGGAGTGGATGACGAGCGGGCTAGGGTGGGCATGAGCGCGGAGGAGAGAGGGAGGGGGTGCCGACCAGTGGGCCCAGGATGTCTGCGACAGAAGGGAGGGCGCGAGCGGCTGCCGCGTGGGTCCAAGGCGGGGCGCGGGCACGAAGGAGAGAGAGGGGGAGCACCGACAGGGTGGCCCCACCTGTCACCGAGCGCGGGTACCGGACTGGGCTGGGCTGAGAGGAATTGGGGTTGTGGCCCACTAGCAAAATAAATGCATTTTCTATTTAATTTAATTCCATAAATTCTTATATTCTTTTAGGACTTTAAGCACTGTTGGTAAAATTTTGTAAAAATTCTCAAAAATATTTCTTGTCACATAGGTTCCAACATAAATTTTTCAGCTTCAAATTTTAAAATTTTCTCCCTGTTTTGCTTTAATTGGGTTCTTTTAACCTTTTCTTCAATTAAATAATTCCTTTTTATTTCTGAAAATTTATTTTCCTCATTTTTATTTTATATTTAATTCTGAGGTGTTACATGTCACTACACATTTTGGAATCAAATGACAATCTTAGGTCCAAGTACTCTGTAGGTACACCATTTGAGATGACAACTGTTGGCACATTACAATAACAATCCCAGTAGTATCTCAAGTGGGTGTGTCCAACACCATGTTCACCAACATGTGTCCACATCACTGATTTGATATCTCTATGTCTATGATCTGTGAAACACAATCATCAATCAGTCGGATGTGCTAATTCATGTATCATCACTGTCCCACATGATGACAAGATTAGGGACCCCTTTTGAACAACATTGTCATAAAGAAAATAGTTTCACATAACAAGTCATACTCATTAATTAAATGCAAACAATATTTATTCAAGGAACAAGATAAAAATTATCCTCACACATTAGCATTGACTCTACTAGCAACTTCCACATACACATGACTCATTCACGCAAGTATCTAATACCCATGGAGCTTAGGTGTAACGCCCAGATTTAATAAATCCGGATCTTTATTGAAATTCCATAGAAAATCAATAAATCAAGAAGTTCATCACACGACCACGTACAATACGATCAAGCATTCACGGTTCGTAGACCGTATTAGTACAAAAGTGAATAAGGTGAAGAGAAACTAATAAAACAAAGGTCCTAGATGAACGCCTCCTTCCAGTCTCGCCTTGACTGGGTCGCTACTCCAGACCTTCATCCTCCTCGTAGTAGACGGGCTCTGGTGGTGTAACTCAACGGGGGTGAGTAAAATCATACTCAGCAAGCCACCGGATGCAAATATAATACAGAGTAATAACAAGGAAGGTAGTGGCTAATTTTGCGAAAAAGTATATTTGTAAAGCAATTAAATGTGATCAAGTTATTAGTACAGAAATGTAAACATGTGTATGCATCATCATCTTCTAACTCGAGGGGACAGTCAGCCCACCCTCACACAACAGTCCTTACATGCCATGAATAACTCAACCATTCAAACAATTGTAAACTAACTGTGAGAAGTCACACAACCCGCCCTTGACCGTGGGCTCGGCTTTTCGAAAAGATTAAATACACTGATCAGAGGTGTACCACTGTACCCACAAGGCACGCACTCATTACTTACACCAAAGTGTAACGAGATGACCCATACCATGGGAACTCGTGCCAAAACCTTCCATATGGTCTGCCTCGACCCGATAGCACCCTCTTATGGGTTTCATATGGTGCCCCAACGCGTCGAGCCAACACCATACCCCCCCGTGAGCCACGTCGGTACAAGTCACCTGCAGGTTGCCCCTTGCCCCCTCCACTATGGTGCATCGAGTCGGTTTGTTCCATACTTCCAGTTAGGACTTGCCCATTAGACTTGTGGTTAGTACAGAAGTGCTTTGCAATAGATCCCGCAGACCGGTCCTTATAGTGCCCCAGGTGCGACCAACCAATGCCCTAGCTTGCACCCGGAACCCACCATACTTATAACATAGCCAACTCCAACAGAGTCCAGAGACGAGAATAACGGGGAAATACATATAGTAGAATCCAGCTATCTATGACTCATTCTTTTTATCCTATAGCAGTTGTGTCGGTACATTGGACACTAGCTAATATAATATTTGTAGAGTGACAAGGAGTGTAGACTCAATAAGCATGGCTTGGGTTGCACACAAGGACGGGGATCTAATAAATATAATGTGTAGGGCTTGATATTGGACTAATGCAATATTATCCTATGAGTTATAGTGATAATTTATTAAAACATGGGCTCAATGATGATCAAAATGGGGGTTGTGACTTGCCTTGATCAGCAAATGGTGATGGAGGAACCTCGGGGTAAAACTCCGGCTCCTCAACGATCTCGTAGTTTTCTTGATACGGAAAAAGTAAACATAACATTTAATAAACAATCAAAATAGCACAAAGTATACACATACAAGTTTATGGTCTAAATATGTGGAATTAAACTTTATTATTCTGAAGTTATGCTGGAAAAACATTAAAGATTAGATTTTAAGGTTTTTCCTAATTTATTTTGTGAATTAACAATTTATCCCTTAGGGGTTTTTATTCATTTATTTAATAATAATAATTTAGGCTAAAGTAACATACTATTTTTATGGCATTATTGTGTCGATAATAAAAAGAGGAATTTAACAAAATTTGAATGGTGAAATTTGGAGTTAAAATGAGTAAGTTATGAATTTTTAAAGTTTAAACAATTTTCTGGCTTTTTATTTAAACAAAAAACAGTCCCTGTTCCACGGTGAACCAGGTTCACCATGAACCCGTGATTGTGCGCATGGACCCGATCGATCTCGACCGTTGGATCTGGATCCATCGGCCAGATTCGAGGCGGGAGGGTTAAGTGAAAACGGACGGATGAGATTAAAACGCGCGAAAGGGTACTACGTGGACGCACAAGATTCATCTGGGGGTTTAAGTTTTAATCAACGACTCAGATTTAAAGATACTGATTCGTTGAGATCCGAGGGCCTAGATTAAATCCCTTCGGGATCTAATCTGCGCCGCTCGCTCGGGATCATGCGGCTCGCATGGAATCCGGCACGACACGTGCTAAGGGGTTTGTACCCCCCTTCGTCTCCGGCGACGGCGAGCTCGGGTGCGGCGGCGACGGCGGCGGAGAGGGCCTAGGAGCCTAGCTCTTGGCGGAAACGGAAAGAGGGGAGTGAGGGGAGTGCGATGGTACCGGAGATGGCGTCGGCGGATGACTGATGGTGACCGGCGGTGAGGGTAGACGGCGAAGGCTTCTCGGGTGCTTGACGGCGGCGATGATCCGACGGTCCTCACGGCCAGCGGAGGTGTGGCCGAGGACGGGCGGGCTTCGGTGGTCACGAAGATGGCGGCGGCGAGCGGTGGCCGGAGGTAAAGCAGGAGAGAAAACCGGAAATGGGGCGGGGCACTCTGGTTTCGCTCTGGCACGGGCTACGGTGGTGTGGGCAGAGGGCGATGCTCGGGGGGGTTTAAATAGGGGCTCGCCGGCGTCGTTTTGGCAAGGGAATCGGAGGAAACCCGAAGGTTCCTTTCCAACTCCGGCGAGGTTTCCTTTTTCTCGGCCATGCTTCCATTTAGGTGAAATCGCGTCAGCTTTAGATGGAATGGGGTCATCGTCGATCGGGGAAGGCGATCCGAGGTGAATCCGGGTGAATCGAGGCGGTCGGCAGTGAGAATTGGAAGGTGGGGGTCGCCGGTATGGAAAGGGGGAATTCCATCGGAGACGATGGATCCGACAGGTGGCCCCCACCTATCGGCGGGTGAGCGAGGATGGAGGCGGGTGTGAGTGGCTGACACGTGGGGCCGAGGCGGGCGCGGGCGGGAGAGAGAGGAGGGAGGTTGTCACCGACACCTGGGTCCCACTTGGCAGTGACACGGGTGCTGGGCTGGGCCGGGCTGAGGCAGATTGATGGTTTGCGGCCCACTGGGAGTTAAAAAGCTTTTCTATATTAATTTAATTCCAGTAATTCATTTATTTATTTAAGAGTTGAATCACTATTGATAAAAATTTGTAAAAATTCCTAAAATTATATCTTGGCCTCTAGATTCTATCATAAATTTTCCAAGTTGAAATTTTAAGTTTCCCCCTTGTTTGGCTTTAATAGGGCTCTTTTAGGGTTTTCTTTAATTGAATAATTCCTTTAATTCCCTGAAAATGTATTTCCTTTATTTTATTTATTTTTAAATCTTGGGATGTTACATTAGGTGCACCTCATGCTTGGGCTGTGGAAGAGGTTTCATCAATGGATTTGCCATGTTCAAATCTGTGTGCACCTTGCAAATCTTCACATCACCTCTCTCAATGATCTCGTGGATCAGGTGATATCGCCGAAGTATATGTTTGGATTTCTAGTGCGATCTAGGCTCTTTGGCTTGCGCAATGGCACTACTATTATCACAATAGAGGTCTACTGGACTAGACGCACTAGGAATAACACCAACCTCAGAAACAAACATTCTGATCCAAATGGCCTCCTTCGCAGCTTCTGAAGCATCGATATACTCAGCTTCTATTGTAGAATCGGTCATCGTCTCTTACTTGGAACTCTTACAACTCACTCGCCTCCATTGAGGAAAAACACAAAGCCAGATTGCGATCGAGAATCATCTTTATCGGTCTGAAAGCTAGCATCCATGTAACCACTTACAACGATCTCCTCTTCACCACCATATACTAGGAACTTTTCCTCAATCCATCTCAAGTACTTGAGGATACTTTTTACTATAGCCCACTGACTTTCACTTGGGTTTGATTGGTACCTGCTCGTAATACTTAGAGCATATGACACATCTAGGCATGTACACAACATGGCATACATGATGGATCCAATTGCGTAGGCATACGAGATCGCACTAATCTTCTCTAGCTCATCAGGTGTCACAGCACAGTGAGTCTTACTAAGAGAAATGTCATGTGACATTGGCAGAAAACCCTTCTTAGAATTCTGCATTTTGAACTATTGCAAAACCTTGTCAATGTACATTCTTTGGCTTAATCCAATTGGACACTTTGATCTATCTCTATAGATATTAATGCCCAAAATGTATGCCGCCTCTCCTAGATTTTTCATCAAAAAACTATTTTTCAATGAAGTCTTGACAGCATTCAAGAGAGGAATGTCATTTCTGATCAATAATACGTCATCCATATATAAATCAGAAATACGAGCGAGCTCCCACTAGCCTTCTTGTAAACACAAGGCTCTTCTTCGTTTTTGATGAAGCCAAACCCTTTGACTACATCATCAAAGTGAAGATTCTAACTGTGAGAAGCTTTCTTCAATCCATAAATGGATTTTAGCAACTTGCAAACTTTCCTAGCATTTCTCGAACCGTCAAGACCTTCAGGCTGTGTCATGTATACATCCTCACTTAGGTTTCCATTTAGGAAAGTCGTCTTGACATCCATTTGCTATATCTCATAATAATAAAAAGTGGCAATAGTTAGGATGATCCGAATAGATTTAAGCATGGCGATGGGCGAAAGCGTTTCATCACACTCAACACCTTGAATCTGTCTGAAACCTTTCGCCACCAGTCGTGCCTTATAGATGTGAACATTTTCATCAACGTCTATCTTTTTCTTGAAGATCCATTTACACTCAATAGTTTTTACATCATTAGGTGGATCAACCAAGTTTCAAACTTGGTTCTCTCGCATGGACTTCAACTCGGATATAATGGCTCCACGCCATTTCTCGGAGTCTTTTCCCATCACTTCTTCTGCATATGTCTTGGGCTCGTTGTTGTCCAACAACAGCACGTCGCAATGCCCAGTGGTCAAGAACATGTACCTCTCTAGCGCATGGACTACTCTCCTAGACCTTCGTGGGGCTGGCGCATGTACAACAGGGTCTGCAATAGCTTGTGCCTCCTGCTATGGTTCAGTGAGATCTGGAACACTTTCTAGTGGCTCTCGAATCTCTTCGAGATGCACAGTCCTCCTACTAACCACTTTCGAATACGCCATTCTGAGCACACTTTGCCCTCTTCTCTATTATAAAAATAGTATCATTTGGTTTCCTTAGGATACCCCATAAATAAGCACTTGTCAGACTTAGGACTGAGCTTGTCGGACATCATACGTTAGACATACGCCTCATATACTCAAATCTTTGGAAAATTCAAACTGGGACGCATCCCAGACCACATCTCATATGGTGTATTCTCTACTGACTTAGATAGAACTCTATTAATCGTGAAAGCTATGGTTTCTAGAGCATGACCCCAAAAGGATAATGGAAGATCAGTGTGACTCATGATGGACCGCACCATGTCCAACAAAGTGTGGTTTCTCCACTAGGACACCCCATTCCATTTGGGCGTGCCGGGTGGATTCAGCTGTGGAACAATTCCACACTACTTCAGATGATCACTAAACTCATGGCTCAAATATTCACCCCCACTATCATATCGTAGAAATTTAATTGTCTTGCCCGTATGATTTTGTACTTCATTCTAGAACTCCTTGAACTTTTCGAAGGATTCCCACTTATGGCTCATCAAGTAGACATAGCCATATCTACTAAAGTCATCGGTAAAAGTGATAAAGTACTAAAAGCCTTTCCTAGTCGTGTGACTCATAGGACCACACACATCAGTATGTACTATGGCCAATAGCTCACTCGCCCTCTCACTCTGTCCAGTGAAAGGCGTCTTTGTCATTTTGCCAAGTAAGCAAGACTCGCATGTGTCATATGATTCAAAATCAAATGACTCCAAAAGTCCATCACTATGGAGCTTCTGCACGCGCTTCTCATTTATATGACCTAAATGATAATGCAGACGTAGGTAGGATTCAAATCATTGAGTCGTTGTTTCTTAGTACTAATGTTATAAACGTGTGCATCATCAAGACTTAGAATATATAATCCATTCACTAATGGACAAACACCATAGAGCATGCCATTCAAAAATATTGAACAACTCTTGTTCTTTATTACGAATTCAAAACCATCTTCCTCTAAACATGAAGAAGAGATAATATTTCTTCTTAAGGCGGGAATGAAATAACAATTATTTAACTCCAAAACTAGTACTGACAGTAGCGAAAATGAATAAACGTCGATGGCCAACGCTGCAACCTTTGCACCATTCCCTACGCGGATATCCAGCTCACCACTTGCACAATTTCTTACTCTATTCAGCCCCTGCAATGATTTGCATGTATGAATCATCGATCTGGTATCAAATACCCATGAATTATTTGGACGAGTAGCAAGATTAATTTCAATAACATTAATACCTAAAGCCGAAGTCCCACTTATTTTCTTGTTCTTCTGCTCTTCTAGGTACACCTTGCAATTGTGCTTACAATGTCCAGGCGTGTGGCAATGGTGGCACACATCATAGTTGGCAGGACCAAACCTAAACTTTCCAGTTAGTTTATACTTCGTACTAGAGATTGAATCTGTAGTCTTAGACATTTTCCTCCTCTTTTTTCCCTCCTTCTGAACCAACATCACTTGATTAAGAGACTTCCTTATACTCTTCTCAGCAATTTTAAGCATCTCATGCAACTCAGTGTCTTCTCCAGTCCAACCATGTTATAATTCATGATGAATGTCTCAAAGCTCAGTGGGAGCGACTGGAGAATGACATCAATAACTAGGTATGGATCCAGTGGAGTGCCCAGTCTCTCTAGAGTCTCTACACAACCAATCATCTTGATCACATGAGGGCTCACTAGGCTCCCTTCAGCCAGCCTGCTACCAAACAAGCACTTCGACACATTTTATCTCTCTGTCCTTGCCTAGTTCTGAAACATTCCCTTAAGACCTACGATCATATCGTAAGCATCACGTTCCTCATATTGTTTCTGAAACTCAGAGGACATGCAGGCAAGCATCAGACAGTTGACATCCACAGAATCACTAGCATACTTCTCATAAGCACGCTTGTCTTCTACAGAAGCATCCTCTCCTAGTTCATCAGGGTGAGGTTCCTCCATAATATAATCCATTTTCTCTTGTTTAAGAACAATTCTCAAATTTCGATACCAATCCATAAAGTTTGTTCTAGATAATTTCTCACGTTCAACAATAGATCTCAAATTAAAAACTGAAGTGCTCTTGACAGTAGAAGTAGTAGGTGCCATTATCTACAAAATATTAAATGCAATGTTTAGCACTATGAAATGTTTTGTCTTCTATCCAATAAAAGATGCTCCACTATTTTAAACCAAGTCACATTCTCTCTAATGACTAATAGTGGCACAAGATCCATGGTCACGCTATCTCCTAGTGAGGTTTAACATCACTGCTAGAAGCTAGTTGACATAGGTAAGCAACTCCTTGCTAATCACATCGTATGTGACTCATGTCATTGGAGAAGTATCAAATGCTCAACCCCAACTCCTGTGCTCCAAGGCCCAAAACCGTTATGATAGCCTTGTCAAGTGAACCAATACTATGTGTGCAGAAGTCCGACTTCCGACCAACTGGTCGAGATAAAAGATAGCACCCTGCTTTGGCAGACCCACTATCGATGAGCACGAACCTTGGTGGGTGCAGCTATAGGGAAGAGCATCAACACATAATTTTCTGAAGGAAAACTATTCTAGCACTATAACGTCCCTAACGCACACGAAACATGCAAAATATAATAATAGGAACATAAGAAAACATCAAAGGCAATCTCCATCTCCATGGCTCCCGTCATTGAGTGTGCGCTCCCGGCCTCCATGAAGAGTACTAGTCTATCTCACATAGTCTATACTAATTACATAGGCCGAAGCACCGCGAAAATGACGTGTAAGCCGTAATAAATTTTACATCAGCCTTGGGCTGTAAATAATCATGACACGCAGGGCATATTTAATTTACATTCATTGCATGCATCTCATACATTACATTTATCCAAGGCCATGTCAGTAACAACATTCTCTGCAAAACAAATTTAGGCGAGCAATCTACAAGTGACTGGACTATGGATCTGAAAACACAGCTCAACAGGCTTAGAATTTAAAATTCGGTTGGGTCAGAACTTCCGATCTTTCATCGAAACTTCCGATCCCCAGTAACTTCTGATCAATATCAGAATACCGCACCGCAACAATTGCTTTTTGTATCGAATCATTATTCGACATCGAAATATCCGATCACCATCAGAACTTCCGATCTGCCACAGACATAAACATATCTAATCTATTTTTCCACCATGTATCTCCATACATGAGGGATCCAGATCGAACACTACGCACATAGGCTATGATACCACTGTTGGGGAATAGGGGAGCTATGCTAGCCAAAAAATTCAAAATTTACGCCCTAAGCCCAAGACTCATGCTCATGTGAGATCATGGATCGGTACCTTCTAGCACGAGACACGCTAGGTGCAGCGGAAGAAGATGTCGGAGTAGCGCGTCAAGCCTATCCTTGCTTCATCCTTGTCATCCTTCGCCGATCCGATCGATGAAGATGATGTAGTCATCCATATGTAGATGTCCACGAGTGTCTCTATTAGAGCAACGCCTCCACGGAGTCCACACATACAGGGATGGAGATCCTCCCATGACAGCGTGCTAGCACTGCATGTGAGAGACGGGGATCCTTGATCTCAACGATTGAGATCAAGAAAGGAAATAAAGGAGTCTTTGGTGGCTAGGTCTAATCTAGGTTTATTCCATTGTCCCAAGACGTCCTCCTCCTCTCCTTTTAATAGGGCTGAGAGCCTCCTGGTCGTGCTCATATCAAAACCGTAACAGGTCCAATCTGTTTTCCCACATCGGAACTTCCGATCTTGGATTGGAACTTCTGATAGGGTATTTTAGGTCTCCTGATACAGTACAACACGCAACAGATCCAATCTATTATCGCCCACCTCGGAACTTCTGATACCATATCGAAACTTCCGATCAGTATAAAATTCCCCGATTCTAAATTGGAGCTTCTGGCTCGTTGGAACTTCCGATACCATATCATAACTTCCGAAGAAACATTTGCTCTCTGTATCGAGACCAGATAATAATCGAAACTTCCGATATATGGAATTTTCTTGGGCATATTCTTCACTCGAAGGCCAAGTGGAATCACTGCTTCAATAGTTGGACCCAACGGAGCACGAAGTTCAACGCCACATGGACACTAGTAAGATGAGCCTCCTAGAGCTATTTTATCATCTCCACAAACTCATCGACTTACCCTGCTCCTTCTGTTTGCAGTGGTCAGTCCAGGTGAGCGCCAACGTCAGGACCTGATCGATCTCTAGAGATAGGGCCATCTTGTGGATGGCCATGTAGAACCAACCCGAGTGTCAACCCTTATTGGAGGACAGAAGTGGCACTGGGTTGTACTCTACCACAACCACTGACCACTTTATTGTCGGTCGCTCGTTGGCAGAAGAAATGACGAAATAATTTGAAATGGGGCGCAATGCCTTGAAAACCTTTGCACAAGTGTACGAAGATGATAAGATGAAGAATGGAGTTGGGATTGAGGTTGAAAATATAAATGTCATAATGGTGAAGAACATCGTGGAGGAAATGGTGAGCAGGCAAGTCGAACCCACAAGAGAAGAAGGAATTAAAAACCATGAGTTCATGGGTATCGGGAGTTGGAAGCGACTCACCGCCAAGCACCACATCGACAACACAGCTGGCAAAATATCATCACACTTCTCCAATGCTCCACCACGCCCATCTTCGCCGACGTTGGTCGAAACTCCTTCACCCGGTTAACCGACCCTCGAGGAACAAGCGCCGCCATCGGAATATCAAAAGGTGGAGTTAAAGGCTCAAGATTGAACAACTGACGTGCTTTGTGATGGAAAACCACGCAGTTGCAATGCCGATTGGGGTTGTGGGGTACCAAAAGATTAAAGGCCAAGAAGAAGTTGAAGGGTTGCGAAAAGCATGAACTACGCCATATGGATTATTTATAAACCTCGCACCGGATCTCCGAAGCGTCGTGATTTCCAAAATGTGCATCCCAAAGAAATCCTCACCATCAATTGCACCGGTAAACATTCCCAAACCGACCGATGTGTTCAAATTGTGTTGCGAGAGTTGAAGGGTGAAGCGACGATTGCAATCATGATCACTTTATAAAAGTGGTATTGGAAGTTGTGCGGGTCCACTCGAAACCGCCAACTCCGATAAGCACCAGTCTGCACGAGCAGATATCTTACACCCCTTTTTCGCCAAAAAAGCACTCGGTGGCTTCTACGGACACCAACACTCTAGCGAGTCAAATTTAAAAAAAATAAGACTGAAGCTTCTTTTTAAAGAAGCTCTAGTCTTGGGGGCTGCACTCGGCAGGTGCACCTAGGTGGTGCACCAGTTGGGAAAATTCATTGTGAAAAATTGATATTCAAGAACTCTTCCCGCCCGCTCTAATCTGTTCGTGCTCTAGAAAGAGCTCGGGGGCTGTTGTTGAGAATTCGAACCAAGTCTTCCTCCCAAGGACTTATAAGCCGACCCGCCAACGGTCCGCTTTCTCAAGAAGACCATCAGGCAGGGTCTCATGTCCCTAAGTCCCTGAGTCCCATACTCAGGGAGAGGGCTCCTGACCACCGGCACTCAAACGATCACATTTAAGATCTAGGTCATCGTTAATCTCTATAAAGACCACAATGACTATTAGTGGCTATCTCCAACGGTTATTGCCTACTAATTGACTCTTTCCTTAGTCATTAGTAGGGCTCGTTATTACTGATTTGTAACACCTGACCCCTCTCATATAAAGGTATCAGAGGGAGCTCGTAAAGGCCATCTTCCACACTTTTTCATATCCTAAAAGCAAGGTCTTTGGAATCACCCTAAGATCATACAAACACATGAGTATGGCTATTATCCTCTGGAAGGTCTGAACCTGTCTAAAAGGCTTTGGTCCGAGTATCTTTTCTAAAGATTACCATTGAGTCGTATCATAGCTCCCCATCAAGCCTAACCAAATCCTTCTACGGGTACCCCCGTAGGCTATTGTTGTTCATACGCAATGACAGTATTATTTGCAAAAATTCTTCCTCAAATTTTTATACTCAAATTTATTTTCTTTCCATTAAAAAGATTCTATTAAAATTTCTTTTACTAAAAATACGGTTTCTATTTATTTTATTCATAGCTTTTATTACTTTTATATTTTGAAAATTTCAGGTTGTAAAAGATATCTTTAGTGCTGGTTTTATTTATTACCTGGTACTAGAGAGACCCTTAGTGTCAGGCCATAAATAACACTAGTACTAAATATATATGATTATGAAAAAAGCACAGATTTGCATTTCAATTGAATTTTTTCACACCAAATTTGGATTCCAATTCAATTGAAATTATAGTCAACTAAGTTGGATTTTATTTCAATTGAAATTCTAGTCAACTAAGTTGGATTCTATTTCAAATGATTTTTTCACAACTAATTGGATTTCTACTTCAATTGAAATTCTTCATGAAAAAATTGGATTACATTTCAATTGAAATTCTTGTCAACTAATTTATATTTCATTTCAAATGAAATTCTTCGTAACTATTTTGGATTCCATTTCAATTAAAATTCTTCACGACTAATTTGGATTCCATTTCAATTGAAATTCTAGTTAACTAAGTTGGATTCTGTTTCAAATAAAATTATTCATAGATAATTTAGATTTCATTTCAGTTCACGTTCTTCACGACTAATTTGAATTCCATTTCAATTGAAATTCTTTATGACTAATTTGGATTCCCTTTCAATTAAAATTCTAGTCAACTTGGTTAGATTCCATTTCAATTGAAATTCTTCACAACTAATTTAGATTATATTTCAATTTAAATTTTTCACAATTAATTTGGTTTCCATTTAAATTGGAATTGTAGTCAACTAAGGTGGATTCATTTCAATTGAAATTCTAGTCAATTAAGTTGGATTTCATTTTAATTAAAATTCTTCACAACTAATTTGGATTTTATTTTAATTTAAATTCTAGTCAACTAAGTTGGATTTTATTTCAATTGGAATACTAGTCAACTAAGTTAATTTCTGTTCAATTGAAATTCTTTCACGGTCGGGAGAGCAGCGAAGCAGTAGGCATGTGCACGGCGATGCCGTGTCTTGGGCACACGTTGGACTGCCAGGCGTGGTGGTCGGACGCACGCCGGGCTCGTGGCATGGTCCTAGCCAGGAGAGCAATAGAGTTGCGGCCAAAACATGACGCAACGGCGATGACGAGGGCTAGCACATGTGGCACTAGCCGGGATGTGTGGCGGCGACAACGATTGGGCACGAGGCAATAAAGAGCAATGATGGGCGACACCTACTATTAGCATGTACGGGCCTAAAAAGGTTGTTTGTGTATTATGTATTAATTCTGCTTTGGGCTAGTGTTAATGAAATATCTATGTGGGTTGAATGAGTTTTTTTCGGATAATTTGAATAGGAATTATTTGGATTATTTGAATATGTGTTTTCATTCGTCGGATATGAACGATATTATATATATTTCCATAGTAAAATATCTAAATTCAAATTCATATCCAAAATGAAAATTCTAGAATCAGTTTTAGAAACTATTTGAATCACTTTGCATCCCTATATGCATTGGTACAATGACAACAGGAGCTTCCACAGGGGTATGGTGGCTTTTTCACATGATTGATCGAAAGTATTCTCCTGCCCATAAATAATTTATCTTTCAGACAGATTGGACAAATTATTGTTGAATGTAAAAACGAAAATTCTTTATTAATAAAAAATTATTATATTATGAATGATACAAAAGAGTTAGGAAAATGGTATTAAAACAATAATTTTTAATTTATAAATGAAGATACAATAAGAAAATAAAAAAATCACAAAATTAAAACATGTAAATTTAATTTTTTTTGACAGAGGGAAGAGACTTTTATCTGCACTTGTAAGGAAAGGTCAGTCGAAGTAATTTTTACCCCAATTACTTAGCGGGTGTTTTGTGTTGGTGTCGTTTTTGGTTACACGCATGGATTAGGAGATATTCTTAACTCTAATACAGGTCCTAAAATCTTGCGGTTCTGAGCGTGCCAATCAGCTTAATCCTGCAACTGATAAGATATAGAAAAATGTTAGTAGCAATGCCCATCAGCTATTGAGATGATGGCCACGATACGCATCGGGTCACACATATCGATCAAGAAAATTTGTGGCTCATGATACATGTAAATTGTCGGGTGCCACGAAACGAGAGTGTGGCCATCAAGCTGGTCAGGTAATCGGCCGATATGTAATACCTACACTGATCGGGTCGATGATCGGGCAAGCGATGCATTGTATATTCGGGCTGATTGAAAATCCCCGATGTTGATGAGATGTGACATGAAATTAATGATAATATATTGGCTTATGCTCTGATAGAACCTAATTTAGTATACCAAAAAAATGCGTCTGTACTATTAATCATCATAACAGTAAGATCAGACTTAACCAAGACAATTGCTAAATCATGAATAACTCATAGAATTTCATCACCTCAGGCATACTTTATTCAAATGAACGATGCATAGCAATAAATCAAATAGAATAGATCAAGATGTCGGACCTAACCGATTAAGCCTCAAAATACTATATCTAATATAAATCAATCTAAGATATCATGACGATGCAGCCTTAAATGAACAACTAATACATAAAGATAAACCAATGATTATACTGACCACGCCAGATTCTTTGGCTAACCTTTGACTGAACTTATTTGACTTCTATTGACTACACTAGATCCTTACTTTGCTTGGGCCTTAACCAAATTTTGTTGTCAAGACATGCCCCTGTTTCGGAGCATAAGTGTAGCTAATGCTTCAAAATTACTACTAATTTAAGGATTTCTGCACCATGTCATCTCAAAAGTCCATCAAACTTTCTATTAATAGCCAAACATTTTGCCTTCTGGTATCTTTAAGCCTACTATATATCTTCGAAGCATTGTTTTCACATTGTAGAAGTCTTCATCGGCCCTTTCATCTTCCTCGTTCTTCCCTTTTCGTCCATGGAGAACTGTGATGGATGTCACCTGGTTCAATGCATCTACTTATCTTTTGTGACGGCATCGGACCAGGCTTCAATCCACACAGTCCGGCAATGGTGTCATGTAACAATATTGCCAAAAAGTCTAGCTCCTCAAATCTCAGGCTTGGGATCAATCCACCACTTTGAAACCTGTACTCATCATCATCATCCCTTTTGTCGTACGTTGTAGTTGGGCTCACCAGATCTATCGGGATCGACTTGACACAACTGTTGAGGCATCATTTTACCCTATAAGTATCTGCCGGCCTCTGTCTTCTTCTCCACGCCTTTTGAGTTTTAGCACTTTTTCTCACACTTAGATTTCTCCGCCGGTTTCTCCTATGACCGTCTCATGAATCTTCGCCATCGATGTCCCTCTCCGTCACCGACCTCAACTCCATCAACCATCACAATGGTGACCAATACTTTCATCCCAAGGTAAGTGTTCGACATTTTTACTATTCTTCAGTTTTATTGACTCTTTGCTTTTTCGGCACCTCATTGCTTTTGCTTCTTTCTTTTCCCTTTTCTGTAGTAACTGCAAACCAGATCCTCATTCCCATTTCTCAACATACTTCCTGCTATTTCGTGGGTCCAATGGGTGATTCTGATCCTACTAATTTTATTAGTGCTGAAATACAACGAATCCCATTTAAAACTCAAAATGCCTATGTCAGACTAGAGCCAAAACTTTAGGGATTTTCCTTCTCCACTCCCCGGATGGCACAACTGGTATCAATTGGTATCTTCGGGTTGCCACGTCAGAGCGTAGTTCCTGGGAATAAACTAGCATAGCCCACTACATAGGCCTTTCCCTCACTACACAATATAAAAATAAGTCGATGCTAGCTTCTTCATGTTACTTTTGGTCCGATGCGTTGAACGCATTCCTTTTCGGCCTCGTGCTGATGAGCCACACTCTTCTCGATGTCACTATCTTGACCTCTCCTGATATCACTGCCAAAGCCAATCCCTCCCTCTTTTGCTCAAAACCCTCTCACCGCTTTGACATCAAATCCAGCGGCGGTTGGGCGAAGTACATTGTAAATCACAACAAATATACTAGCCTAATCAGTGGGCTTGAGCACATTTTCTTCCTTAACCTCTGGCTAGAGAGATTTCTCTTAAGAGGGTCCACCCTTGGGCCAACCTATCATCTCCAATTCTTGGAAGAGTAGTTAGTTGCCAATATCAAGATCCCTCTTGGCCGATACCTTCTTGGTTCTATCTATCATCTCCTTTACCAGATATCGGTCCAATTATCGACTGGTAATGTAGCGGGCCATCTAGGTGGTCCCTGATGGTTCTTCCAACTCTATCTTAATGTATATATAGCCAAAATTTCTTTTGGCCTTCCTTCGACCTTCTTCGCTTCCCCTCTGACTATTGCAAATCCACCCCACTGACCACTCGTCGGTGCTTGTCTTTGGTCGAGGCATCCGCCTGCCGACCAAGGGAAAAAAATTCTACTGAACTCTTGGCCCAATGGTTTAAGGAATATTATTGTGGTTTACCAATGACTACGTAACCTAGTTTGCATACGTATCCTTGTCGGACTACGAATATCCACATTGTCTATTGTTAGCCAATGTATTCACCGATCAAGAGAGCAGGTACATCTTCCTTGCTATTATATCTCCTTGCCTCCTTCTAGTAAACTTCACAGTTGGCCATGTAAGCAAACCATCTTATGAGTTCTACCATCCAACAGTTTGAGCCCGATAGTTTGGTTTCGGTCAATTGCCAATTAGTATCTTCTTTATCAGCCAGATCCAGGTGCGTGGTGAAGTCAAAAGATCTCTAAAGTATGATGGCTCCTCTCAATAGACAATCCAATCCCTCTAGGTAAGATTGGCTCCTGGAGTATATGTAGGGTGGCCTTAGTCCCTTACAAGATATGGTGGGCCGAGATGAGCTAGCACGCCTTCAACCGTCCTCCAACACGGACATCGATCCTGAGATTTCTCTGATCTGTTTCCCCTCAACTTGTTTCACCATTTGTCATCTTTTTATCATCTTTGCACTTGCAGGAGGATGACTTCGATGTGCCTTCAATAAGCCAAAGTGACTGGCCGATAGTTTATGGACCGGTATCGGACACCACCAACCTGGGCAACAGGGCTCCCACTCTGACGGACTAGATCAACAAGAAATAGGTCAAGACCCAGGGGCGCAAGCGCAAGGCATCGGGCATAGCTGAGCGCCGGGCCACTAGAGCTCGGGTCGACCCAAGGACACTGCCAGTTTTGTCTTTGTCGTGTCCGGTAAACTCTCATCTTTCTCTTCTTTTGCAAATTTCTCCATTTGGCCTTATCGTTTAACCCTTTTTCCTTATAGCTAACGTTGATCGTCCCTCCGAACGTACGAACTCTTGCTGCAGATGTTCCTCTACCGGTGGCCATAGTGTCTTCTTCGTCTCAGGTTGTATTTCCCTCATCTTGCACATATTTTCTTTTCTATGTCTTCTTGGTACCTGAGATCTTCTTATTATTTCAACCATTGTCTTCTACTCCCCTTGACATCGCATCTCTCTATGTGTCGTTCGATGCTGATGTCATAGCTGATGACCCTGCTGACATAGTTGCTAGGGAAGTTGTCGTTGTGGTCGACGTCGAGGCCAACATATTGGAACATGTTGCCTCCAGCTCTAGTGAATAGGCTACTATTGCTGATGTCATTGCTCCATCTGATATCACTGCCAGAGTTCCATTTGCCACCACCGATGCCTCTCACCAGGTACCTTCCTTCTTTGTTCTGGAACAACTTTATGTTACTAATCTCAGTGTTATTTGTAGTTGATGACTGGCCTTGTCTCCGATGTACCTCCTACCTCTACCCCTTGAGCCGATTTAGGTGAATGGGGGTACCACACCGATACCTCTTGCCGATGTGATCAGCGATGGAACTAATCCTCCTGATGTTGCTAATGATGTGCTACTTTCTGATCGCACTAGGCTGACTAACATAAGTATTCTTCGTATTTGAGATTTCACCGTGATCAAATTTCATCTGTCTAACTCTGCCCTTCCTTTCTAGTCCTTCGTCCAAAGGTTCCCTTTTGACATTATTTAGTACCTCCAAGATGAGGAGGTCACCAATGCCCCTCATCTGATTGCGACTCAGCCATCTTTGGAGGTTATGGAGATTTTATCGAACATTATGCGCCGCCTCAGCAATCTGGTGGAGAACCTAGTCAACGACTCGGGTCCCAAACGGGCTCGCTTCAATGACGTACTGAACTCCCTCCCCTCCGAGCTTGTTGATGTTTCTAACACCAGTGGTGTACTTGGAGTACCACCGGACGGTGATCCAAAGAGCTCAGCAGCGGATGGCCAATCGGGCGAACCGCGCGTCATAGTTGGAGGCCTCTAAAGCGCATGACGATGCAATACTTGCCGAAGGTGCTGGCCTAAATAATATTCGTGGCGAGTCATCAACTGCATCACTATGCCTCGGTGAGCTAAGGGCGTAGGAGGCCTATTTGGTCACAAGGCTGAGTGAAGTTCGGGAGGAGATAGCTTATGAGGAGAACATCCTAGCTGCCCTCCCGGACCAGATTGAAGCCTAAGAGCGCTGCGTCGCCGATGTTGCTCACTGTGTGCATCAATCCCATCGTGCCACCAAGCCAGTCCCTGGGTCTGATGCTAAAGATAGGGTGATCATCGACAATGTAGATAAAAATTAGCAATAGGTAGTTGAGGCTATCCACCGATATCTATCTTGAACTGTTCACTTTGTATCATTGATTGTCATGTAACTTTGAACTTTTATTTGCTTGTGACTTGTGATATTCCGCCACAAACTTTTATTTTCTCCCTTTGTCTTGAGTGCTTCATATGTGTGTCTAAGGGTGATATTTTACCATCGGTCATCTAAAGACGATACCCTCGGTATCGGCTATTTCTCTCCTTCTGCGTAGATCCTTAGACATTTAAGTTATCCACATGCTCGGGAAATACTTCAAATATTTTCCGTTTAGTGCTTTCCCAAACACTTCTCCTTCTAGGCTTTCAAGTAGATAGGCATTACCAGGAACAACTCGATGTACCCAAAAAGGTCCTTTCCAATTAGGTGACAACTTACTGAACTGATTATCTTTAGATCTGATCGACAGGATAAGTTTCCACACATATCTCCTTCAAATAACTTGGGTACTACTTTCTTATTATAATACTTGGGCTACCCTTGCTTTGTTCTCTTCAATCTTCTCTAGGGCTCTCAATTGGTTCTATGCTAAGTCATCTAGGCCATGTGTCATTAAATTATAATAATCATCGATTGTAAGCTGGTCCTGTAATGCTATCCTTCTTAAGCCTATGTTATTTTCCCAAGGAATTATTGCTTCATGGCCATAGACTAACTGATATGGTGGCACTTGTGTGGATCCGTGGCATGCCATCCGATAAGACCAAAGTGCTTCCGATAGGGACCGATGCAAAGCTTCAGTTGTTCATTAATCTTCCGCTTTATCAACTTGATCAAACTCTTATTGGATGCTTGTTGACGCCAAGAATTGGTAAAGCCCAAGGCCCACCAAGGAAGGCGCACGGTCAATAGAAGGTCAAGGAAGATCTGGTCAAAGAAAGTCAAAGAATTCCATCCACAATAGTTGTACAATCAGAAGGGGAGGCGATGGAGATAAGCGCAACAATGGTTACAGGTTCATCCGAAATTGGCTAGATAGGTTAGCTGGACGGCAAGTCTACTGACTATAAATATGTATCCGTTAGGTTAGATTAGTTTAACTCTCATTCAATATACAATCGGTGCATCGCCACCCTTGTGTCCTAAGGTTATCTGACGGGACTCGGGCTCTCGGAGCTAGGCTGTATCAGTTTGATCTCCGACGAAGAGGTGAGTCCCGACACCCCCGACATTCGTGCCAACTAGGTTAGTATCCTCATGGCTGCATCGATTCAGTTCGATCTCTTGAGGAGAACAGTGAAACAACACAGTCTCTGGTTGTTCTCAGTGTATTTGGCTAGGTCTAAGGCTGCATCAGTTGGGTTTGATCTCTTAATTTAAGTGATCCTTGTTTGATAGCTTGAGCCTTCATCGGTTAAGTCCGACCTCTCTTGCTGTTGTATATTTTTCATGTCGTGTACTTTTCATCTAAATAAAGTTTGCCCGATTCATTGATATATTGTTCAGATCATCATGACTATCTATTGTCTCGGTTAGGTCCGATCTAGTTATTGTGATGATTTCCATGATATAGATTTGTTATCTAGCATGATTTATTTATTTCTATCAGAGTACAAGATGATAGGTTATCTTTAATTTATCTCTGTATCATGTTCACCGTCGAAGGGTGCACATCGGCCTATATGCATATCATGTTTCCTCCATCGGTCGATGGCGCACTCGCTCAATTGGGCCAACTCAAGCTATCGGTCGTATGGCCGATTTACGCTCTAGTTCATGGTTTATCTTTTACGCCACAGTCATCGGCATGCCACCCGATCGGCTATGCTACGAACATCTATATTTTTCGATCCCTTATCAGTTGCAGGGTCAAACGGATTAGCATGCCCTAAACCCTTTTCTAAGATGTAGGACTTGCAATAGAGTCAAGCAGATCTCCCAAGCTGCACGTGTTTCAGTGTGTGACCAAAAATCATGCCAACACTCTTTTTGGCATGCCCGGTGGGACCATATCCAACAACTTTTCCATGGTGGCGAGCTGAGCGAGGAAAACGTCATCACGATAACCATGGATGCTCTGTGTGAGGAATAGCGGACGGAGGTGCAATAACATGTGGAGGAGTTCTGGAAGTCATGCCTGCAGGTCTACGGCATGAATCAGCTGGGTCCCGTTCAGAGAGGATGCCACAAGTAACGTACGACATCGCAAGAGACCACCCGACAGACCTCATGCCACCAAGGGGGCACCCAATTCCACCCCTCCTAGATATCACCGGACGACGCACTATGGAGCAATGCCCTATAGTGATGCGGGGCAGTACAAATATGACACTGCTCGGTGGGACTAGTACCAACAGGCGCCAATGCCATCTTAAGGTCCGTTGTCGAGTCAACAAAAAGATAAGTGGATGAATCGGATCATGGAGCTCATCAAAGATCAATTCGGGTTGAAGCCCAAAGAGCAGACGTACATGTATCGGTAGCCGTATCTAGAGCGGTTTAATCGAGTGCCACTGCCGAACCAGTACAATGTGCCAGATTTCACCAAGTTCTTAGGACAAGACTCAATCTGCACGATCAGGCACATTAGCCGGTTCCTCGCCCAGTGTGGGGAGGCATCGACTGACGAAGTGCTGAAGGTCTGGCTGTTCCCACTATCTCTATTAGGATCAGCCATCGCGTGGTTTTCTTTACTACCGGCGGATTCCATCAGAGGATGGGCAAACCTAGAGAAGAAATTTCACAAGTACTTCTTCGCTGCCATCCAGGAGATGAAGTTGTCCGACTTGACGTCCATGAAACAAAGGATGAATGAGTCAGTCCCCGACTATATACAGAGGTTCCAAGATGTGCGAAGCAGATGCTATAGCATGAACCTCAGTAACAGCCATTTGGCAGAGCTAGCGTTTAAAGGACTCCTGAACCATATCAGGGAGAAGTTCTCATCGCACGAGTTTGAAAGCCTCTTGCAATTGGTGCAGAAGGTATCGGCCCATGAGAGCCAATTCCAACAGGCCAAACAGGAAAAATACCAGAAGAAGGTTGCGTACACCCAAGTGTACCACTCGGACTCCGACGAGGACAGTGACTCTGATCCAGAAGTTGGAATGGCTGAGTGGTCCAAGAACAAGAAGCAGGTCACATGCCCATGGTTAAAATCGGCCAAGAAGAAGGAGAGGTATGACTTTGATATCAACAAGGCCGACAAAATATTTGACCTACTGCTGAGAGAGAAGGATATTCACCTGTCACCTAGCCATATAATACCATCCGCTGAAGAATTGAAGAATAAGAAATACTACAAGTGGCATAACTCCCCATCGCACCATACTAATGAGTGCATGGTCTTCAGGCACCCAGATCCAATCAGCCATAGAACAAGGCCGGATCAAGTTTGACGATGGGAAGCAGCCGATGAATATAGATGGTCATCCATTCCCAGTCAACATGGTGCATGCGCACTATGATGACAATCAGCATGCAAGGAATAGAAGACGGACTAGCAGAAATGTCACCTCAGTAGTACTCAACGAAAATTATCAGAAGAGGTCGTCAGAAAGAGAAGGTAGTGGAGACAGCCGTGGTCACTCGCGTTTCAATCCCCATTGGAATTGTGAGTTCTTTGGGCTTTGTTGGCACAAAGTGCTATGGATATCGTCAATGGATGACTACCCGTGATGCAATGGAGTTTCGGATGATCATCGGCCACGTAGAGATGAGTTGAGGCTAGGTGATCAAAGAACAGTGCACCAAAGGTTGTCGCCCCCAAGGGTGTCGGCGCTAGATAGGCTTGGCACCGTTGGTCGAAAGGAGTCGGCCTGATGGCCGAAGACAACGAAGATGTCGTAGGAAAGCCGCAGTGGTGCAACATCTGCAGCAGAGATAAGGAAAGGCACAAGTGCACGATGAAGGAGTTGATCTGCCCCCTAATATCAAGAGCGAATGGTGTCCAAAAGATAAGATCGATCACGATGACAAAAAAGATGTGAAGGTAAACATGGTCTTCTTCCTTCCCACAGAGTATCGGGCCATCTCAGAGGAAGACACGGAGCCAACCAATACTACGGCTCAGCTAATGCTAGCTCAGCATCATACAATTTTTGATAAGCCGAAAGAACTAGAACATCGGCACATGAGGCCTCTCTACGTCAAAGGGTTGGTTAATGGGAAGCTGATGTCCAAGATGATAATAGATGGAGAGGTGACCGTCAATTTGATGCCTTACGCCACCTTCCGAAAGCTTGAGAAGACACTAGAAGACCTCGTTAGAATTAACATGGTATTGAGGTATTTCGGCAGTAACTCATCAGACACAATGGGAGCTTTAAATGTAGAGCTGATAGTTGGGAGCAAGATGGTGTCGACCACATTTTTCGTGATAGAGGGAAATGGATCCTATAGCCTGTTGCTGAGACGCGATTGGATACACGCGAACTGTTGTGTCCCCTCAACAATGCATCAAAAACCTCATGCAGTGGGTTGGCGATCAAGTGGAAGTGATTCCCACCGGTAAATCGGTTACATACCTACAACCGATCTATCAATATGGGAAGCAGAAGGAGTCGTCTATTTGTCAGAAAATGCTTGGGATGGGAATTTCATGCAAGTATCAGACGATGGTATCACACCAGTCAGTGAAGAGCCTCCCAAACTTGTGTATAAGGACAGCATTGAAGATGACTTCAGCCAAAACGATGCCACGACCAATAAACCCCTACGGTGTGGCCGTCAAGCCGAAGTCAACCTCTACAAGGTACTACGCCTCCAATGAAATAGTAGCGAGTTAAAAGTTGCCGCGTCAAGAAGAAAAGAGGCCTATGGTATTGCCTTGAGATGGCCGATGCAAAAAGCATCACCTTTATCCCCTAAACACAGTAAGAAGACTCCGATGCAAAAGAGACCGAATGAGGCGACTAAGGAAAATATTCTAGGCATTCGGGAGAACTACATGTTGGGGGAAAATATCTCATCTTCGGGGTTATTGCCGAAGCAGCATAAAGACAGTCAACCAGTTCGAAGATTCTCCGAAGATCATCTTCGAAGATGCCCAGAACCCCGTTCGAAGCACGAAGACAGGCATTGGTTCGAAGTATGTCTTCGAACTAAAGCCCTTTAGGATCTTTTCTGCCAGCTAAGATGGAAGACTTATCTTCTTTTCTATTAGATTAGTCTTTTACCATTTTAGCCCTATTAAGGAAACCAAATAGTTTCCTTAATGTCGGTTGTAATAGAGGGGTAAATAGGTCTTTTCCTTAATGTTTGGGCCTATAAATACCCCCCATTTCACCCTGTAATAGGGACCGAATACAAGTTATTCAATACACATTTACGAACTATTCTAAGCTATTATCCTTTCGGAGGCTTAGAACAGTTTGCTTCACAAACACTTCGTTTGTTAGTTTCTTTTCTACAGAAACCTGTTAGCGTAATCTTTTACGCCAACAGTACATTTAGCTGATGCTTAGGGCATCACCTTGAGACAGCCGATGCGAAGGCATCGCCCTTAGAAAAAATCATCGAGAACAAGGAGAACACAACTCAGAAGACTCAACAGGCAATGATATAGGATATAAAGAAGTGCTAATATATATATTCATGATGTTTTGATTACAATAAGACATTTTACAAGCCCCCTGATTGGCGTACGGAAGGCCCTCAGCCGCTTCACCTCTACAGAGCGCCCTTTACCGAAGCACGAACTGGCTACGACCGCCTCGCATTCACCATGTTGTAGGTGTGGGGGCACCGGTGCCAAGGTTCGTAGTGGCCGATACTAGTCCGTATCGTATCGGCCAGCCGCTTAGGCTCATGGAAGGGCCTCCTCATCAACGTCCTGCAAAAGGAAAAGGCAAGGTCCAATTAGATGAGAAAAACAGAAGGAGCGAAAGGAAAATAGAAGGTTGAGGTACTCACGTCGGGATTCGCGTCGGCTCTAGTCGGATGAAGTTGTTCCCAGTAGATCAACGATGATCGGTTGAAGACATGGAGCTTAACCTCATCCCACCACTCGCGGAAGGCGGAAGATGTCGCCCTATAGGTCCTTCAAGTAGCGACCCTTCCGAAGGGTAGCCCATCGGCCATATGGGAGAGGAGATCCCACTCCAGCGCACGCATGACCCTTCCATGGGCCTGGATCCGTCTGACGAAGAAGAGGCGAGGAGGAAGCTGGACGAAGCCCAACTGCCTTGAGAACACTGACGGGTGGTAGAACTCATAAGAGCACCGCCGAGAACGATCATCAGTAAAATTGACCTAGAGCAAGCAGGGAAAGGAGGCAACGGAGAAGATACGTAAGGACTCTATGTCCCAAGATACATTGGGAAAAACTAGTCGGTTGGGGAGCGCGTACTCTGAATGGAAACCAAAAGGAAACCAAGAGATCCGACTAGGGAATCCAAGATAGAAAAACTAGAAAGATGCGGCCAAAGCCGTAGAGGAGATGGGGACAGAAGTACGAAATGAGGCCGCTTCGCCCAATGAGCGACACCAACAGAAAGTGGGAGGCACCAACTCCAGAAAATTGTTGGGGAAGATCGACTGGGAAAAGGGGGCCTCTCTAGTGGCTTCAGTAGTGTAGACATTTAGCCAGAGTTGAAGAAGCTACCATGGACCCCGATGCTAGCCGATGAAGTTGCCAACCCATAAATCGACTGACATAAAGTGGAGGAGACGATAGGAAGCCCCTAGAAGATAATAACCTAGGGGGATCGGCTCGTGGGTGACAAGTCGTTCAGCCAAGTATTGGAATTGCAGGGTCAGAGCTGGGGCCGACACACATAAAATAAATTCCTCTATCCAGAGAGTGAGGAAGGCGATGTGTTCGTGGGTGCCGACCGGGCTGACTTTCTTATTGTGTCACCTGATGTATCGGCTCCATCTATCGGTCGGGTTTGCACTAAGGTTGTGTGAAGGATAAAAATGAAGGAGAAGGGGAGGACCGGTGAACTAATGTCAAGGAAAGTCAAAAAAATAGACGTCGAGCAAGGATGGGCGCATCGGTCCGTGACCAAAAAGGAAAGCGTTGAGGGCGTCAAACCAGAAGTAACACGATGCGGCCAACATCGGTTCATTCTGGAATGGCACGATGAGGGATAAACCGATATTGATCTCATCCTAGAAGGTGCGGTAAGTGGCTGATACCCCAAGGTACTAGTCATGCCAGTTAGGGATAGAGGAAGGAAAGGGCGCGAAGCTAATGTCCTAGTCGGAAGGATGCATAGGAGGAACACTTGAAGGGGATTCGACATGTCTCGGCATTACGAAGTCGATCGGATCGAAGTCACCTAGGGGCCCAAGAAGAAGTTGTATGGGTGGGTGATGATCGGTATGAAGATATGGTTCTAGAGAGCCTACATGTAAGAAAAACGTCTCAGAAAAGTTATGAAAACCACAGAGAAAAGAAAGGAGGGCCAAATGTATGAAAAGCAAAGACATATCGATGGGATCATGTACAAATCAGTCATTCTACTGTCCTTTCAGTGTGATGTGGTGAAGAAGGAGGCGGCAAGATGGTGATGATCAAGAAGTAGCATAGGCCAATGACATTGGGTTGAAAGTCGGAGTACTGGTGAGAAGAAATGTGGAAGGAAGAGTACGGAAGACGGATATTTATTGACTAGGGTGATTCTTCGACTACTCCATCGGATCAATCACGAGAAGCGAAGGCAAAGAGTTTTCTGGCTGACAACAATGAATGTGAGACGACTATGTGAAAGATTTTGTGGTGTAAGGTAATTATGTCTAATAGTTTCGAAGCGTTTGATGCCTCTTAACGCCTCAAAACTAGGGGCATGTGTTGACGCTAAGAATAAGCCCAAGGCCGACCATGGAAGGCGTGCGGTCAACAAAAGGTCAAGGAAGATCTGGTCAAAGAAAGTCAAAGAAGTCCGCCTGTAACAGTTGTATGATCGGAAGGGGAGCCGACGGAGATAAGTGCAACAATGGTTACAGATTTATCCAAAAATGATTAGATAGGTTACTTGGACAACAAGTCTATGGACTATAAATATGTATCCCTTAGGTTAGATTAGTTTAACTCTCGTTAAATCTACAATCGGCACATCGCCACCCTTATGCCCCAAGGTTATCCGGTGGGACCCGGGCTCTTGGAGCTGGGCTGCATCAGTTTGATCTCTAGCGAAGAGGTGAGTCCCACCACCCCCGACTTTTGTGCGAACTAGGTTAGTATCCTCGCGGCTGCATTGATTCAATTCGATCTCTTGAGGAGAATGGTGAAAACAACATGTTCGCCGGTTTTCTCAATGTATTTGGCTACGTCTAAGGCAGCATCAGTTGGGTTTGATCTCTTAGATTGAAGTGATCTGGGTTTGATAGCTTGATACTTCATTGGTTAAGTCCGACATCTCTTGTTGTTGTATGCTTTTTCATGTCGTATACTGTTCATCTAAACAAAGTTTGCCCGATTCATTGATATATTGTTCAGATCATCGTGACTAGCTACTGTCTTGGTTAGGTCCGATCTAGTTATTGTGATGATTTTCATGATATAGATATGTTATCTAGCATGTTTTATTTATTTCTATTAGAGTACAAGCTGGTAGGTTATCTTTAATTCATCTTCGTATCATGTTCACCATCGAAGGGTGCACATCGGCCTATATGCATATCATGTTTCCTCCATCGGCCGATGGCGCGCTCGCTCGATTGGACCAACTCAGGCTATCGGTCGTATGGCCGATTCACGCGCTGGTTCACAGTTTTATCTTTTACGCCACAGTCATCGGCTTACTAGCCAATTGGCTATGCTACTAATGTCTATATTTTCCAATCCCTTATCAGTTGTAGGGTCAAACTGATTGGCACGCCCTGAACCCTTTTCTAAGATGTAGGACCTGCATAGGAGTCAAGCAGATCTCTCAGGCCATGCGTGTTTCAGTGTGTGACCAAAAAGCACGCCAACAATGCTTCAGCTTGCCCATTCGCCTATGCATAATACGACAATGAATTTAAGAGCTTGATTCTCATACCTGCTAAAAATTGCTAGAACTCTTGGATATGAAGACCGACCCTTGATTTATTGTGATGGTCCGAGGGATCCCGAACTGATATACTATGTGCTCCTTGATGAACTCGATGGCATCGGCAGAAGTTACCTTTTGAATGGAATGGCCTCTACCCATTTCGTGAAGTAATCAATGCTGCCAGTATGAACTTATGTCCTATGGTCAATGCTGGGTAAATCTAGTCAATCATATCAATGCCCCATCCTTTGAAAGGCGAAGGCTTAATTATAAGGTTAATTACTGATGCTGGTGCCCACTGAACGGCTCCAAACTTGTGACAATCTTGACACCCTTTATAATATTTTATACAGACCTCTACCATGGTCGGCCAAAAGTAACATTATCTCTGGAGTAGCCACTTCATTTTCTAGACCGACTGGTGTGTCCCTCATATGCCGTCATGAACTTCGCACATCACCACTTTGGCTTCTTAAGTGTTTATGCACTTAAGCAGGACCTCATCCATCACCCGATAATACAAGTCTTCATTGAGCAACACATACTTTGTAGCCTGATATGTAAGACTTCTTGGTGTCGATGTTGAAGGGTTTTTCTAGTAGGTAATAATAGCATACCTCTAATCACCGACTTCTATTTCTACGATCTCTACCTCGATCGGCCTAGTCATTGGCTTGTATCTTGATGTTGTCTGAGCTAGATCATTTGCTTCTACGTTCTGTTCCCCGGGATGTGCATCAGGGTTATGCCTCTAAATCTTGCCATCATCTCTTGGCAACGATCATGGTATGATTTCAATATATCATTTTTTCATTCGTATTCACCTGACAAATGTTTCATGACCAATAAGGAATCTCCCAATATTTCTACCATATCTGCACTGACTTCTTCTAGAAACTGCAATCCTTTCAGCACTGCCTCATACTCATCTTGATTTTTTGTGGAGAAAGGCTTGATTGTGTATGCGAATTCAAATGCTGCCCCCGAGGGGAGATGATCACTAAGCCTATACTGCATCCATGCCGACACACTGATCCGTCAAAGAATAAAGTCCATGGTGTCGGCTTGACATAAGTCATTGTCTCATCTCTGTGCTGGACTATGAATCGGCTATTGCTTGTCCCTTTATTACTTTTGCCAATTCATATTGAAGATCAAACTCAGTAAGGATGAGTACCCATTTTCCAATACGCCCTTTCAAAACTAGGGTCGATAGCATGTACATGATGACATTGACCTCGCATACAATGGCACACTCTGCTGACAATAAATAATGTTTCAACTTGGTGCATGAAAAATACAAACACAAATAGACCATCTCCACTACGGGGTATTGGGTTTCAGCATCTAACAGCCTCCTGTTGAGGTAGAAGATTACCCTTTCCCTTTTGTCAACCTCTTGCACCAGGACTGATCAAATGGCTTTGTCATCAGCTGATAGGTATAATCTAAATGGAATTTCTTTTTGCGGCGGTATTAGTACTAGAGGTGAGCTCAAGTACTCCTTGATCTCATCAAATTTCTTATGTTGTCTTTCTCCACATACAAATTCATGATAAGCCTTTAACTTCAACAATGGAGTGAATGGCTTTATTCTTCTTGATAGGTCAGATATAAATCTTCCTAGAAAATTTATCTTCCCGATTAGTGATTGCAACTTGGTCTTATCGGCAGGGGGCTGGGTGTTCTTGATTGCCTCAATGTTGCGTTGTCTTATCTCAATTCCTCTCTCGTGCACGATAAAGCCTAGAAACTTGTCCGTCGATACTCCAAAAGCGCACTTCTTCGGGTTCATCTTCAATCCATATTTCTTGGCCCTCTATAGAACTCGGCGTAGATCGGCCACGTGGTCTTGATTATTGCTTGACTTTACTACGATGTCATCTATATATATATCTCCATTAATAGGTCTATCAGATCATGGAAGATGTAGTTCATGGCTCTTTGGTAAGTAGCTCTATCATTTTTCTAGCTGAAGGTCATTACCACCAACTCATAGAGCCCGATGGCACCTGGTGACTAGAAGGTCATCTTGTGGATGTCTTCTTCAGCCATGAAAATCTAATTATACCCTACATTTCCTTCTAGGAAGCTGATAATCTTGTGACCCGATGTGGCATCTACTAACAGGTTCCTAATTGGCATTGGGTATGCATCTTTAGGGGTTGCTTTGTTTAGATCTCTGAAGTCGAGACATATATTAAGCTTCCCATTCTTTTTCGATCTAGGTACGATATTTGATATCCCTATTTTATCGGGAGCCGATGTTCTACAATCGACCGATTCAAACCTGGCATCTCATGATATTCCCATGGAAAACAAGCTCAATATTCTTGTAATAATACAATTAATTCATTCTTTATTACATCAGGGAGTTGAGCACTTACAAAGGTTAGTCTCGGTCGATCGCTAGGTACGATGATTACCTCTTGTAACTCATCGGTTTTGGCAAAGCCTTGATCAAGTTTGCCTTTTATCTCGTCGATGGTGCCTTTAAAGTGTAAGTCTGGGATGTTCATTGCTGATTGGATTGACTCCATCGCTTGACACCTCGAGAAAAACGTCGTCCCAAGCTCTGCCTGATAGACAGTCAACTACTTCCATCTCCCACACTGATAAATCATCTACTGCTACATTGATCGATTTGTCGGCGGGGATAATTTCCACCTGATCGCCGACCCATTGCACGAGGCTCTGATGCATTGTGGATGGGACACAACAATTGGCGTGGATCCAACCACACTCGAGCAATAAGCTATAAGAGCCTTTACCTTCGATGACGAAAAATGTAGTCGGTGTTGTCTTGCTAGCAACTATTAATTCTGCATTTAGTACCCCCATTGTCTCTGATGAATTGTCGCCGAAGTCTTTTAGCACCATATTGGTCTTAATCAGGTCCTATGGCCCTTTTCCCAACTTCCAAGAGGTAGCATATGGCATCACATTGACGGCTTCCCCTCTATATCATCTTTTTGGACATCGGCTTCCCATTGACTAGTCCCTTAATATAAAGAGGCTTTAGGTGTTGATGCCCAGGATCTTCTGGCTTGTCAAATATCACCGATTGGGGCATTAGCACGAGTTGAGCCATTCCTCTACCTATTCATCGTTATTATCAAGGGCAGCCCGATATTCTATAGGGAGAAAGAATATCATGTTTACCCCAACATACTTTTTGTCATCCTGATATGACTTCCCTTTAACTCACCATTCCTTCATGACTTCCTTGGGTTGATCAATCTTGTCACTACGATTTGGCACCTTCAGCTCTTTTTGTCACAGCCGTTGCACCTTCTTTTTTGGTTTTTCGTAAAAATCTAGCTTGGGCACCATTGTAGATTTCTTACTGTTGCATCGTCATTGGACGATTATCCATCCCTTTTGGCATTGATGGGACCAAGCCTTTCATGTGTCGTTGGCCTCCGTAGTAACAACCTCTAATGGATGCTTGACCTTTCCCGATTGTATGGTCTTGTCCTCTCGTTGTGGGATCTCTGATCGCTCCTCCTTTTGCCTCTGTCGTCATTACATTCAGGACAATTTTTCATTGATGGCTGGCGCATTTCCTCATTCTAGCAAAAC
Organism: Zizania palustris; assembly: GCA_019279435.1. NCBI lineage: Eukaryota > Viridiplantae > Streptophyta > Magnoliopsida > Poales > Poaceae > Zizania > Zizania palustris. The sequence continues at coordinate 13,140,636 of JAAALK010000288.1, forward strand.
CTGAAGAATTCACAATTCTAGTGGGGGTTAAACAATAGGTGGTTTCGGTCATATCCATAATATGTCTCGTCCCTTGTCTTTATTTTATACTTGTTGATCAAATTTGATGAAGTGACTTGATCCTTGCTGGTATGCATGTCTCTTTCTTCATGTTGGTCATCAGGACCGTGCGCATGCACCATATTGATCGAGAAAGGGTGCCGATCGATGTTCATAGGCTTATTTCAATCACCGAACTTGATTCGACCTTATTCTACAATTGATTGAATCTGTTGCATGAATACCTTGTGTTGGGGTAGAGAATCGTAACCCCTGACAGGTGGCAAGAAAGACTTCGATGAGAATATTCAAGTGAAGACTACTTCGGAGTGAAGCCTTCAAGTGAAGACTACTTAGGAGTGAAGCTTCCAAGCGAAGATCACTTCGACACGGAACCTTCAAGCGAAGATCACTTAGACACGGAGCCTTCGAACAGAATACAACATGGGGCTTAGAGATACCACTTCAAAGCTTCCATGAAAACCAGGGACTTTGAAATATGCCCGAGGCTGTATGGAATACTTCCTATTCATAATAGGACTTACTCTTTTACCCCTACCTTAATCATTGTATACACTGTAATAGTTGGTTTAATGTAGAGGGTACTTGAGTATTACCCTATGTAATTTTGCCTATAAATACCCTTCCAATAAGCATATATACTCGCTAATAAAAATCATATTTGAAGGTTATTATCCTAGCAGAGGTCTCAAATATATTCCATAACCGGTCTCATATCAAGAACTCTTCGAAGTTCTTGTTTCGATAAACTTGTTGGATAATTCTTTATTACCCCAATAGTTGGCGCTGTCCATGGGTAATCTAGGTCCAAACTAGCCTCTCTACTACTAAAGCCTTCGAGCCATGACGTCGAAGAAAATTCCCCTTCATAGGTCCATCCAGACTGCAAAAGCTACCACTACAGCCAACCTCTCAGAAGTTACTACACCGACCGAACTCCAAGTTCTGCCAGATAATACGGCTACACAAGCCGAAGCTATTACTCTAGTTGATACACCAGTAGGGTCTCTTCATGAAGGCATACCACCGCCCCCGAGGGCGTTATAGACAGACATCCTCAGATCTCAAGAGCAAAGATAATATTCGGGTGCTAGCAGAGCCTTCGGAGAAGCTCAGGTTGTTGAGCTAACTCGCCTCCAAGTAGAAGTTCTTCGTTGGAGATAGAGTGCCGCGGAGAAACTTCCTCACCCCAAAGTCGGAGCTCATCTCTACCACCACAATGTTATAGCTACGAGTGACTCTAAAGTGTTAGAATTTCAAGAATGAAGACAAAATGCTTCCTTCGACACGGGATCGCCTTTGCACCCTGATTTGCAAACAGTGCATTTTCATCATAATTTCCGAGCTGCTAAATTGCCAAACTATTCTAGAAATTTAGACCTAGAAGAGTTCACCCGTTCATATGCCCTCACCATAGAAGCTAGTGGTCGAGAAAGAAACACTATGGCTAAGTGCTTTCCCTTGCTTTGGAAGGAATCACGCTTCAGTACTTTTGGTCTCTAAAGGCTGGCTCCATCAATTCATGGGAACATCTTAAGAAGAAATTCACAAATAATTTCCAAGGAACCTTCATAGCCCAATGTCTACTGGAAGTCTTTTCCAACTAAAACAACAGTCGGGAGAAACCTTGAGACAATATTCTCAACGTTTTGCATTCACCAAATCGCAAATCAAAGGGCTTTCGACTTCCTTAATAGTCGATGCAGCCCACGAAGGGGTCGCAAATCTTGGTCTTTTATATAAAATCCATAGGAATCCTATATCCTTTGTAAGATAGTTGATGACTTACTTTGAAGAATATGCTCAGTCCGAAGAAGGCTAGCTTCGAAGAGTAGTCTCGACTCCTAGCATGGAAATAAGGCGAGTATTACTTGATGGAGGGAGCTCCACAGACATTATCTTTACTCATGCCTTTGTTCAGATGTGCATACCCCAAGAGCATCTCCTCCCAGCAGCTTGACCTATGCAAGTCTTCAATGGTCCTCTGCTTGAGGCCATGGGCCAACTAAATATACAAGTTTCGTTTGGAGAAGGAAGCCATCGAAGATCCTGTGAAGTAACCTTCGATGTTGTTAAAGCCCTATATACTTATAATGCCATCTTCAGAAGAGGGTTGTTGAATCAATTTGGAGCAGTTGCACACCACAATTATCTCTGCCTAAAGATGCCAACTCAAGGTGGAGTGCTTACTATAACAGGAGATCAAGACATGGCCCATAGGGTTGAGTATGGTCATACTGCCCCGCTCGAAGCACGACAAGTAAATATTGTGTATCCACCCTCCGCTATGATTGATCAAGTTCCTGAAGTTGGTGCGAAGAACCCCTCGTTTAAGCCTTAGCCTGTAAGAGAAGTCATAACTAAAATAATCACTGAAGGGGGACTCGAGTATCCAATCTAGTTTGGAGGAGGACTCGAACTAGAGGATATGGCGTTCCTGGAAGAGGCTCTCCGAAAAAATCTAGATGTCTTCGCCTGGACAGACGAAGATATTCCAAGGGTTGATCAAAGTATCATTGAACATACCTTACTAGTGAACCCCAGGGCAATGCTTGTGTGGTAGGGGCTTCGGAAGATGTCATCCAACAGAGTGGAGCTTGCCAAGACAGAAGTAAAAAAATTACTGAGAGTAGGAGTAATATGGGAGGTCCACCACATTGAGTGGTTGTCTAATCCCATCTTTGTAAAAAAGAAAGGTTCGGGCAAATTGCGCATGTGCATCGATTTCACTTCTTTGAATAAAGCTTGCCCTCATGATCTGTATCCCATGCCTCACATAGATCGACTGATATACTCTACTGCTAATTCAGAGCTATTTGAGTTTCCTTGACGCTTACTCTAGATATCATCAAGTATGGCTCAGGCACGAACATGAAATTAAGACAAGCTTTATCACCCCTTCGGGGGTTTTCTATTATGTAAGAATGCCCTTTGGTTTAAGAAATGTCAGGGCAACCTTTTCTACGCTAATTGCTAAGTCTTTAGGCCATCAACTCGGTAAGAATGTGGAAGCCTATATGGATGATATTGTAATAAAGAGTGTCAAAAAAGAAGAACATTGTATAGACTTAGTCAAACGTTTGAAAACCTTCGAGCAATAGGCCATCGCTTGAACCCTGAAAAATGTGTTTTGGAGGCCCAAGCTGGAAAATTGTTAGGATATTTAGTATCTAGCTGAGGGATAGAAGCTAGTCCAATGCAAATAAGTGCATTGCAGCAAATGGATATGCTTGAAAATCTAAAACAAGTACAGAAGCTAGCAGGTTGTTTCACAGCTCTGGGCGCTTTCTTGCACGATCCGCTGAATGAAGTCTTCCTATATTCAAAGCTCTCAAAGGCTCTGAAACATTTGCATGGACCCCAGAATGCCAAGAGAGTTTTGAAAGTATCAAAAAAATACTTGGCTAGCCTAGTCACGCTTACTGACACCTTTGCCTAAAGAAACTTTGTTTTTATATCTTGCTGCTATGCCATTCGCTATGAGCACAGTCTTAGTACGCGAGGTTCAAGTTAACTTATTGCCTTGTTATGACTTCTAAGAAGTTGAGACATTATTTCCTCGCACACAATATTATTGTGCCAACATCATATCCGCTCAGTGATATGCTCTGAAACAAAGATTCTACTGGAAGAGTGGATAAATGGGCAGTAGAGCTAGCACCATTTAGGATTGAGTTCATTGCACGAACTGCCATTAAATACCAGATGTTTGTAGATTTTGTAGCTGAATGGACCCCTTCGGCTTTCTAGAATATAGAAACCCCTTTTGAATGCATATGGACTGTATACTCCGACAGAGCTTATCAAGCTTCCGAAGTAGGTGCAGGTGTCGTAATGATATCACTGACTGGTCAAAAAGCTTTGTTCGCTGTTAGGCTAAAGTTTTGAGCTACAAATAATGTATACGAATATGAAGGTGTATTATTGGGACTTCGAAAATCTAGAGCACTTGGTGCAACTAGAGTAGTTGTAAAAATAGATTCTCAGATTATAGCAGGTCATGTAGATAAAAGCATTCAAGTACGACATCCTAACCTTGCTATGTATTTAAGTGAAGTCTAGAAGCTTGAGTCAGTTTTTTGAGGGATGTCTGTTAAACACATTCCAAGAGCTAATAATCATTAGGCTGATACCCTCGCTAAAGTAGCCGCAGAAGGGCAAGAATTACCACCAAGAGTTTTTTACGAAGAACTTAATGCACCTTCTATCTCAAAGCCTAAGAATAGCAAAGTAATGTGAATTCAGATGGATGATTGGAGAAATTCGATAATATCAATGTTGAGTGATGAAGCCAACACCCCCGACAGGCCAGAATTGCTAAGGCTTCAGTGAAGGGTCCAAAACTACCATATTATTGATGGAGTCCTTTACAAGTATGGGGTTTGCTCCCCTTTGTTGTGTTGCATTACAAGTAAAAAAGGTAAAGAAATCCTTCATGATATTCACGAAGGATTGTGTGGAAGCCATCTTGCACCAAGAGCACTTGTAGGGGAAACCCCTTCATCAAGGTCTTTATTGGCCAACCATTATGACTGATGCTAAAAGCTTGGTACGCACCTGTCAAGGGTTCCAATGGATGGGTTGATGAAGTCATCGCCCGCTGCCTTCGCTTCAAATTATTACCCTAGTATGGCCTCTAGCCCATTGGGGGAATGGATCTAATCGGAGCCTTTCCACAATTTAAAGGGAATTTTAAATTTGCAATAGTGGCGGTCGAATATTTTTCGAAATGGGTTGAAGTAGAACCCTTGACCGCTATTACTTCAAATAACATTCAAAAGTTTTTCTGGTAAAATATTTTTTGCAGATTTGGAGTGCCCAAACAACTCACCATCGACAATGGAAGATAGTTCGATGCTTGGACTTTCAAGGAATTTTGTGAAGGATTAGAATTGAATTGTGCTTCGCCACAGTCTGCCATCCGCAAAGTAATAGAGTGGTTGAAATAGAAAATGGCAATATTTTATTTGAACTCAATCGAAGGATTGTTGGCTTGCCCAAGGGGCTATAGGTTGAAGAATTGCCTAAAATCATGTGGTCTATTCGAACCACTCAAGCAAGATCCATGGGGTTTATGTGGCGCCCCGATTTATCAAATCGGAACATTATTGAATTTCCAAAGAAAAACAATAATACAAGAGGTTCATCATGCGACAATCGTACATACGACAGTATTCATGGTGCTCAGACCATATTTATTACATCAGAGTTAAATAAAAACGATAAAAATAATTAAAAAGCATGACGAATGCCTTCTTCAGGATCTTTCTTCTTGACTAAGTCGCTACTCCAGACCGTCTTCATAGTAGGCATCCTTTGTGGGGTCCAACGGGTATGAGTACAAAAAGTACTCAACAAGCCACCGCAAATGCAAGTAATAATACAGGATAATAAACAAGGAAGGGTAATGGCTAACATTGCAGAAAAGTACATTTTTCAGTTATTGCATTAAGTGTAGTCGAATTTAATCATGCGGAAAAATAAACATGAGCACCAACAACATCATCTAACTCGAGGAGTACGTTTTACCCCCTCGCACAACAGTCCTTACATGTCAAACCATCATGCACATATATAACAGCCCCAAAATTAAAAGGAAATAAAATAAAGGAAAAAGGATATTAAATGAATTTCTGAATTTTGTTATTAATAAAAATTCTAAAAGAGCCCTATTAAAGCCAAACAGAGATAAATATTCAAAATTTGGACTTGAAAAATTTATGGGATAAACTAGAGGCCAAGAAATATTTTTGAGAATTTTTACAAAAATTTTCCAACAGATCTTCAAGCCTTAAACAAATAAACCAATTTCTGGAATTATTTTAAATGAAAAATACATTTTAAAAGATAGTGGGCCGCAACCCCCAATTCCCTCCAGCCGGCCCGATCCAACCGCCTCGGCCACTGAAGCCCAAGAGGATTTCCTGCAGTGCACCTTCCGTCGGACCCTCCAGCTCCACCCCCCTGTACCGACCCCCTCCATTGAGCCCGTGATCGAGTCGTCCCCTGAGCTACTGTAGACATAGTTTTACGATTGATTGTTTTCCTTTTACTTGTTTGTATTGCCACCCATGTCAAATATAAGACATGAGTGAAGAATTAAATGAAATAAATGTAATCGCAAGAACGATACATTTTGAAATAAAGCTTAATATCATTTCCCTCTTCCTCCTATACCTATTAGGTCATAATCCCAATCTAAAGGATATACCTCTAGTTTCAACTCAACATAATTCATTCGTCGCCATTCTGCAAGATCAACTCCAATCATGAAATCAAAAAAAAAAGTTGTCAAGAAAGCCCTAACTTAACCAAACCCATTCTATGAAGATGTAGGCTTAAAACCTCTAGTGTAAAGAAGTGCTTCCTAGCTAAAGCATATCCATGACTTTCTAGCCTTTCCGAATCTCGAGACGAGATTCTTGTTAAGGAAGTTAGGATTGTAACACCTTGATTTTCGTCAAGCATTAAAAATGAAATAAAGTAATTAATAAATAAATTTCAAGAAAGAGGAAAGCTAAAATACAGGCCTAGAAATTTCATTTAAAAATAACAATTAGCTAGAGTATTTTCCTAAAAATTCTCCTAAGCATTAAATTGCGTTCCAAAAATTTTCTGAAATTTTTGAGCACCAAGGAATTCAATAAACATCATTTCATCTTAAACCTCTAACACTAATTAATAAAATATATTACAACATGAATACTGTGTGAATAAAATACATGATGAATCATTTATAATATAAGGCATGAGTGTGAAAGTTAACAAGGGGCTAAAATAAAATGTATAAGCATCTAGGTCAAACTATTCATCTTAGGCAATAAAATCAGTAACAATTTCCCCTTAACTATTGGCACCTTCTTTTTGAACCCTTCAACTTCAGGATGGCCAATGACCAAGGATCAGAAGCCCCACGTGACGGAAACACCTCAGGCAATCTGCCTCAGTGGGGTGCAGCTGGACATCAGCAGACCCCCGTTGCCTATCATCTCACACTAGCGGAGATGATGGCAAAACAGAACCAACTGATCGCCACACTGCTTACCCAGATGCAACAACAACAAAAGCAGATGCAAGAGAAGCAGGCACAGTTGTTCCGTCTCCAACAACACCAACACGAGCTCTCCCTTCAGCTAATCTACGGGGACTTCGCCAACTTTCAGAGAATGGTGAACGAAGTAATTATGCCGGGAACCAGAGCAATTCCATCTCAAGCCCCAACCCCTGGCATCCTACCCCAAGCACCACCAGCCGGAAGAACTCCAGCACAAACTACCGGATACAAGAGAGACAGGAACGGCAAGCCGATTGTGTGCTTCAACTGTCGCCAAGAAGACCACTACGCCAACAAGTGCCCCTACCCCAAGCGGGCGCCATCCTCCATTCCAAACCCAGAGGTACATACCATAGTTCACCACAAAGAGAACCCAGATACAACCGAAGACACTCCCAATTTGATCTCAACCTACCCAGTTCCGGAGATCGCTTTGCCTACTTCTGATGTAACACCATCTCCTAATCTGGAGCACCAGTAGAACCCCGTCCCCTAGTTCCCCCGAGGTTTAACTTCGAATCTCGAGGACGAGATTCTTTGTAAGGGGATAGGATTGTAACAACCCCAAAATTAAAAGGAAATAAAATAAAGAAAAAGGATATTAAATGAATTTCTGAATTTTGTTATTAATAAAAATTCTAAAAGAGCCCTATTAAAGCCAAACAGAGATAAATATTCAAAATTTGGACTTGAAAAATTTATGGGATAAACTAGAGGCCAAGAAATATTTTTGAGAATTTTTACAAAAATTTTCCAACAGATCTTCAAGCCTTAAACAAATAAACCAATTTCTGGAATTATTTTAAATGAAAAATACATTTTAAAAGATAGTGGGCCGCAACCCCCAATTCCCTCCAGTCGGCCCGATCCAACCGCCTCGGCCACTGACAGGCGGGACCCGCTTGTTGGCACCGTTTTCCCCTCTCTCTCCCGTACGCCGCACCGCCTGGCCCCCTGCTTGTCAGCCACACGCATTCGCCCTCGGTCTCTGGCAGCCTTGGCCCACCTGTCGGCGCGCTTGGTTCCGCCAGCACCCACTGACATGTGGCCCCCACATGTCAGCATCTTCTTCCCCGATGGAAACCGCCCCCTTTCCGAAAGCCGGCGATCTCCTTCCAAATCCCGCCGCCATTCGTCGCCGTGCGCAAGATTGGACCTAGGATCCCCTTCCCCGACCTCCGGCGATCTCATTCCACCTAGGATCGACGCGTTTTCTCCATTTATGGCAAGAACCCGAGTACATGGAAAGCTCACCGGGGCATTTTTGGAATTCCCCCGGATCCCCTCCGATCGCCTGCCGTTCCTCGCCGCCGGTGACCCCTATAAAAGCCCTCGGCCACACCGCTCTTCGCCCACACCTCTAGAGCCCCAACCATCGCAATCCCAAAAGTCGCCACCCTTCTCTAGGCTTTCCCCCTGTTTTCTCTCCGGCAAGCTCTCGCCGGCGTTCCACGCCACCAACGCCCTAACCACCGCCACCACTGTGACCCCCATCACCTCCCCGTCCCCGGCCCCACCTCCGTCCGGTCCGACCACCATCAGAGCGCCTCGCCGACGCCAGACCCGAAGGCTTCTCCCGCCTCTTCTCACCGCCGATCGCCGCCACTGTCTCGACTTCGTCGTCGCCGGTACGCCTGAAGCCCCCTTGCTCTTCTGATTCCATTTTTGGTCTTAGCCCTGCCGGGAGCCCTCTCCGCCGCCGGGGATCGCTCGCCGCCGCTCGGCCGGAGCTGGAGACGACGGCCTCGGCCTCCCCCGTGCCGCCACCGTGCCGGATCAAACCGTGACCGTCGGATCCGAGGGGAACAGCCACGATTAGAACCCGAGATCAAGGGCCCTGAATTGCTTTGACCGGAGTGGACCGGTATCGGGCAATCTGAGCCCTCCGATCTCATTTAAGCCACCCGCCCCACCGCCAGCCCTTGGATCCGGATCGGACGGCCCACAGCAATCGGGTCCACGGGAATAGTGACCCCGCGCACGGTGGGATCGGTCCACCATGGACCAAAGCTGTTTTAATTCAGAAAATTGATTTTAGAAATTTCAGAAAATCTATTTAAGCTTTAAAAATTCATATCTTGCTCAAATTAACTCTAAATTTGACCATTTCAATTCTGGAAAATTTGTCTTTTTATTCTCTACACTTTCATGCAATAAAAACAATATGTTTAATTGGCACATAATAATCTTATTAAATAATAAAGAAAAGTCCCCTTTAGGATTTAATTAATATTTCAATTTAATGATTCAGAAGAACCCTTAAAAATTTATAAACTAATTTCAGAAGATATAATGGCTCCATTTCACTGTTATTAATACCATAAAAATGGTATAACCATTTTGTCCATGACATTTTATTAAATAACCTTCCTAAGACCCCTTTAGGATTTAATTATTATTTCATTCAGAAAAACTCTTAAAAATTTATATATTAATTTTAGATGATATATTGACTCCAGTACACTGTGTATAAGCCAATAAAAATATAATAATTCATTTTGCCCATTTTAATTTATTAAATAACATTTCCAAGGCCCTTTTAAGATAAATGATTAACGCATATAATAGAAATGTAACATTTTATAAAAATATCATAACTACTTATATAATATATTCAGAGGACTTAATGACTTTATTCCACTGATACAATAAAGATAGAATATTCATTTTGCCCACTTTGTTCTATTAAATAATATTACAAAAGCCCTTTTAGGATATTTAATTAATTCATATAGTAAAGATCCATACTTTATGAAATTATCTTAAAGCTATATAACAAACTTCAGAAGACTTAATAATTTAAAGTCACTATTTTTGATACCATAAAAACATCAAGGCTAAATTATACCTTTTTAGTTCATCTCTAAAAAGGGGAAATAAAAACCCCCAGGAAAATAAATTACATCAAGGTCATAAATTCAGAAATCTCATTAGGAATCAATCTTAAATATTTAAGTAACAATTCCCTAGAATTTAAGACTCTATCTCCCTTACTTAAATCCAACGACAACTTGTATGCTTGTATGCTTGATTTTGGATTGTTTATTGAATGTTGTGTTTACTTTTCCGTATCGAGAAGACTAAACGTCGTCGAAGATCCTAAGTCTTATCCCGAGGTTCCACCTTCACCATTCACGGATCAAGGCAAGTCATCGACCCTTCTGTGGAAATAGTTGATCATCATTGAGCCCATGTTTTAATAAACTATCGCTATAACTCATAGGTTAATATTGCATTAGTCAAATGTCAAGCCTTACACTTATATTTATTAGATCCCCGTCCTTGTGTGCAAACCCAAGTCATGCTTATTGAGCCTTAACTCCTTGTCACTCTACAAATATTATATTAGCTAGTGCCCAATGTACCGGCACAACTGCTATAGGATAAAAATAATGAGTCGTAGATAGATGGATTCTGGTATATGAAATACCCCGATATTCTTGTCTCTGGACTCTGTTGGACTTGGGTATGTTATAAGTATGGTGGGTTCCGGGTGCAAGCTCGGAAACTGGTTGGTCGCACCCGGGGCACTATAAGGACCGGTCTACGGGATCTGTTGCAAAACACTTCCGTACCAACCACAAGTCTAATGGGTAAGTCCTAACTGGAAGTATGGAATGCTCCGACTCGATGCACCATAGTGGAGGGGGCAAGGGGCAATCCTGCGGGTGACTTGTACCAAAGGAGGCTCTAGGGGGGGTATGGTGGGGCACCGACGCGTCGGGACACCATATGAAACCTATAAGAGGGTGCTTTTGAGTCGAGGCGAACCATATGGAAGGTTTTGGCACGAGTTCCCGTGAAATGGGTCATCTCGTTACACTTTGGTGTAGGTGATGAGTGCGTGCCTTGTGGGTACAGTGGTACGTCTCTGATCAGAGTAATTTAATCTTTTCGAAAAGCCGAGCCCACGGTCAAGGGCGGGTTGTGTGACTACTCGCAGTTAGTTTACAAATGTTTGAATGGTTGAGTTATTCATGGCATGTAAGGACTGTTGTGCGAGGAGGTAAAACGTACTTCTCGAGTTAGAAGATGATGATGCATACACATGTTTACTTTTCAGTACTAATAAAATTGATCACATTTAATGCTTTACAATTATGCTTCTTCCGCAAAATTAGCCACTATCTCCCTTGTTACTACCTTGCATTATATTTGCATTCGGTGGCTTGCTGAGTACATCTGTACTCACCCCGTTGACTTACACCATCAGAGCCTGTCTACTACGAGGAGGATGAAGGTCTGGAGTAGCGACCCAGTCAAGGCGAGACTGGAAGGAGGCGTTCATCTAGGACCCTTTGGTTTATTAGTTTCTCTTCATATTTATTCACTTTTGTACTAATATGGTCTACGAACCGTGAATGATTTGCTCGTATTGTACGTGGTCGCATGATGAACGTCTTGTTTTTATTGATTTTCTATGGAATTTCAATAAAAGTCCCGATCTATTAAATCGGGGCGTGACAAGATGGTATCAGAGCCGACTTGACTGTAGGAAGCCAAACAGACCTGGCCCTAGGACTTATATTAACCATATTTTCTTACAAACTGCTTACCTTCTCATCTTCTGAAGTTTTCACAAAAATTTCTCTCTTTTAGATGCCGGTCCATACCATGAGCGGGACTCTTCGTGACGAGGCCGGATTCATCCGCGAGCTTCGCGTGCTCGTCGACTTCTTGGGGTTTCCCCATGAACCCGCGTTCCACGGGATCTTTCTCGATGTGAGCGAGAGCTACTGCGAGGTCACGGTTGTTATCCGCCCCTCCCCCACGCAGCCACCCTTCTACACCCATGGAGTCGGAGGACCTTCCTTCGTGGTGGCCAGCCAGCGCGCTGCACTCCAGGCCCTCGCCGAGCTTCGACTGGTCTACGACTGCCACCTCCGCGACACCGTCTACCGCTTCATGCCCATGCGCACACCTAGGAGTCACCGCAGCATCTACATTAGCCCTCTCACACAGAGCAATTCCGCCATCGTCTGCACGATGATACTCTTGGAGGCTATGGATAACCTTCACACGGAGGCCGTCCTCGACGCAGATAGCCAACACGACACCATTGACTACTACCGCTACTCGTCGGAGAACCTAGCTTGCGAGAATGCTGAGCTCGTCGACAAGTCCAGCAGAACCCCCAACTGACTCAAGAGGTAGAGGAGTTGAGGCGTCAGAACGAGCTTCTACGCCAAGGCGCCATAATCAACACCCAGCTCCGCCAACAGCTCAAGGAACTAAAAGAGGATCTCGAGGAGATCGCCCCGCTTCCGCCTCGCAAGCAGAAATCGCTTCGGTTTCCCACAGTGAAGCCCAAGAGGATTTCCTGCAGTGCACCTTCCGCCGGACCCTCCAGCTCCACCCCCCTGCACCGACCCCCTCCATTGAGCCCGTGATCGAGTCGTCCCCTGAGCTACTGTAGACATAGTTTTACGATTGATTGTTTTCTTTTACTTGTTTGTATTGCCACCCATGTCAAATATAATACATGAGTGAAGAATTAAATGAAATAAATGTAATCGCAAGAACGATACATTTTGAAATAAAGCTTAACTCCTTGTCACTCTACAAATATTATATTAGCTAGTGCCCAATGTACCGGCACAACTTCTATAGGATAAAAATAATGAGTCGTAGATAGATGGATTCTGGTATATGAAATACCCCGATATTCTTGTCTTTGGACTCTGTTGGAGTTGGGTATGTTATAAGTATGGTGGGTTCCGGGTGCAAGCTCGGAAACTGGTTGGTCGCACCCGGGGCACTATAAGGACCGGTCTGCGGGGTTTGTTGCAAAACACTTCCGTACCAACCACAAGTTAAGTCCTAACTGGAAGTATGGAATGCTCCGACTCGATGCACCATAGTGGAGGGGGCAAGGGGCAAGCCTGCGGGCGACTTGTACCAAAGGAGGCTCAAGGGGGGGTATGGTGGGGCACCGACGCGTCGGGACACCATATGAAATCTATAAGAGGGTGCTTTTGAGTCGAGGCGAACCATATGGAAGGTTTTGGCACGAGTTCCCGTGAAATGGGTCATCTCGTTACACTTTGGTGTAGGTGATGAGTGCGTGCCTTGTGGGTACAGTGGTACATCTCTGATCAGAGTAATTTAATCTTTTCGAAAAGTCGAGCCCACGGTCAAGGGCGGGTTGTGTGACTACTCGCAGTTAGTTTACAAATGTTTGAATGGTTGAGTTATTCATGGCATGTAAGGACTGTTGTGCGAGGAGGTAAAATGTACTTCTCGAGTTAGAAGATGATGATGCATACACATGTTTACTTTTCAGTACTAATAAAATTGATCACACTTAATGCTTTACAATTATGCTTCTTTCGCAAAATTAGCCACTATCTCCCTTGTTACTACCTTGCATTATATTTGCATTCGGTGGCTTGCTGAGTACATCTGTACTCACCCCGTTGACTTACACCATCAGAGCCCGTCTACTACGAGGAGGATGAAGGTCTGGAGTAGCGACCCAGTCAAGGCGAGACTGGAAGGAGGCGTTCATCTAGGACCCTTTGGTTTATTAGTTTCTCTTCATATTTATTCACTTTTGTACTAATACGGTCTACGAACCGTGAATGATTTGCTCGTATTGTACGTGGTCGCATGATGAACGTCTTGTTTTTATTGATTTTCTATGGAATTTCAATAAAAGTCCCGATCTATTAAATCGGGGCGTGACAACATACATATTCAAAGTAATCTAACTATGGGATGTCACGCAACCCGCCCTTGACCGTAGGCTCGGCTTTTCGAAAAGATTTATGACTCTGATCAGAGATATACTACTGTACCCACAAGGCACGCACTCATCCCAAACGAGATGACCCATACCACGGGAACTCGTGCCAAAACCTCGGCATGAAATGCTCCAAGCAATAACCACCCGCTCTAGGTTTCGCCGGCGCACCGGGCCGCATCCCGGCTAACGTCGCACCCCCTTTTGCGCCACATTGGTACAAGCCACCCGCAGGTGCTGCTTGACCCATCTCCAAATGGTGGCCTCGGTTTGGAACACTCCATACCTTAGTTAGGACTTACCCATTAGACATTGTGGTTAGTACGGAAGTGTATTGCAACGGATCCCTCAGACCGGTCCTTATAGTGCCCCGGGTGCTACCGACCAATGCCCTAGCTTTCACCCGGAACCCACCATGCATACACTCACAACCATAACTCATCACCAACAGAAATCCAAGGATAAGAAGTAACGGGGATCATATAGTAGAACCATTTTACTACGACTCATTTTTATCCTATAGCGATCGTGTCAATACATTGGACACTAGCTAATATCATTAATCATGTGGTGACAAGAAGGTTAGGCGAGATAGCATGGCTTGGGTTGCACATCAAGGTCGAGGGATCCTAAATAAATATATTGTAAGGGTTTATTTGACTAATGCATGTATAACCTATGTGTTTTAGCGATAGTGTAATCAAACATGGGTTCAATATGCTCAAAAGATTGGTTTGGTGACTTGCCTTGTTCAGCGAAGGGTGAGGGAGGGACTTCCGGGAAATATTCCGGCTCCTCGACGGCGTCGTAGTCTTTCCAATATAAATAAAGTAAAATAAAATAAACACAACATCCAATCAAACACTATAACATCACATAATAAGCACATAGGTCTAAGTTGGTTTGATTTAAAATAAATCAAGTTGTTAGGGTTCTGAAGTTCATTTTATAAACAATTGTAAAAGAAAAAGAAATTAAAATGAAGAGTTGCCCTTTAAAAAAAGAAAAGGTTTTCAAAGTGATTATTCTCATTTTTAAGTTTTCTAAATAAATTTAAAATGAAGGGTCCATAGAAAACTTAGTGGTTTGTTCATATTAACAGGAAATAAATAAATGTAAGCTTCACTGGAATTTAAATAATTAAGTTTATATTTTTACCCTAAGGGTATTTGAATGCTCATTTAAATAAACATGAAAAACTTCAAAGTAACATACTGTTTTTATTGAACTAACATGTAGAGGATAAAATTATTAATTTTCTGGAATTGAAATGATAATTTTTGGAGTAAAAATGTGCAAGATATGAATTTTAGAAGTTTAAAACTATTTCTGGAATTTAAATTAAACCAAAAACAGGCGTCGGTCCACGGTGAGCCGAGACCACCGTGCACCTGCGCACTGTGCGCGTGCGCCGGATCAAGATCCACCGTTGGATCGCGATCGAGCGGTCATGGGCGAGGCGGGGGAGTTAAAATGACGTGGACGGCTGAGATTAAAACGTTGAACCGGTACGCATCGTGCGGCTCAGATGCGATGTGGGATTTTAAACCTAGCAAACAGCTGAGATTAGAACGTACCCCTTCGCCGAGATCTAACAGATCTGATTAAATCACACGCGGGAATTAATCGTCACCATCGGATCTAGATAGCACGGTCGCGCGTGAATCCGACACGGCACGGGTACTCAGCCTGTGCCGGTCGTCTTCTCCGGCGACGGCGAGCGGGCAGGCCACGGCGAGCGATGGCGGTCGAAGCTAAGGCCTAAAACAGAAAGAGGACATTGCGGGGATCACGAGGGTACCTCTGCGGTGGTCCGGGGACGACGGGGCATGGCCGGCGACAAGGGTAGATGGCGAGGTGGTTTCGGGTCCTTGTCGGCGACAGCGTTTCGGCGAGGTTCATCGATGGCGGAGGGGCGGCCGGGGTCGACGACGTCCTTGCGGTCACGGCGGTGTGGTTGGCTAGGGAGGAGGAGGTTACGAGCGACGGCGAGGGGCGATCGGAGTAGGAGCGGCGGTGAGGTGTTAAAAATAGAAGGGGAGCGCTTTGGTTTGTTTTCGCAGTGATAGGGCATAGGGGTGCATTGCGGACGGGCAGGGGGTTTATATAGGGTCGTCGGTGGGGGCAGAGGGGGCGTAATCGGGGGAGGCCGGGAGTAAAGCCTCACTTCAACGCCGGCGAGCTCCTGCCATGCATGCGCGCGCTCGATCCGGGGGCGATGACGCGGTGAAGTAATGGGGGAAACGGTCGGGAGGACGCGGGGAATTCAATGTCAACGAGTAATTAGGGAGAGGGGGCCGGTGAGAGCGAATCCGAGGGGGGCTAGGGTTTTGGTCGGCGAGGGGGGGATTTGGGGGCGGATCTCGCGGGGAAGACGGGTCCGACAGGTGAGCCAAGGTGGTCAGCGGTTGCGAGAGGGGGTGGTCGGCGCTGATAGGTGGGGCCAGGGTGTCGGGCACGCGCGCGAGGGGGAGAGGGCTCGCTGACGGGTGGGGTCGGGTTGTCAGACGGAGGCGGGCGAGGGTGATGGGCTGGGCCGGCCGGGAGAGAGAGAAGGGAGGAGGGAGGCCCGTTACTGTTTCAAAACATTTCTGAATAAAAATAATTCCAGGAAATAGATTAAAATCTTAGGGCTACTTCCTAGCTTGGTAAAATTTTATAAAAATTCTCAGAAATATATTTTGGCCTTGGGAGTTTATACAAAAATTTTCAGCTCCTGGTTTGGTCATTAACTCTATGTTGTAGTTCAAAAATGGTAGAGGAGGGTGTTTAAGGTATTTTCAAAATAATAAAATCCAGAAAATTGAATTAAATAATGTTTTTATTCCTTTGGAAATTTGGGGTGTTACAAACCTATCCCCCTTACAAAGAATCTCGTCCTCGAGATTGGAATGTTACTTGAATAACTCGGGGTATTGGGCTTTCAGTTCGTCTTCTTTTGCCATGTGGCTTCTTCGGCGGGGTGATTGTCCCACTCAACCTTGCAGAAGCGAACTACACGACTCCTGGTTACTCTTTCTTTAGTTTCCAAGATCTTGATGGGTTTCTCGATGTAGGTCAAGTCTTCTTGGATGTTGAGCTGTTGAAGATCGGCTCGCTCGGCGGGCACACGAAGGCACTTCTTCAGCTGAGAGACATGGAACACATCGTGAACTCCTGCCAAGGATGGAGGAAGTTCCAGTTGATATGCCACTTCTCCTTGCCGTCGGAGGATCTAAAAAGGTCCGACGTAGCAGGGTGCTAGCTTGCCTTTCATGTTGAACCTTTGAGTGCCACGGAGGGGAGTGACTCGGAGATAGACATAATCGCCCTCCTCAAAGGTTAGGTCTCTTCGATGGTTATCGGCGTAGCTCTTCTGTCGGGACTGGGCTATCTTTAACCGATCCCTTATGATCTTAACCTTCTCTTCATCTTCTCTTAGTATATCTGTCCCAAACAGCTGCGACTCTACGGTCTGATCCCAGAGCAGCGGCATTCTGCACTTGCGCCCATAAAGTGCTTCGAACGGGGACATTTGTAGGCTGGCTTGATAGCTGTTGTTGTAGGAGAACTCTGCATAGGGTAAGTTCTTGTCCCATATTCCGCCAAAGTCTAGAGCGCAAGCTCTAAGCATATCTTCAAATATCTGGTTGACCCTTTCGGTTTGACCATCGGTCTGTGGATGATAGGCGGTGCTAAAGTTCAGCCGGGTGCCGAGTTCCTCTTGAAGATTCTTCCAAAACTTGGAGGTAAATTGACTCCCGTAGTCAGATACAATCTTCTTAGGAACTCCGTGAAGGCACACGATCCAGGTCATATACAACTCCGCCAACTTGGCGACAGTGTAAGTCGTTTTGACCGGGATGAAGTGAGCTACCTTGGTGAGTCGGTCGACGATCACCCAGATGGAATCGTGAGCAGCTTGGGTTGTGGGTAGTCCCGTGATAAAGTCCATTCCTATCTCTTCCCACTTCCATTCAGGGACTTTGAGGGGTTGAAGAAGTCCGACAGGTCTTTGATGCTCTACCTTGACTCGCCGGCATGTGTCGCACTTGGCCACATACTTAGCTATTTCTCTCTTCATGCTGACCCACCAATATTTTTCCTTCAGATCTTGATACATCTTTGTACTCTCGGGATGAATTGAGTATAGAGTATCGTGGGCTTCTTGAAGGATGAGAGTCTTCAACTCAGGCTTGTCGGGTACGCATATCCGGTTTCTGAACCAGATGGTGCCATGCTCGTCCTCGGAAAATGTGGGGGCTTTACCCTTCCGCATGTTCTGTTGGATATCCAAGATGTCCGGGTCTTCCTTCTGATTTTCTCGGATCTGGTCTATCCAGACAGGCCGAGACTCCAAGGCAGCGAGGTACGCTCGGGTGGTGATCCCTAAGTTCAGCCTTTCCATCTCCTTGTAAAGTAAAGGAGCCTGGTCCTGAATCATGATGGCGTTGCAGTACCCTTTTCAACTAAGGGCATCTGCCACCACATTGGCCTTGCCTGGATGATAATGGATGCCCAAGTCGTAATCCTTGATCAGTTCCAACCATCTCCTTTGCCTGAGGTTCAGGTCCGGTTGGGTGAATATGTACTTGAGGCTCTTGTGGTCGGTGAAGACCTCACACCGATTCCCCACAAGGTAATGTCTCCGTATCTTCAAGGCATGAACCACGACTGCTAATTCCAGGTCGTGGGCTGGGTAATTCAGCTCATGCGGCCTTAGCTGTCGGGAGGCGTAGGATATCACCTTCCCTTCTTGTATTAAGACGCATCTCAATCCTTGACGAGAGGCATCACAGTAGATGTGGAAGTCTTTCCGGATGTCTGGCAGAGTCAGAATATGAGCTGACACGAGCTTCTTCTTGAGGGTCTTGAAGCTTTCTTCGTAGTCAGGGGTCCATTCAAACTTTATTTCCTTCTGCAACAGTCTAGTCATAGGCTTGGCGATCTTCGAAAAATTCTCAATGAACCGGCGGTAGTATCCGGCTAATCCGAGAAAGCTCCGGATCTCGGTCACGGTCATGGGCTGCAGCCAGTTGGTTACTGCTTCCACAGTGGTTGGGTCCACTGCTATTCCTCCGGCAGATATGACATGGCCTAGGAATTTCACCTCAGACGACCAAAATTTGCACTTGCTGTATTTGGCGTACAATTGCTGCTCCCTTAGCTTTCCGAGGGTCAGACGGAGGTGAGTCTCGTGTTCTTCTTTGGTCTTGGAGTAAACGAGGATATCGTCGATGAATACCACGATGAACTTATCCAAGAACTCCATGAATACATTGTTCATCATGTTCATGAAAAAGGTCGAGGCATTCGTGAGTCCGAACGACATCATTGTATACTCGTAGAGTCCATAGCGGGAGGTGAAGGTGGTCTTGGGTATGTCCTCTTCCCTAATCCTCAATTGGTGATAACCTGACCTGAGGTCAATCTTGGAAAACACCGAGGATCCCTTCAGTTGATCGAACAGGTCGTCGATCCGAGGCAATGGGTACTTGTTCTTGATGGTTACGTCGTTTAGGGCTCTATAGTCCACGCACATCCTCTTGGTCTTGTCTTTCTTCATGGCGAAGATGACCGGTGCACCCCAGGGTGAGGTACTCGGTCGGATGTACCCTTTCTGCTCCAGGTCTACGATGTTGCTCTTGACCTCGGCTAATTCATTGGCGGCCATTCGGTATGGGCGCTTGGAGATTGGAGTGGTCCCGGGGACAAGTTCGATTCTGAATTCGATGTCCCGCTTGGGAGGCATTCCTGGTTGGTCTTCAGGGAAGACGTCCATGAACTCATTGACTATGGGTACTTCTTCAAGAGCTAGCGAGTGGGGGGAGGCTTCGAGTGGTTGGCGACTGGTCATCCGAAAAGTGACGGCTTCGCCTTCAGGGTTGGTCACTGTGACGGACTTGTTGGCACAGTCGATCACTCCCTTGTGCTTCATCAACCAATCCATCCCTAGGATGAGGTCAAGTCCGGTGCATTTTATGAGGACTGGCTCGGCCTAGAATAATACTCCTTGGATCTCTATCTGAACCTTAGGGCTGTATAAGAGGGCTAAGGTTCTATTGCCGGGAGTGGCAATCACCATGGGGACGGATAGAGGGAGTACGTCCAATTCGTTGATTTTCACAAAATCTTCCGAGATGAAAGTGTGTGTTGCTCCAGAGTCAAAAAAAATCGTAGCTGGTACGGAATTTACGGTAAACGTACCGAGTACTGACTTCGGGAGCCTCCTGAGCTTCCTCCGCGTTGATGTGGTTGACGCGGGCACGAACCGCCTGGTTGGGTGCCGCGCCTTGGGGCTACTTGGGGTGGGGACACTGGTGCAAGTAGTGCCCTTCCTTGCGGCAGTTGAAGCAGACAACCGGCCTCCCTTGGCGATCCTTCAAGATCGGGGCCTTAGCGGCTGGCGTCGGCTGAGTGGCCGGAGCTGGTGGAGCGGGGCGAGGATGCCCGGCTGTTGGATCCACCGGTGGAGTGAGGTGGCCTGTAGGCGGGCCGAGGATGGTAGGTGGGCGCTGGTGGCGGAGGGACGAAGCGGGGCCTCTGAGAGTTCGCCTGCTGATGCTTGAAGGCGATCATCTTCCTCTTCTTGAGGTCCAACCTGTTCTGCTTAGTCTCTTGGATGAGCGCTTTATTGACTAGCCGTTGGAAGTTGGCGTAGTCGGTGGCGACGAGCTGGATGGACAACTCATCCTTGAGTCACCGGAGGAACTTGGCTTGGCGGAGGGCGTCGGTGCGCACTTCTTCCGGTGCGTAGCGGGAGAAGCGGTTGAACTCATGGAGGTACTCCATGACAGTCCAACTGCCTTGTTGCAGGTCGCGAAACTCCTGCTGCTTTACCGCGATGACACCGGCGGGGACGTGGGCGGCACGGAAGGCGATGGTGAACTCCGCCCATGTCACCATGTGGTCCTCAGGCTGGGACTCACGGTAGTTGTCCCACCATTCAGCGGCGGGACCCTGGAGCTGGTGAGTGGCGAAGGCCACTCGCTCCCGGTCGGTGTAAGGGGAGGAGGTCAAGCTTCTTTCCAATGGTACGGAGCCAATCTTCGGCCTCCATTGGGTTGGTGGTGCTCGAGAAGATAGGGGGACGCACACGCAGGAACTCCGAGAGTTGGGGAGCGGGTGCGGGTGCTGGTGCGCGAGGGGCGAGTTCCCCATTCTGCAGACGGTCCAACTAAGTCTGTTGGTGCTGCATCTGAGTGAGGAGGGCGGTGATCAGCTAGTTCTGATTCACCATCATCTCCGCCAAAGTATGGTGGTTGGCGGATGGCGCCCAGACTGACGTGGGCCCATTGCACCCCAGTTGGGTACAACACCCTCGGACGCGTCACGACTTCCTTTTCCGTTGTTGGAGCCGGTGTTCTGGTGGTCGGCCATTTTCTGAATATACGACGTTATAAGGCAAAAAGATGATGAAACAATAATACAATCAAACATATCTCATAAGGTTCAGGCATATATATAAAGTGGTAAAAATTGTTCATTACAATCAAGCTTTTATTCTACCCACAACACACTCGTTGCGGATAGCACCACATACAAAATTTTGCTTTATTTAAAATAGCGGCCTCTAACGCCTAATCGCCACCGGAGGCGGTCTCCGTGCTCTCGGAACCACGAGTACGCGGACTCCCGAGGGATGGTGGGCTTGAGAAAATTCTCGATGATGGGGTCGGAGACGAGGCCGGGGCGTGGTGCAGGGGAGCTGGCGATAGACGGTCCGGCGGTGGAGGGGTGAGGTGGGATCCGCTTGGGGCGAGGGACGGCTCACGGATGGGCTTCCTCTTCCTAGGAAGGAGAGGAACCATCTCGGCGATGTCCTTCTGCAGCTGCATGATCTTGCGCTGCAGCTCGCTGTTCTGCTGGATTAAGTTCTTCGTCTCTTCATGAAGAAACTCAACCGCCTCATGGTGCTCATCGGCGTCGAGCACTGCCTCAGTATGGAGGTCGTCCATAGCCTGTAGAAGACACGACTGCTGGGCCATGGCCGGATCACGCACGGAGTGAACTCCGAGGTAGATGCTACGGTAGGCGTCGGGAGTGCGTTTCGGCACAAGCCGAAAAGACGAGTTCTGAAGACGATCATCGTAGATCATCCTCAGCTCCATAAGGGCCTGGAGAGCGACTCGTTGGCACGCGACGTCCAACGTCGGGCCTCCAAGTGCGGTGGTGTAGGATGGTAGATGCTCTCCGGAGCCGTGGACGGTGAGGGAGACGTCGCAGGGTCCGGCAAACTCCTCCAAGTACACTCCTTGGAATTCGGGCTCGAAGAGGAACCCGAGGAATGTGAGCATCATCCGGAGCTCCCTGACGAAGCCCTCGAAGTGGCGACAGTAGCTGTGGACTTGGTAGACAGGCATCTACAAAACAGCAAGTTGAAGAAAAAGTGAGGGGAGGAACAAAGTTTATAAAGTATGTTTTCGAGAAATAATTTTCTGCAGCTAATGGCTAGGCGAGTCTGTTTGGCTTCCTACAGTCAAGTCGGCTCTGATACCATCTTGTGGCGCCCCGATTTATCAAATCGGAACATTATTGAATTTCCAAAGAAAAACAATAATACAAGAGGTTCATCATGCGACAATCGTACATACGACAGTATTCATGGTGCGCAGACCATATTTATTACATTAGAGTTAAATAAAAACGATAAAAATAATTAAAAAGCATGACGAACGCCTTCTTCGGGATCTTTCTTCTTGACTGGGTCGCTACTCCAGACCGTCTTCATAGTAGGCATCCTCTGTGGGGTCCAACAGGTATGAGTACAAAAAGTACTCAACAAGCCACCGCAAATGCAAGTAATAATGCAGGATAATAAACAAGGAAGGGTAATGGCTAACATTGCGGAAAAGTACATTTTTCAGTTATTGCATTTAGTGTAGTCAAATTTAATCATGCGGAAAAGTAAACATGAGCACCAACAACATCATCTAACTCGAAGAGTACGTTTTACCTCCTCGCACAACAGTCCTTAAATGTCAAACCATCATGCACATACATATTCAAAGTAATCTAACTGTGGGATGTCACGCAACCCATCCCTTGACCGTGGGCTCGGCTTTTCGAAAAAGATTTATGACTCTGATCAGAGATGTACTACTGTACCCACAAGGCACGCACTCATCCCAAACGAGATGACCCATACCACGGGAACTCAGTGCCAAAACCTCGGCATGAAATGCTCCAAGCAATAACCACCCGCTCTAGGTTTCGCCGGCGCGCCGGGCCGCATCCCGGCTAACGTCGCACCCCCTTTTGCGCCATATTGGTACAAGCCACCCGCAGGTGCTGCTTGACCCATCTCCAAATGGTGGCCTCGGTTTAGAACACTCCATACCTTAGTTAGGACTTACCCATTAGACTTGTGGTTAGTACGGAAGTGTATTGCAATGGATCCCTCAGACCGGTCCTTATAGTGCCCCGGGTGCTACCGACTAATGCCCTAGCTTGCACCCGGAACCCACCATGCATACACTCACAACCATAACTCATCACCAACAGAAATCCAAGGATAAGAAGTAACGGGGATCATATAGTAGAAACATTTTACTACGACTCATTTTTATCCTATAGCGATCGTGTCAATACATTGGACACTAGCTAATATCATTAATCATGTGGTGACAAGGAGGTTAGGCGAGATAGCATGGCTTTGGTTGCACATCAAGGTCAGGGGATCCTAAATAAATATATTGTAAGGGTTCATTTGACTAATGCATGTATAACCTATGTGTTTAAGCGATAGTTTAATCAAACATGGGTTCAATATGCTCAAAAGATTGGTTTGGTGACTTGCCTTGTTCAGCGAAGGGTGAGGGAGGGACTTCCGGGAAATATTCCGGCTCCTCGACGGCGTCGTAATCTTTCCAATATAAATAAAGTAAAATAAAATAAACACAACATCCAATCAAACACTATAACATCACATAATAAGCACATAGGTCTAAGTTGGTTTGATTTAAAATAAATCAAGTTGTTAGGGTTCTGAAGTTCATTTTATAAACAATTTTAAAAGAAAAATAAATTAAAATGAAGAGTTGCCCTTTAAAAAAAGAAAAGGTTTTCAAAGTGATTATTCTCATTTTAAGTTTTCTAAATAAATTTAAAATGAAGGGTCCATAGAAAACTTAGTGGTTTGTTCATATTAACAGGAAATAAATAAATGTAAGCTTCACTGGAATTTAAATAATTAAGTTTATATTTTACCCTAAGGGTATTTGAATGCTCATTTAAATAAACATGAAAAGTTCAAAGTAACATATGTTTTTATTGAACTAATATGTGCAAGATATGAATTTTAGAAGTTTAAAACTATTTCTGGAATTTAAATTAAACCAAAAATAGGCGTCGGTCCACGGTGAGCCGAGACCACCATGCACCTGCGCACTGTGCGCGTGCGCCGGATCAAGATCCACCGTTGGATCGCGATCGGGCGGTCACGGGCGAGGCGGGGGAGTTAAATGACGTGGACGGCTGAGATTAAAACGTTGAACCGGTACGCATCGTGCGGCTCAGATGCGATGTGGGATTTTAAACCTAGCGAACGGCTGAGATTAGAACGTACCCCTTCGCCGAGATCTAACGGATCTGATTAAATCTCACACGGGAATTAATCATCACCGTCGGATCCAGATCGCACGGTCGCGCGTGAATCTGACACGGCACGGGTACTCAGCCCGTGCCGGTCGTCTTCTCCGGCGATGGCGAGCAGGCCAGAGGCCATAGCGAGCGATGGCGGTCGAAGCTAAGGCCTAAAACGGAAAGAGGACATTGCGGGGATCACAAGGGTACCTCTACAGTGTTCCGGGGATGACGAGGCGTGGCCGGCGACGAGGGTAGACGGCGAGGTGGTTTCGGGTCCTTGTCGGCGACGGTGTTTCGGCGAGGTTCGTCGATGGCGGAGGGGCGGCCGGGGTCGACGACGTCCTTGCGGTCACGGCGGTGTGGTTGGCTAGGGCGGAGGAGGTTACTAGCGACGGCGAGGGGCGATCGGAGAGTAGGAGCGGCGGTGAGGTGTTAAAAACCAAAGGGGGAGCACTCTGGTTTGTTTTTCGCAGCGACAGGGCGTAGGGGTGCATTGCGGACGGCCAGGGGGTTTATATAGGGTCATCGGTGGGGGCAGAGGGGGCGTAATCGGGGGAAGCCGGGAGTAAAGCCTCACTTCAACGCCGGCGAGCTTCGTCCATGCATGCGCGCGCTCGATCCTGGGGCGATGACGCGGTGAAGTAATGGCGGAAACGGTCGGGAAGACGCGGGGAATTCAATGTCGACGAGTAATTAGGGAGAGGGGGCCGGTGAGAGCGAATCCGAGGGGGGGCTAGGGTTTCGGCCGGCGAGGGGGGATTTGGGGGCGGATCTCGTGGGGAAGATGGGTCCGACAGGTGGGCCAACGTGGTCAGCGGGTGCGAGAGGGGGCGGTCGGCGCCGACAGGTGGGGCCAGGGTGTCGGGCGCGCGCGCGAGGGGGAGAGGGCTCGCTGATGGGTGGGGTCGGGCTGTCAGACGGAGGCGGGTGAGGGTGATGGGCTGGGCCGGCCAGGAGAGAGAGAAGGGAGGAGGGAGGCCCGTTACTGTTTCAAAACATTTCTGAATAAAAATAATTCCAGGAAATAGATTAAAATCTTAGGGCTACTTCCAAGCTTGGTAAAAATTTATAAAAATTCTCAAAAATATATTTTGGCCTTGGGAGTTTATACAAAAATTTTTCAGCTCCTCGTTTGGTCATTAACTCTATGTTGTAGTTCAAAAATGGTAGAGGAGGGTGTTTAAGGTATTTTCAAAATAATAAAATCCAGGAAATTTAATTAAATATGTTTTTATTCCTTTGGAAATTTGGGGTGTTACAGTTTACCCCATTCAGATTATTATTTGGAGACTGAGGCCATGACCCCAACAGAATTAAAAGGAGGATCACTTAGGACAATTCTACCTGAAGAAGAAAATGAACGACAAGTCTCATTGGAATTGTCTAAAGAAACACACCTTCGAGCGGTCGCTAATTTTACGAAATATCAAACGATATGAAGGCTTGGTATAATCTGAAGGTAAAAAGCAATGAGCTTCTGCCTGGGCATCTAGTCCTCTAAAGTATTCTAACACCTAGAAAACTGGGCAATAAGTGGGAAGGCCCCTGTATTGTACTCCGCTCTAACAGACCTGGATCTTTTAAATTAACCCTCGAAGGATAAGAACTAGATCACGTGTGGCATGTAGAACATCTACGGAGATACTTCGCTTAAGAAATGTACAAAACCTCTAGCATGTACCCTATATAAAAATAAAGCTTTTGTTGAACTAGGTCGGTCCATATGAGACAGACAGTTTCCATGTAATATTACTTCAAGCAACCTTGGGTGAAAAAGCAATTACCGCTACCTGATGCCACTGGCTCGGTGCAAGAAAAATAAAGTATAACATACGTCGAGCGCATGATGCTCCGTATGAAACCCGATGCCTAATACTCTAGGTAGCTCCTTGAGCACGACTAAGGCACTGATTTCGGGGTCCGACTTCATTGTACTCCCAAATTAATAACGGTGAGACTCACTCCACCATCATTGTTACACAGTGCCTCCGGGCCCGTGACAATGAAAACCTTGTTTCCTCGACTTAAGACTTGAGATTCCGTTGTAAAATACTTCTAAATTGATCTTCAATAACAAAGGTAAAACTTCGCTTTGCAAGAATAACAAAGGGGAGATAGCAGGTAGTGATAAGGAGATTTTATTCTTATTTATTATTAAAATCGAAGTATTACAATTAATCAATATGATTCACGCGAAGATACGTCGTATTCTAAATACAACTATGAAAAAGCATGGTCCAAACCTAGCAAATAGTGGGTACGTACTGCAGAAAATCTAGACCCCGTTTTGATTTTCAACGAGAAGCTCCGCAACCTGACGAAACTCGTCTTCCCCGTGGTCGACCCCTCTTAGTTTCTCTCAAAACTCTTCTTTCCTCCTGAAGATTAGACTAGGTTCATGTTGTTGGCAATTCTGAATCAAACACCGAGAAATATAGCTCGACTTTGTTCAGGTTCAAACTTCGCTTGACCGCGGAAGGCATCTCGTTATAATCATAGAGTTCGTGAGATGATGAACTTTGAGCCATTTCTAACTTTACATATGCTAAAATTTCTTGAGCTACTTTGGGGTTAATAAATCCTGAAGGGTCTCGGGGAATGGTGAAGCGGGGCGCTCTTCGGCTTTCGCAATTTTATAAACGACACATTCTTGTCGAAGGGTCTCTATAGGTTCCAATACCTTGAAATCTAGATTATAAGCTGACACCTAAATAAACCAAACATCCTTATATTTCATTAAATAAGTTCTTTACATTGAAAGCCTAAAAGATATTTACCAAGCTTTGAAATCAAAACCTTCGGTAGTGGCAGAGTTAATCTCGCAAATGGAGAAGGTTAGCTTGAACTAGAAGGTTGGATTGAGCAAGGCTTTCTCGAAGCCTGTTGAAGCTCCAAAGCAGCCTCTCTAGCTTGGGTTTTCCAAGGTTCTTGTAAGGGATGCCACGCTTCGATTACTTAAGAGGAGGGGGTTATCAATGTCAGTCCACTAAAAAGTATCGGCTTCACCGAAGTTGTTGCCCAGAGATGTTGGTATCCCACATTATGTATCATTTGTAAAACCCCTTGGCCAGCCACCCTTCCAACTACTTGCACCGGGCCTAATAGAGTTTGATCTATCATGTGAGAAGTCATCCCAATATAAGAAAGTCTTTTCCTTATGGGATCGCCCCCGACGAAGCTTATCGACTGGCAAACTGTCCCTTATCGCGTCAAAGCTCAAGTGATATTTACAATGTGTTCATTTGCCTCCTCATAAAAAACTTTGTCAGATTCGAGGACTTCATTAGCTATTCGAAGCCTTGTGACTTCATCCTCAAGCAATCTCTTCGCAGCCCTAAGTCTAGCATTTTCATTCGCTAACAATTTATTAGCCACCTTAAGTTCTTCTATTTCTGAAGTAGCTTTCGCAGCCACTTCGCTCGCCTTCATAGCTTCGTTCTTCAAAACCTTCATTGCTTCTTCAACCTGCCATTAGCCTTGGGTTGTGTCATTAACTTGGCGACGAAGATTGCGAAATTCATTCGCCGCTAATTCTTCTTGGCAATCCGTGACAATAGCAGCCCCATGAAGAAGTGTGAAGCCCTGAGTATATCATATGATCAAATTATTTAGTAAAGAAAAACAGTTAGGGAATTAGTAACAGCAAAATCCTCCGACTTACATGGAGGAGGGCCTCTTCGCTAGTAGCGACGAGGTCAGCATGATGACATTGTAACACCCCAAATTTTCAATACAATAAAAATATTATTAAATTCAATTCCTTGGAATATATATTTCTGAAAATACTTTAAATACCTCTTTATACCCTTTTTAACTACAACATAGAGTAGATGGTCAAACCAGTAGCTGAAAATTTTTGTATAGACTCCCAAGGCCAAGAAATGTTTTTGAGAATTTTTACAAATTTTTGTCCACTTTGGAAATGCCCCAAATGATTTAATCTATTTTCTGCAATTATTTTTAATCAGAAAATAATTTCAAACAGTAACGGACTCCCTCCCCTCCCTTCTCTCCCTCCCGACCGGCCCAGCCCGTTACCTCACGCGCCTCATACTGACGGCCTGACCCCACCTGTCGGCGCCAAACGTTTTCCCTCGCGCGCACCCCCGACACCTCGGCCCCACCCGTCAGTCGCCACCCTCACCCTCTCGCGCCCACTGACGAGTGGCCCCCGCTTGTCAGGACCTTCGTCCCCGCGAGATCCGCCCCGGATCCCCCCCCCTCGCCGGCCGAAGCCCTAACTCCGCCTAGGATCCGCCCTCGCCGGCCCCCTCCCTTTAATCCGACGCCTGCATTGAAGTCCCCTCAACGCGCCGGCCGTTTCCCCCTATTAATCCCGCCCGATTCACGTCCAGGTGCGTTGAACCGCGTCAACCCGAGCTCGCCGGCGTCAAGGCGCATTTATCCCCGGCCACCGTCGATTGCGCCCTCCCTGACCCGCCGGTACCCCTATTTAAACCACGGACCTCCACCGCGTTCGGTTCACGCATCCTATTGAACTCAGACCAAACAGAGTGCCCTCCACTCGGTCTTTAGCGCAACACCGCCGCCCGACCTCCAGCCGTCGATCGCCGTCGCCGGAGTCCCCCTCCGCCCTCGCCGACCGCACCGCTGCAACCGCAAGGACCTCCCCAACGCCGGCCACCACTCCGTCATCGACGAACCTCGCCGGATCGCCGTCGCCGCCTAGGGCCCGAACGCCTCCACCGCCTCCTCTCATCGCCGGCCTCACCCCGTCGACCTTTTCTCACCGCCGAGGTACCCCCATGATCCCCATGCCACCCTCCACCGCCTCCTCTCATCGCCGGCCTCACCCCGTCGACCTTTTCTCACCGCCGAGGTACCCCCATGATCCCCATGCCACCCTCATTCCGTTTTAGGCCTTAGATTCGATCGCCGTCGCTCACCGTGGCCGCTGGCCCGCTCGCCGTCGTCGGAGAAGACGACCGGCACGGGTCGAGTACCCGTGCCGTGTCGGATTCACGCACGACCGTGCGATCTGGATCCGACGGTGACGATTAATCCCCGCGTGCGGTTTAATCTGATCCGTTAGATCTCGGTGAAGGGGTACATTTTAATCTCGTGCGTCCGTCAGTTTTAAAAACCCCGCATCGCATCTAAGCCGTCCATCGCGTACCGGTTCAAACGTTTTAATCCTGGCCGTCCACGTCGACTTACGCGCCCCGCCTCGCCCTCGCGCGTCGGATCTGGATCCGACGGTCCAGATCGACCCGGCGCACGCGCACAGTGCGCGGGTTCACCGTGAGCCTGGCTCACCGTGGACCCGAGAGGGTTTAAAATTTAAAATAAATTCCAGAAAAGGTTTAAAACTTGTAAAATTCATATCTGGCGCATTTGAACTCTAAAAATTGCCATTCCAATTTCAGAAAATTCATAATATTATTCTCTACATGTTTATACAATAAAAACAGTAGGCTTACTTTGATTTTTCATGTTTATTTAAATAAGTATTCAAATGCCCCTATGATTAAAATATGAATTTAAACATTTAAACTTCAGAAAAATTTATATTAATTCTTTCATGTCCATGTACTGAAAGCCCTCAAAATGACATGAGCTTTTCATTTTATAAATCATTAAGGAACTTAATATAAGACTATTCACATTTAGACACTTGTTTTCTAAAAAGGACAATCCTTCATTCTAATCCCTTTTAAAATTAATTATGAAATAAATTTCAGAACCTTACCAATTGGAATTATTTCATTTTTAAATCAAACCAACTGTAACTTATGTGCTTATAATGTAATGTTATATGGTTTGATTGAATGTGTTCTTTCTATTTTACTTTGTTATATTAAAAAGACTACGACATCGTCGAGGAGCCGGAATACTTCCCGGAAGTCCCTCCCTCGCCTTTCGCTGAACAAGGCAAGTCGCCAAACCAATCTTTTGAGCATATTGAACCCATGTTTGATTAAACTATCGCTAAAACACATAGGTTATATATGCATTAGTCAAATGAACCCTTACATTATATTTATTTAGGATCCCCCGACCTTGATGTGCAACCCAAGCCATGCTATCTCGCCTAACCTCCTTGTCACCATATGATCAATGATATTAGCTAGTGTCCAAGGTATTGACACGATCGCTATAGGATAAAAATGAGTCGTAGCAAAATGGTTCTATTATATGATCCCCGTTACTTCTTATCCTTGGAAATTCTGTTGGTGATGAGTTATGGTTGTGAGTGTATGCATGGTGGGTTCCGGGTGCAAGCTAGGGCATTGGTCGGTAGCACCCGGGGCACTATAAGGACCGGTCTTAGGGATCCGTTGCAATACACTTACGTACTAACCACAAGTCTAGTGGGTAAGTCCTAACTAAGGTATGGGTTGTTCCAAACCGAGGCCACCAATTGGAGATGGGTCAAGTTGCACCTGCGGGTGACTTGTACCAATGTGGCGCAAAAGGGGGTGCGACGTTAGCCAGGATGCGGCCCGGCGCGCCGGCGAAACCTAGAGCGGGTGGTTATCGCTTGGAACATCTCATATTGAGGTTTTGGCACGAGTTCCCGTGAAATGGGTCATCTCGTCTAGGATGAGTGCGTGCCTTGTGGGTACAGTAGTACATCTCTGATCAGAGTCTTAAATCTTTTCGAAAAGCCGAGCCCACGGTCAAGGGCGGGTTGCGTGACATCCCCCAGTTAGATTACTTTGGATATGTATGTGCATGATGGATTGACATGTAAGGACTGTTGAGCGAGGTGGGGCTGACTGTACCCCTCGAGTTAGTTGATGTTGATGATGTTCATGTTTACTTTCCGCATGATTAAAATATGATTACACTAAATGCAATAACTGAAACTGTACTTTTCCGCAATGTTAGCCATTACCCTTCCTTGTTTATTATCCTGCATTATTACTTGCATTTGCGGTGGCTTGTTGAGTACTTTTGTACTCATACCCGTTGGACCCCACAGAGGATACTTACTTTGAGGACAGTCTGGAGTAGCGACCCAGTTGAGAAGAAAGATCCTGAAGAAGATGTTCGTCATGCCGCTGTTTAATTATTTTATTACTGTTTTTATTAAAACAATGATGTAATAAATATGGTCTGCGTACCATGAACACTGTCGTATGTACGATTGTCGCATGATGAACCTCTTGTATTATTGTTTTTCTTATGAGATTCAATAATGTCTCGATTTGTTAAATCAGAGGCGTTTACAAGATGGTATTAGAGCCGACTCGACTGTAGGAAGCCAAACAGACCCGCCTAGCCATTAGCCACAGGAAATTATTTCTCAAAAATCTACTTCATAAACTTTGTTCCTCTCCTCACTTTTATTCAACTTGCTGTTTTGTAGATGCCGGTCTACCAAGTCCACAGTTACTTGCCGCCACTACGAGGGCTTCGTCCGGGAGCTCCGCATGATGCTCACCTTCCTCGGGTTCCTCTTCGAACCCGAATTTCAAGGAGTGTACCCCGACGAGTTCACCGGGCCTTGCGACGTCTCCCTCACCGTCCACGGCTCCGGAGAACACCTGCCGCCCTACACCACCGCACTTGGGGGCCCGACTTTCGACGTCGTGTGCCAACGAGTCGCCCTCCAGGCCCTCATGGAGCTGAGGATGATCTACGACGATCGTCTTCAGAACTCGTCCTTCCGGCTCATGCCGAAGCGCACTCCCGGAGCCCACCGTAGCATCTACCTCGGAGTTCACTCCGTGCGTGATCCGGTCATGGCCCGGCAGTCGCGTCTTCTGTAGGCCATGGATGATCTCCACACCGAGGCGGTGCTCGACGCCGACGAGCACCATGAGGCAGTTGAGTTCCTTCGTGAAGAAACGAAGAACTTGATCCAGCAGAATGGCGAGTTGCAGCGCAAGATTATGCAGCTGCAGAAGGATATAGCGGACATGGTTCCTCTTCTTCCAAGGAAGAAGAAGCCCATCCGTGAGCCCCTCCCTCGCCCCAAGAGGATCCCGCCACGACCCTCCCCCGCCAGGCCCTCTACCAGCGCCCCTACACCACGCCCCGGCCTCGTCTCCGACTCCATCATCGAGAATTTTCTCGAGCCCACCATCTCTCTGGAGTCGCGCACTCGTGGTTCCGAGAGCACGGAGACCGCCTCCGGTGGCGAGTAGGCGTTAGGAGTCGCTACTTTAATAAAAGCTCAATTTTGTATGTGGTGCTACCCACGACGAGTGTGTTGTGGGTAGAATAAGATCTTAATTGTAATGAACAATTTATGCCACTCTATATATTTATGTGCTTGGTGCTTTTGGTTGTATTATTGTTCGTCATCTTTCGCTTTATCACTATGTATCTTCAGAAGATGGCCGATCACCAGAACACCGGCTCCAACAACAGAGCAGGAGGAAGCCGTGATGCGCCCGAGGGTGTTGTACCCAACTGGGGTGCAACGGGCCCGCGTCACTCTGGATCGCCTTCTGCCAACCACCCCACCTTGGCAGAGATGATGGCGAATCAGAACCACCTGATCACCGCCCTCCTCACCCAAATGTAGAACCAACAAGCTCAGTTGGACCGTCTGCAGAACGGGGAACCCGCCCCTCGCGCACCAGCACCCGCACCCAGCTCCGCAACTCTCCGAGTTCCTGCGCGTGCGCCCGCCCATCTTCTCGAGCACCACCAACCCGATGGAGGCCGGAGATTGGCTTCGCACCATCGGAAAGAAGCTCAACCTCCTCCCCTGCACCGACCGGGAGCGGGTGGCCTTCGCCACTCACCAGCTCCAGGGTCCCGCCGCTGAATGGTGGGACAATTACCGTGAGTCCCAGCCAGAGGGCCACGTGGTGACTTGGGCGGAGTTCACCATCGCCTTTCGGGCTGCCCACGTCCCCGTCGGTGTCATCGCGGTAAAACAGCAGGAGTTCCACGACCTGCAGCAAGGCAACAGGACCGTCATGGAGTACCTCCATGAGTTCAACCGCCTCGCCCGCTACGCACCGGAGGAAGTGCACACCGACGCCCTCCGCCAAGCCAAGTTCCTCAGGGGACTTAAGGATGAGCTGTCCATCCAGCTCGTCGCCGCCGACTTCGCCGACTTCCAACGGCTAGTCAACAAAGCGCTCATTCAAGAGACTGAGCAGAACAAGTTGGACCTCAAGAAGAGGAAAATTATCGCCTTCAAGCATCAGCAGGCGAACTCTCTGAGGCCCCGCTTCGTCCCTCCGCCACCAGCGCCCGCCTACCATCCTCGGCCCGCCTACAGGCCGCCTCACGCCGTCGGTGGATCCAACGCCGGGCATCCTTGCCCCGCTCCACCAGCTCCGGTCGCTCAGCCGACACTAGCCTCCAAGGCCCCGATCTTGAAGGATCGCCAAGGAAGGCCGGTCATCTGCTTCAACTGCCGCAAGGAAGGGCACTATGCACACCAGTGTCCCCACCCCAAGCAAGCTCAAGGCGTGGCACCCAACCAGGCGGTTCATGCCCGCGTCAACCACGTCAGCGCGGAGGAAGCTCAGGAGGCTCCTGAAGTCGTGCTCGGTACGTTTACTGTGAATTCCGTACCGGCGTCATATTAATTGACTCTGGAGCAACCCACTCCTTCATCTCGGAAGATTTTGTGAAAACAAACGAACTGGACGTGCTCCCTCTACCCATTCCCATGGTGATTTCCACCCCCAGGCAATAGGACCTCAGCCCGCTTATACAGCCCTAAGGTTCAAATTAACAGCCAAGGAATACTGTTTCGGGCCGAGCCTGTCCTCATCCAATGCACCGGACTCGACCTTATACTAGGGATGGATTGGTTGATGAAGCACAAGGGAGTGATCGACTGTGCCAACAAGTCCGTCACGGTGACCAACCCTGCAGGCGCAGCCGTCACCTTTCGGATGACCAGTCGCAAACCACTCGGAGCATCCCTTCGCTCGATAGCTCTTGAAGAGGTGCCTATAGTCAAGGAGTTTGCGGATGTCTTCCCTGAAGACCTACCCGGAATGCCTCCCAAGCGGGACATCGAATTCAGAATCGAACTTGTCCCCGGGACCACTCCAATCTCCAAGCGCCCATACCGGATGGCCGCCAATGAACTAGCCGAAGTCAAGAGCAACATCGAAGACCTAGAGCAGAAGGGTTACATCCGACCGAGTACCTCACCCTGGGGTGCACCAGTTATATTTGCCATGAAGAAGGACAAGACCAAGAGGATGTGCGTGGACTATAGAGCCTTGAACGACGTAACCATCAAGAACAAGTACCCATTGCCTCGGATCGATGACCTATTCGATCAGCTGAAAGGATCCTCGGTGTTTTCCAAGATCGACCTCAGGTCAGGTTATCACCAGTTGAGGATCAAAGAAGAAGACATACCCAAGACTGCCTTCACCTCCCGCTATGGACTTTATGAGTACACCGTGATGTCGTTCGGACTCACGAATGCCCCGGCCTTTTTCATGAACCTGATGAACAATGTATTCATGGAGTTCTTGGACAAGTTCATCGTGGTATTCATCGACGATATCCTCGTTTACTCCAAGACCAAGGAAGAACACGAGACTCACCTCAGTCTGACCCTCGGAAAGCTAAGGGAGCAGCAACTGTACGCCAAATACAGCAAATGCGAATTTTGGTCGTCTGAGGTGAAGTTCCTCGGCCATGTTATATCTGCTGGAGGAATAGCAGTGGACCCAACCACCGTCGAAGCGGTAACCAACTGGCTGTAGCCCACAACCGTGACCGAGATCCGGAGTTTTCTCGGATTGGCCGATACTACCGCCGGTTCATCGAGAACTTTTCCAAGATCGCCAAGCCTATGACCAGACTCTTGCAGAAGGAAGTGAAGTTTGAATGGACCCCCGACTGCGAAGAAAGCTTCCAGACCCTCAAGAAGAAGCTAGTATCAGCTCCCATTCTGACTCTGCCAAACATCCGGAAAGACTTCCACGTCTACTTGTGATGCCTCTCGGCAAGGATTGGGATGCGTCTTGATGCAAGAAGGGAAAGTGATATCCTACGCCTCCCGACAGCTGAGACCGCATGAGCTGAACTACCCAACCCACGACCTGGAATTAGCAGCCGTGGTTCATGCCTTGAAGATATGGAGACATTACCTTGTGGGGAATCGGTGTGAGGTCTTCACCGACCACAAGAGCCTCAAGTACATATTCACCCAACCAGATCTGAATCTCAGGCAAAGGAGATGGTTGGAACTGATCAAGGATTACGACTTGAGCATCCATTATCATCCGGGCAAAGCGAATGTGGTGGCAGACGCCCTTAGTCGAAAAGGGTACTGCAATACCATCATGATTCAGGACCAAGCTCCTTTACTGTATAAGGAGATGGAAAGGTTAAACCTAGGGATCACCACTCGAGCGTACCTCGCTGCCTTGGAATCTCGGCCTGTCTTAATAGACCAGATCCAAGAAAAGCAGAAGGAAGATCCGGACATCCTGGAGATCCAGCAGAACATGAGGAAGGGTAAAGCCCCCGGATTTTCCGAGGACGAGCATGGTACCATCTGGTTCGGAAACCGAGTATGCGTACCCAACCTACCTGAGTTGAAGACCCTCATCCTTCAAGAAGCCCACGATACTCTATACTCCATCCATCCCGGGAGTACAAAGATGTATCAAGACCTAAAGGAAAAATATTGGTGGGTCAGCATGAAGAGAGAGATAGCAGAGTATGTGGCCAAGTGCGACACATGCCGGCGAGTCAAGGCAGAGCATCAGAGGCCTGCCGACTTCTTCAACCTCTCAAGGTCCCTGAATGGAAGTGGGAAGAAATAGGAATGGACTTCATCACGGGACTACCCAAGACCCAAGCTGGTCATGACTCTATCTGGGTGATCGTCGACCGACTCACCAAGGTAGCTCACTTCGTTCCGGTCAAGACAACTTTCACCATCACCAAGTTGGCTGAGTTGTATATGACCCGGATCATGTGCCTCCACGGAGTTCCTAAGAAGATTGTATCTGACCGCGGGAGTCAGTTTACCTCCAAGTTTTGGAAGAACCTTCAAGAGGAACTCGGCACCCGGCTGAACTTTAGCACCGCCTATCATCCACAGACCGACGGTCAAACCGAAAGGGTCAACCAGATATTGGAGGATATGCTTAGAGCTTGCGCTCTAGACTTTGGTGGAATGTGGGACAAGAACTTACCATATGCAGAGTTCTCCTACAACAACAGCTATCAAGCCAGCCTGCAAATGTCCCCGTTCGAAGCACTCTATGGACGTAAGTGCAGAACGTCGTTGCTCTGGGATCAAACCGGAGAGTCACAACTGTTTGGGACTGATTTATTAAGAGAAGCTGAAGAGAAGGTTAAGATCATAAGAGACCGATTGAAGGCAGCCCAATCCAGGCAAAAGAGCTACGCCGACAACCGTCGAAGAGACCTAGCCTTTGAGGAGGGCGATTATGTCTACCTCCGAGTCACTCCCCTCTGTGGCACTCAAAGGTTCAACATGAAAGGCAAGCAAGCACCCCGCTACGTCGGACCTTTCCAGATCCTCCGACGACAAGGAGAAGTGGCATATCAACTTGAACTGCCTCCATCCTTGGCAGGAGTTCACGATGTGTTCCATGTCTCTCAGCTGAAGAAGTGCCTCCGTGTACCCACCGAACAAGCCGACCTCCAATAGCTCAATGTCCAAGAAGACTTGACCTACATAGAGAAACCCATCAAGATCTTGGAAACCAAGGAACGGGTAACCAGAAGTCGCGTTGTCCGCTTCTGCAAGGTTCAATGGAACAACCATCCCGCCGAAGAAGCCACTTGGGAAAAGGAAGACGAACTGAAAGCCCAATATCTCGAATTATTCGAGTAACGTTCCAATCTCGAGGACGAGATTCTTGTAAGGGGGATAGGTTTGTAACACCCCAAATTTTCAATACAATAAAAATATTATTAAATTCAATTCCTTGGAATATATATTTCTGAAAATACTTTAAATACCTCTTTATACCCTTTTTAACTACAACATAGAGTAGATGGTCAAACCAGTAGCTGAAAATTTTTGTATAGACTCCCAAGGCCAAGAAATGTTTTTGAGAATTTTTACAAATTTTTGTCCACTTTGGAAATGCCCCAAATGATTTAATCTATTTTCTGCAATTATTTTTAATCAGAAAATAATTTCAAACAGTAACGGACTCCCTCCCCTCCCTTCTCTCCCTCCCGACCGGCCCAGCCCGTTACCTCACGCGCCTCTGACTGACGGCCTGACCCCACCTGTCGGCGCCAAACGTTTTCCCTCGCGCGCACCACCGACACCTCGGCCCCACCCGTCAGTCGCCACCCTCACCCTCTCGCGCCCACTGACGAGTGGTCCCCGCTTGTCAGGACCTTCGTCCCCGCGAGATCCGCCCCGGATCCCCCCCCCTCGCCGGCCGAAGCCCTAACTCCGCCTAGGATCCGCCCTCGCCGGCCCCTCCCTTTAATACTGACGCCTGCATTGAAGTCCCCTCAACGCGCCGGCCGTTTCCCCCTATTAATCCCGCCCGATTCACGTCCAGGGTGCATTGAACCGCGTCAACCCGAGCTCGTCGGCATCAAGGCGCATTTATCCCCGGCCACCGTCGATTGCGCCCTCCCTGCCCCCGCCGGTACCCCTATTTAAAACACGAACCTCCACCGCGTTCGGTTCACGCATCCTATTGAACTCAGACCAAACAGAGCACCCTCCACTCGGTCTTTAGCGCAACACCGCCGCCCGACCTCCAGCCATCGATCGCCGTCACCGGAGTCCCCCTCCAGCCCTCGCCGACCGCACCGCTGCAACCGCAAGGACCTCCCCAACGCTGGCCACCACTCCGTCGTCGACGAACCTCGCCGGATCGCCGTCGCCGCCTAGGGCCCGAACGCCTCCACCGCCTCCTCTCGTCGCTGGCCTCACCCCGTCGACCTTTTCTCACCGCCGAGGTACCCCCATGATCCCCATGCCACCCTCGTTCCGTTTTAGGCCTTAGATTCGATCGCCGTCGCTCGCCGTGGCCGCTGGCCCGCTCGCCGTTGTCGAAGAAGACGACCGGCACGGGTCGAGTACCCGTGTCGTGTCGGATTCACGCACGACCGTGCGATCTGGATCCGACGGTGACGATTAATCCCCGCGTGCGGTTTAATCTGATCCGTTAGATCTCGGCGAAGGGGTACGTTTTAATCTCGTGCGTCCGTTAGTTTTAAAAACCCTGCATCGCATCTAAGCCGTCCATCGCGTACCGGTTCAAACGTTTTAATTCCTGGCCGTCCACGTCGACTTACGCGCCCCGCCTCGCCCTCGCGCGTCGGATCTGGATCCGACGGTCCAGATCGACCCTGGCGCACGCGCACAGTGCGCGGGTTCACCGTGAGCCTGGCTCACCGTGGACTCGAAGAGGGTTTAAAATTTAAAATAAATTCCAGAAAAGGTTTAAAACTTGTAAAATTCATATCTGGCGCATTTGAACTCTAAAAATTGCCATTCCAATTTCAGAAAATTCATAATATTATTCTCTACATGTTTATACAATAAAAACAGTAGGCTTACTTTGATTTTTCATGTTTATTTAAATAAGTATTCAAATGCCCCTATGATTAAAATATGAATTTAAACATTTAAACTTCAGAAAAATTTATATTAATTCTTTCATGTCCATGTACTGAAAGCCCTCAAAATGACATGAGCTTTTCATTTTATAAATCATTAAGGAACTTAATATAAGACTATTCACATTTAGACACTTGTTTTCTAAAAAGGACAATCCTTCATTCTAATCCCTTTTAAAATTAATTATGAAATAAATTTCAGAACCTTAACAATTGGAATTATTTCATTTTCAAATCAAACCAACTGTAACTTATGTGCTTATAATGTAATGTTATATGGTTTGATTGAATGTGTTCTTTCTATTTTACTTTGTTATATTAAAAAGACTACGACGTCGCCGAGGAGCCGGAATACTTCCCGGAAGTCCCTCCCTCGCCTTTCGCTGAACAAGGCAAGTCACCAAACCAATCTTTTGAGCATATTGAACCCATGTTTGATTAAACTATCGCTAAAACACATAGGTTATATATGCATTAGTCAAATGAACCCTTACATTATATTTATTTAGGATCCCCCGACCTTGATGTGCAACCCAAGCCATGCTATCTCGCCTAACCTCCTTGTCACCATATGATCAATGATATTAGCTAGTGTCCAAGGTATTGACACGATCGCTATAGGATAAAAATGAGTCGTAGCAAAATGGTTCTATTATATGATCCCCGTTACTTCTTATCCTTGGAAATTCTGTTGGTGATGAGTTATGGTTGTGAGTGTATGCATGGTGGGTTCCGGGTGCAAGCTAGGGCATTGGTCGGTAGCACCCGGGGCACTATAAGGACCGGTCTGAGGGATCCGTTGCAATACACTTACGTACTAACCACAAGTCTAGTGGGTAAGTCCTAACTAAGGTATGGGTTGTTCCAAACCGAGGCCACCAATTGGAGATGGGTCAAGTTGCACCTGCGGGTGACTTGTACCAATGTGGCGCAAAAGGGGGTGCGACGTTAGCCGGGATGCGGCCCGGCGCGCCGGCGAAACCTAGAGCGGGTGGTTATCGCTTGGAACATCTCATATTGAGGTTTTG
The DNA here is from genome assembly GCA_019279435.1 of Zizania palustris. Classification (NCBI taxonomy): domain Eukaryota; kingdom Viridiplantae; phylum Streptophyta; class Magnoliopsida; order Poales; family Poaceae; genus Zizania; species Zizania palustris. The sequence continues at coordinate 13,180,615 of JAAALK010000288.1, forward strand.
GCATGAGTTCCCGTGAAATTGGTCATCTCGTCTGGGATGAGTGCGTGCCTTGTGGGTACAGTAGTACATCTCTGATCAGAGTCTTAAATCTTTTCGAAAAGCCGAGCCCACGGTCAAGGGCGGGTTGCATGACATCCCCCAGTTAGATTACTTTGGATATGTATGTGCATGATGGATTGACATGTAAGGACTGTTGAGCGAGGTGGGGCTGACTGTACCCCTCGAGTTAGTTGATGTTGATGATGTTCATGTTTACTTTCCGCATGATTAAAATATGATTACACTAAATGCAATAACTGAAACTGTACTTTTCCGCAATGTTAGCCATTACCCTTTCTTGTTTATTATCCTGCATTATTACTTGCATTTGCGGTGGCTTGTTGAGTACTTTTGTACTCATACCCGTTGGACCCCACAGAGGATACTTACTTTGAGGACGGTCTGGAGTAGCGACCCAGTTGAGAAGAAAGATCCTGAAGAAGATGTTCGTCATGCCGCTGTTTAATTATTTTATTACTGTTTTTATTAAAACAATGATGTAATAAATATGGTCTGCGTACCATGAACACTGTCGTATGTACGATTGTTGCATGATGAACCTCTTGTATTATTGTTTTTCTTATGAGATTCAATAATGTCTCGATTTGTTAAATCGGGGCGTTTACAGACACTGACTCAACGTTGTAACGAGGTCGCTTCCTTCCCTTTGTTTGGAGGCAACCGTAGGGGCTCCGGGCGTGATGCCCTCCAGAACTTCACCAGGAGCGACATCTTGGCTCGGCATATAAGTTGAAGTTGGGAGCACTATGGGAGAACTAACAACTTCAACTCTCTCATCTTCCTCTTCAGAGCTAGAGGACAAATTGTCACTACTCCCTTCATTGCTCCCTTCACTACTACTATGTCCCTCGATATCTACTACTTCATCGGAGACCACCTTTTCACCTGTAATGTTCAAAACAAAATACAAGTTAAGAGAAAGATATATAAGAAAAGGAAACATTGCTAAGATAAACTATTTATAAAATTATATACCTCCAGTCTCGACGGTCGGTGGAGGTATCTTGACACATTTGGGGGAGCAAATAAGTCTCCCCAGTCTTCACTCGTTTATTCAGGGTTGATGGCCTCCTCTTTGATCATAGCCACTGGCGTTTTCCGCCTTTCTTTCCCCACTTCTTTGGGTATCTCCAAAGATACTGAAGCCACCTCCATCGCTTGTCGTTGGCGTTGAGGCAATGGAGAGTTGGGATCTTCACCATCTGTTCTTTTTAGTTTAGCGCTCTAGTCAAGAGTGGGAAGGTTCAAAAACTCCAGAAGAGCCAGGACCTTGTCATGTCCAAGATATGCCCATACCCGATTAAACCTTGCCCACGAGCCAACCAAGGCAAGGCAGTGAGTCTTTTCATTCTTAGTCGGAGCCCCTACTATTCGCTATGTAGACCTAACGACTTCGCTTCAGCTCAACTCTAGTCGTTTAGCTACAAAAATCAATACATATGAATAAACACTCTAGATTAGAGTAAGGCAATTGAAGCAGTTTGTTTCAGCAATCATACCTACTGCATCAGAGGCTAACCCTCATAACTCTCCAGTCATCGGTTCGGCAAAGAGTCCCTTTGGCCACTTGCTAGCCAAAGGACCGATTCCTAGTGTAACATATTCCTCCACAAAATCTCTCATACTAATCTTTTGAGCTATTTTCTTGAGAAGTTGAAAGCGGGATTGGATCACTGTTGTGTCGATTGTAACTTGAGCTTGTCGATGATACGAAATAAGTGTGTTAGTACTCAGAAGAGGAGATTATATCCCAACAGTGATGTAAAACCAATGTTGATCCCACTTCAAATACCATCGCTCGTTCGAAGCCCTTGCTGAAAATATGTCCACATACTTTGGTCGAAGCTGGAAGTTAATGCTTGCAAAAGCAAGCACCCTTGTTATCTCGTGAAGAGCCGCAAAAATGTCAGCACAGCCTTTGCATCCTTCGACCCTCATTGCCTACTCAAAATAGCCAATCGAGCCATCGCGTTCACTATTAGCTTGGGGAGTTGAAGATTGTACATTTGCAATACCTCCCTTACTAACCTTCCCACTGGCATTCCAAGCCCAACCTCGAAAAAGTCTTCAAAGACAATAGTCTCATCTTTTGTGGAATTAGGACCTTCTTGCTATTCGCCAATCTAATAATCGTGTTTGCTAAAACCCACCATGCACAAGCATCACTAGCAGAATCGATTGTGGACTTTGTATTCTTCAACTTGAGCATCTGCTCATACTTCTCCGTTGGAGGATGAAGGTCTAGAGCTTCCTAAGCTCTCGAAGACATCTCCGATGTCGGATTCGTAGCAGTTGCAGCCACAGCCACAGCTTGAGCCTGAGTCGAAGCCACTCCTCTAATTGCCGGGAGTCTTTGAGTAATGGTTTTCTTCACCATCATCGAAGAAAATGTAAAGAAAATTCTAGGGACGCTAAGGGGCTTCGAAGTATGGAAATCTGAATGACTCACAAGTTTTAGAATCTGAGAGTAGTGAAAGCTAAGGCTGCGTAAAAATGTGAATGAATTTTTCTGACCAAAGGGGCTTTTATAGGTGGTGAAAAAAAACAGCATTCATATTTCACACGCACGAATTCTTACTAAAGAACATTCGCCCATAGTCAATGACATGTGGGCCCAAATTAAAATAGGGTTTCACACCCCAAGTTTCACAATGTTTTGGTTTCACCTTTTTTCTCTCTGCCAAAGCAATGGTTAAAATTCTCGAAGAGGTTATAACTGTTACCAATGGGCATATTTCATGCTAGTGAATATAAATATAAAAGAGGATAGAAGGGAAGAAACTAAAAATAAGAGTTGGCTTCATCTTAGATTCCCTAATCTTTGTGACATGGAAATAGCGCACTTTATTTTTTCAGATTGAAAAACTACATGTGAGGGGCTACTATTGGGGTAGAGAATCTTAACCCCTGACAGTTGGCAAGAAAGTTTCTCTACAAAGCTCTCTAGATAAGCTTCAAGCTACTTCGACGGGAATCTTCAAGCGAAGACTACGTCGGAGTGAAGCCTTCAAGCGAAGACTACTTCAGAGTGAAGCCTCCAAGCGAAGATCACTTCGACACGGAGCCTTCAAATAGAATACAACATGGGGCTTAGAGATACCACTTCGAAGCATCCATGAAAATAAGGGACTTCGAAATATGCCCAGGGCAATCTGGAATCATTCCTATTCATACTAGGACTTACTCGTTTACCCATACCTTAATCATTGTATACGTTGTAATAGTCAGTTTATTACCCCAACACATTACATTCGTTGGTGTTGTGTGATGGAGAGTTGTGCCACTTATAGTACTTCCTCTTTTTCACCTCTTTAATGGATGGTATCACGTGGTTGGGCGGTAGCTGAATTTGTTTCTCCTTGAGTAGCAGGTCCAATATCCTATCGGCTTTATTGATGTCGAAGTCGTACTTCTCCTCCTCAACGGATACCTTTACCCAAGGACATGTGAGTGACTTCTTGTTTCTGGACCATTTGACTAACCCAACTTATGCATTAGACTCACAGTCCTCGTCGAAATCCAAAGAGTATATCTGGGCGTATGCAATCTTCTTTTGATACTTCTCCCTTCTCTCTTTGTGGAACCAACTCTCATGTGTCGATACCCTTTGTACCAGGTGCGAGGGGCTCTCAAACTCTTGCGATGATAATCTCTCTTTTATTAGATTTAGGAGTCCCTGGAAATCTAGCTTCGGTAGTTGGGTATCACTGAGGCTCAAACTGTAGCATCTACTACGCACGTCCCAAAACCTCTGAACATAATCATGTACCCACTCATCTATCTTCTGTCGTACTATCATCAAGTCGGTAAGCTTTATCTCATGTATGACAGTGAATAAATATTTATGAAACTTCTTCTCCAAATCTGTCCATCCTTTGATAGAGTTCACCGGCAGTGACAAAAACCACGCGAAGGCCAATCCCAATACTGAAAGTGGGAAGAATCAAACCTTCAATGCCTCATCGGTCAATGCCTCTCCACATTGGGCGAGGAAGCGAATGATGTGTTCGATCGTGGAGACCGAGTCTTGCCCTGAAAACTTGGTGAAGTCAGGTTCTTTGTATCGGTTTGGTAGTGGCACCCTATCAAACCACTCCGGGTAGGGCCGTCGATAAATGTACATATGATCTTTGGGTTTGAGCCCAAATTGGTCCTGAATGACTTTAGTGACCCGATTCACTTAATCATCCTTTTGTTGGCTCGGCACGGGGTACCGATCAAACACTAGGGCCTATGGGTACTGGTCCAGCCGAGCAGCATTGTACTTGTATTGCTATTCGTTGGCGTAGGTTTGCGCCCCATAATACGCGGTCTGGTGGTACCCTAGAGGGATACCATCGGGTGCCCCTTGGGCTGCACAGGATCGGGCAGCACATTCCATGTGACACCATATGTAGTTCGAGGCACTTCTTGCCACATTGGACCTTGTGGAGAGGTCGTGGGATGAGGTGTCGGCATGCCCCTCTCGAGGCTATACGCATTCTATGACGGAGTCGGTGGCTAGGACGTCGTGCTTCTTTCGGGACTGAACGAGACGTTCGGTAGTTCCTACCTCATCAGCCCTTGTGGTGGTGGCATCAGCCAAGTGTGCCATAGATTCTAGAGCAAACGTGGATGGTTGACAGGAAAATACACCGAAACTTGCATCGGTTCGTGAGCTACAATGTCATCAATGGTCTTCTTGATCAACCCGTGCAGAGTGTTGACCAACACCTCGGACTGATTGATGAGAGCGTGGTGTGGTGTGTTGTCAATAGCTTCTTGAAAACTAACCGAGAGACTTTCATACTATTGGCCGATTTTCTCGATTAGGTCGACTTCGACAATTGATTTCTCTAGTCAGGGTCAGATCGAGTGATGTCGAAGGACTCGATGCACAATTTCTAGTAGTCATCTACGTGCCTCTGTACCTCTTCTCTTTGTTCATCAGTCAATGCCTCCAAGGTGGCCGGGATGATGTTATTGTTATTGAGTTCACCTACCATAGTTTAGTCATCTAAAGGAGGTCCCACTGGGCATGCCAAAAAGTGTATTAGTGTCATTTTTGGTCACATGCGTGGCCTAGGAGATCTTCTTAACTCCAATGTAAGTCCTAAAATCTTGGTATTCTGAGTGTGCCAATCAGTTTGACCCTGCAACTGATAAGGTATAGAAAAACGTTAGTAGCAACGCTCATCAGCTATCGAGCTGATGCCACGATACACATCGGTTCACACGTATTGAGCGAGAAAATCTATGGCACATGATACATGTAAACCATCGGGTGTTGCGAAACGAGAGTCTGGCCATCAAGCTGATCAAGCAATCGGCTGATACATAATACCCACGCCGATTGGGTCGATGATCGGGCAAGCGATGCGCTGTATATTCGGGCAGATTGACAATCTAAATCAATCTAAGAGATCGTGATGATGCAGCCTTAGACGACACAACTAATACATCAAGATAAATCAACGATTATACTGATCGAACTAGTATACTCCAAGAGATTGAAGCGATGCAGCCTTGAATGACACCGATCTAGTCGATACACTTGTTAGGGTGGCGGTACTTACACCTTCGCTAGAGATCGAAGTGATGCAGCCCAGCTCTAGTTGCTCAGTCCTGCCGAGATTGAACCTTGTATGAACAAGGGTGACGATGCACCGAGAGTAGTTTTGTGATTGTAGTTATGTGTCCTCTAATCTACCTAGATATGTATATATTTATAGTTCGAAGACTTGTCGTCCCATTCGATTGTAATCGATTCTGACCTTTATTTCTATCTCTTTATCTCTATCGATTCCTCCATATTTAGTCATGTATAATGGACGAACTTATTTGACCAAACTTTGACCAAACTTCTTTAACTTCTGTTGACCACGCAAGATCCTTACAAGGCATGAGCCTTAACTAAATTTTGCTATCAATAGTTTGGTTGCTCTAGTCCAAAGTTTAGTTCTGTCACATCGAATGTTCAGATGCTAATTAAAAAGATTAAATATGAGATAATTATAAAACTAATTTCAGAAGTCATATCTAATTCACAACACAAGACGAATTTATTAAGCCTATTTAGACCTTGTTTGGATCCCATGAACTAATTGTTAGTAGCTAATTTTTAGCCTTAGTTCATCCAAACAACCCAACTAATTATTAAACTAATTGTTAGTTCATGGATCAACTAATGGTTAGCCATTAGTCCACAAAAGTGGGTTAATGAGAGCTAATAAAGGCTCTTTACTCTTTTTTCAAGGGTTAGTCCAAAATATCCAAACATATATGAACTAATTATTAGTCAACTAATAATTAGTTTTAGCTAACAATTAGTTTTAGTCCATCCAAATAGGCCCTTAATTCATCATTAGCACACTTTTATTGTAACATCACATTGTTAAATGTTAAACTAATTAGGTTTAATAGATTTGTCTCGTGAATTAGTTCTCATTTACGTTCTTAATTTTATAATTAACCTATGTTTAATATTTATAATTAGCAGACAACCATAAGATGTGACAGTACTAAACTTTAGATTAAATAAACCAAATTAGGCCTAATAATCCCACAATAGAAGAAGGGGGAGCCATTTTTACAAAACAAAACCTGGGGAAACGTTTCCGATCCAAAATCCAAGCTTGTTAATTTCATTTCGGTAACCATTCCGGATTAGCTGTTAAAACGAAATATTTTGGTACTGGACGATATCGATGTACCATTTCGAGGTCTAATAAAATAATATAAATAAATTTAAAATATATATTTATATGATTAAATATGATATATTTGAAAACATTGATATATAGTGTATAGCTTGAATACAATATATATAATATATAGCTTAATATAAGTAATATATAATACATATTTAAAAAGTTAAAATATAATTTTGATCGAAATGACCAATATGTGTCGGTATCGATCGGTATTGACCTGGCTAATATTAATAGTATGTCACTTAGGGGGTGTTTGGATGGAGCTAAAATTTTTTAGCCTCTATCACATCCAATGTTTAAATAATATTTATAATCGTCACGAGACGAATCTAATAAGTCTAATTACACCATGATTTGACAATGTCATGCTACAGTAAACATTTGCTAATTATGGATTAATTAGGCTTAAAAAATTCGTCTCACGATTTAGTCTCCGATTCTGCAATTATTTTTATAATTAGTTCATATCTAGTCCTTCAAATTAATGTCGAAACATCCGACGTAACGCGGTCTAAAGTTTAGTCTTATGATCCAAACATCCTCTTAATATGTATTGATTTAAATGACAAAAATATATATATCGGAACCGAAACCCCTTTGTCTGGGTTGTTTCCGAAACCGCCGTCCTCAGTTGGGATCTTCTACGCGCACGGCGAGCCACACAGCAGGCGAGGCCACATTGCAGTAGAGTCGCCGCAACCGCAGGGGATCACTTGGTGGTTTCCTGCCGGGTTTGTCATCTGTGTGGTTCCACGCCCATCACCCTCCAGTCCCTCCTCACAGCTGGTGCAGTGGTGCGGCGCAAAACCGACTACATTTGCCGCGGCCGCGCGAGGAGACGGCCGCACGGTTCCGCTCCAACCCGAAACCGGCGGCCGTCGCCTCCCTCCTCGTCACCCACAGGCCACATCTCTCCGGTTTCCGGCTTTTTATTCCCACCTCGCCTCGATCGCTGCTGGGTGGGAGACGAAGAGGGAGTGAGGACCGACGAGGGGTTTGGAGAACGATCGATGGAGAGAGGCGATGGAGGAGGAGGTGGACGGGGGATGGTACCGAGGGGGGTGGTGGGGACGGCGGCAATGCTGGGCTTGGAGATGCATCTTGCGGCCCACCCGCAGATGCACACCGCCGCGTTCCATCAGCCGGACCACCATGGTGGCGGTGCCGGCGCCGGCGGTGGGTTCCCGCAGCAGCATATGGCGGTGAGGCAGCAGCAGCCTCCGTCGTACTCGCCCTACTCGGCGGGGACGACGTCGAGGGGCGTGAAGCCGGGGGGAAATGACGAGGAGTTGGGCAACGGCGCCGGGAAGGGTGTGGGGCAACAACCGCAACCGGGGTCGGCGGGGTGTCCGTGGACGCGGATGAAGTGGACGGATGGGATGGTGAGGTTGTTGATCGACGTGGTGCACAGCGTCGGTGATGACGGCGATGGGGCGGTGGGAGGAAAGCCGGCTGCTGCGCATGGGAAGGCGAGCTCATCGGGGGCGCAAGGTGGGCACGGGCAGGCGGCGGCGCAGCAGAAGAAGGGCAAGTGGAAGTCCGTGTCACGCGCGATGATGGAGAAGGGCTACATGGTATCGCCGCAGCAGTGCGAGGACAAGTTCAACGACCTCAACAAGCGGTATAAGCGCGTCGTCGATCTGCTCAGCCGCGGCAAGGCGTGCAAGGTGGTCGAGAACCACGCCCTGCTCGACGCCATGGACGAGCTCACCGTCCAGAGCAAGATTGAGGCGCGCAAGCTGCTCAGCTCCAAGCACCTCTTCTTTCGCGAGATGTGCGCCTACCACAACTCCGCCAACACCGCCGCCGCTGCCGCGCAGGCGTCGCACGGCACCGCCGCCGGTGAGGCCACCGCCTGCTTCCATCACCCGCCGCCTGCTTCCATGGCCGCCTCGTCCGCCGCGCGCCAGGCGGCGCCGGCGGCCCCTTCCCCGGTGATGAATGATGACTCCGCCGGCACGGAGGACGACGACAACAGCGACGACTCTTCCAGCAGTAACGAGGAGGACGAGGATGACGACGACGGGTTGTTGCCAGGGATCATGCACCGTGGCGACCACATCTACGGCGGCCCCTGCATCGACCACCACCACAACGGGCATCATAAGCGGCGTCGAGGCAGCGACGACATGTCGTCGGCCGCCGCGGGGGACGACGAGGAGGAGGACGGGAAGCGCGCAAGGGCATTAGGTGAGGATGAAGCCCCCTGCGCCGTGCGGCTGCTCCAGAGCGAGCTGGAGGCCGCCGCCGCCGCCGCCGCCGGCGACCCGCAGCAGATGCGGCAGTGGGTGCGGCAGCGCATGGTGGAGGTGGAGGAGCAGCAGATGGCGTACGAGTGCCGCGCGTACCACCTGGAGCGGCAGGAGCTCAAGTGGGAGAGGTTCCGCGCCAACAAGGAGCGTGAGATGGAGCGCGCGCGGCTGCGCAACGACGGCCTCCGCATCGACGGCCGCCGCATGCTCCTCCTCCTCCGCCAGAAGGACCTTGACTTCGACATCTCCGAAACCAACTCCTCCATCGACCACCGCACCTCATCCGCGCCTCCTCCACCGCAGCCGCTCGCCGCTCTCCAGCCGCAGCTCGACTCTAGCCCTTCCACTGGCGGCCACCCCAACTAAGCCAAGGCAGCCGTAGGATTCCTAGTAATCCGCTCTCCCTCTATGACTGTTTTAGTCTACTAATCTACGATCCGTAGCATGCAGCCGTAGTAGTGCGGTCAGCTAGCTTACATTTTGGGTGTGTGTATCAATGACTCTGGTTCATACGCATAGCATGGTCGTATACTCGTATGCCAGAATGCCAGATCAGACTTTCTACACTGGGTATCTCTTCCATAGCATAGATTGGGAGATGCGATTATCGTGTAAATTAATTAGGGGTGGGCAAAAATAACCTGATAACTGAACCCGAATAAAAAGTGCTATTTCGATTTATTTTAAAATTTTCATTTTTTTTATTTACTTCGGGTTTTTGGTTCGGTTTTTATTCTTGAAAAACCGAAAAACGTGAAAAACCAAACACCTAGCTACTGAGACTGATGCAGCTGTTGGGCCTGCTTATTGCTCTAGTTGGGCGTGGATGAGTCCTGAATCCTTGCTTGTGGCCCATGCGCCAAGCGTCTAGCCGGTCGAGAGTCCAGCGCCCCTTGTTCCTGTAGCCCGGTTGGTGAAAACCGAAGACTGAAAAATCCGAATCCAAATATTTTGGTTGGTTTTTTCGGTTCAGTTTTTTAAAAAAATTTTAACAGATGATTCTGCTTCAATTTTCTAAAACCGATTTTTTTATAAACCGAAAAAACCGAACCGATTCTACCGAAAAAAACGAATGCCCACCCCTTAAAATTAATGCAATATTGTGCTGCCTACTATTACCCGTTAGAGCTGTTCTAAAAATTAATTGTCCATATAGTTTTTTGAATTTATTTTTAGGATATAAATTATTTTAAATATGTTTATCTCGAATAGAGTTCTTAAATTGGAGTATGTAAGTATGCTTTCTAAAAGTAGGGAACGAAAGAATTAATTTTGGGATCCTTTATCTTTTGGAACTATTTAGAGTATCTATTAGAGATGATTTTTTTTAATTCTAATTCAAAAAATTTAGATAAGAAGGCTCTTTAGAGTTTTTCTTGGAAATGTTCTTACTCCATTAGCTAGGAGTACTTAGTTTAGGGGATGAACAAAATCAATAACTTTCGACGGGAGTACCCGAAGAAAGGATTTAGGTTAGGCTAAAGGGTGTTGTGTGATGATCCGATGGTTATATCTAACAACGAGGCAAAAATGTAGAGATTTTTATACAGGTTCGGGTCTCTCGGAAGATAAGAACCCTACTATTGTGTGTGATTTAGGAATAATCTGTCGTGATCTCAAGGATCTTCAATTCTACCCTTTTTCAGAACTCCCCTAATTCCTTTATAAGGGAGGAATTATAGATTTCAAATCATGAGTTATTAAGCCTATTAATGACTGGAAACTGATCGTGGGTAATAATTCTGAAAATAATCTCTCTTAGTAATTGTGAGATTTATGGAAATTAATGATGGTCCGACTCATGACGACAACCGCCCGAATGCTAGTAGTCAGGGGTCCTCTTCCCGAGTACAGAACTAGGGAGTATTGAGATCCCTGATCATTGATCGCACAGAGATTTCCAACTGTTTCGTCCCAAGATTATATTTCCCACAATAACCATTTGTAGGCCATGTGGAATCGTGCCCCCAACTCTCTAATTGGCAATCAGTTCATCATCATAAGCATGATTCTAACTATCCATGTATCGGATTAGACAGAACATCTGAAGATTACAAAAATCTCTAGCATCTGAATACTAAATTCTGAATATACATGAGAACCTATGCACATGATTTAATTACCAGAAATACGAGATACGAGATGTCTATCTTGAAAACATTCAACTTCAAATTTGACATGTTGAGCTAAGAATGGTTTTGTTTTTTTCTTCTAGTATCCAAAAAACAAGGACTTTCATAACAGGTTAATCTTGTTGGATCATATCACTGGTCTTAAATTATGCTTTAATTACTAAAGGATTAAACACCACCGCCTAGTGTCATATCAACTATATATTATCGTGGCAGTAGATCATAGATCTAGTTTTTAATGCTTCTTCATGAATGCAATATCATTCATGAATGCAATATCATGCTGTTATTTTGTTGTCAACGTGGGTTTTTGAGTCTAAGGATGAAACCTTTTAGTTTGTTCATGACTTGATCTTGAAGTTAGAAAATGAGAACAATGGTCGGATGCGAGCCATTCACTCTGACAATGGATCTGAATTTAAGAATTCTCAGTTTGACAGCTTTTGTAGTGATCAAGGTCTTGAGCATCAATATTCTGTACCTTACACTCCCCACAGAACGGCGTTGTGGAACGAAAGAACTACACGCTTGTTGAGATAACCAGGATGATGCTCAATGAGCATAGGACTCCTAGGTGTTTTTGCGCTGAAGCTACAAACACATCTTACTATCTAGCCAACCGCATTTTCCTTAGAGCTTACATTAATAAGACTCCGTATGAGTTTTGGTATAGCATACAACCCAATGTGAGTCACTTTGTGAGCGTTTGGTTGCAAGTGCTTTGCGCTCAAGAAGGGGGCATTTGGATAAGTTTGAGTCTCGTTGCTGGGATGGTGTTTTCCTTGGCTATGCTATGAGCTCTAGAGGATTCTGAGTCTGGAACCTCGACACCTAGTAGCTCATCGAGACTTGTGAGGTTTCCTTCGATGAATCTTTGCACTGCACAACTCCTTCATTTGAGCTTTCAGGTAATGATGAGCTAGGAGAGCCCATATTCGAAGAAGAAGAAGAAGATGCTCCTGCTGATGGTGAAGGTAGGACATCTGCACAACCAGTAGACCCAACACCCTCTAAGACATTGACTAAAGACGAGGATGGATCTCTGATTACTACTTCTACTTTGATCGAGTCTCCTCCATCGAGTTCAGAGGTGATAGTTGTTGATTTCGGAGAGGTGACCTCTGAGCATGTTGATGCCAAGATTTGGCAAGGCACATGCCCACTAAGGATGTCGTACGGTCAACATAAGTCAAGGAGCCTGTCAAAGGTTGTTCAACGAAGACTGTCCATTTCTGTTACAAGTGATCGGATAAGAGGAAGCCGATGGAGGTAGGAGAAGATAAAGACAATCCAGAATCGGTTACAATGAATTTTACTCGGACGACAAGTCTCCGTACTATAAATATGTATCTAATTAGGTAGGTTCAGGACACACACACTAAACCAACAAAAAAATTACTCTTTCAGCGCATCGCTACCCTTGGATTCCTAAGGTTAATCCCAGCGGGGCTTGGCACTCAGGGCTAGGCTACATCATTCTGATCTCTAGTAAAGAGGTGAGTCACGCCACCCCGAAGATAGCACCAGCTGGGTCAGTGTTCATCAAGGCTGCATCATATAGATCTCTTGAGGCATCGACCCGGTCAAAACGATCGCTGGTCTATCTTGGTGTATCTGCTAAAGATCTAAGGTTTCATCACTTTGATCTCTTAGTTTGATGTGAGTTAGGTGTCGTAGTTTGAGGCTTCATCGGTTAGGTCTGACATCTCGTTCTATTGTATCTGGTTCATGTTGTATATCATTCATCTAAATAAAGTATGCATAATGCATTGAAGTGTTATTGATTTCTCGTAATTAGCAATTGTCTTGGTTATGTCTGATCTTGCCGTTACGATGCTTTGATGATATGGATACGTTGTTCGGTATGCTAAGTTTAGTTTCTGTCGAACTACAAGTCGATAGGTTATCTTTGATTTCGCGTCATATTCTACCTGCATCTAGGAGGTACTCATCGGTCTATACGCACAAGGATTTTATCCTATCGGCTGATGGCATGCTTAGCCCGATAGCATTGCCATGGTCATCGACCCTGCAGTCGATCGGTGCATTTACTCATGATTGTTTTATCCTCACCGCGGTCATCGACTCGGTGGCCGGTCAACTTTGCTACTAATGTCATTTTCTCTGGTCCCTTATCAGTTGCAGGGTCAAACTGATTGACATTATCAAAACCCTTTTTCTTTAAGATTGTAAGACCTGAACTGGAGTTAAGAAGACCTCACAGGCCACGCGTGTGACTAAAAAGACACCAACATAGTGTCAAGGATCACGGACAGTTCAGTGTGATCATCCACCATAGCTCATCATCGGCAATATCAAGTCGAGATCGCTAAGATCTCAATCAGGTTCACTCGCTACTTTTGCTCAGTCTGCATTTGTTGCTAATTTTAAGCTAGAGATGTTGGGCACACTTTGTCTAATGCAAATTGGATTAATGCCTTGCAAGAAGAGCTTGAAAATTTTGTTCGCAATTGGGTTTGTACACTAGTTGAGCTGCCACCTAGATACAACCCCATAGTCACCAAGTGGGTGCTTAAGAATAATCAAGGTGAAGATAGGGTTGTGGTATGCAACAAGGCTCGACTAGTTGCCCAGGGTTTTTGCTAGGTAGAGGGTATTGATTTTGAAAGAAAACTTTTGCCCTCTATTGCCTGTCTTGAGTCATTTGCATATTTTGACATTTACTACATCAAAAGGTTTTAAACATTTTCAATTGGATGTCAAAAGTGCATTTTTGAACGGGTACATAGAGGAATAAGTTTATGTTAGGTAGTCCCCCGGTTTTGAAAACCCAAAAATTTCCAAACATGTTTTCAAGATGCAAAAGTTTTGTATGGTTTGAAACAAGACCCTATGGCTTGGTATGATCGCTTGAAACCATTTTTGTTAGAGAATGACTTACAAATGAGTTCAGTTGACAAGATGCTCTTCTTACTCAAACATGGCTCTGATTTCCTTATTGCTCAGATTTACGTGAATGATATCATCTTCAGAGGTTCTTCTAATGAGCTTGTATCCAGATTTTCTGAGCATATGCATAGCGAGTTTGAGATGATCCTCATGGGTGAGCTCAAGTACTTCCTAGGGCTCCAGATCAATCAAATCAAAGAGGGCATCTTCATCCACTAAAGCAAGTACACGAGAGATATGCTGAAGAAGTTTGACTTTGGTAGTGAGCTGAAGCCTGATATGACCCCCATGGGTACATCCAGAGGCCTCAACAAGGACGAGATCAGCGTCAAGGTCAATGAGAAGGAATATCGAGGGATGATCGGATTGCTGTTGTACTTGACTGCGACAAGACCGAACATCTAGTTTGTCATGGGATCGTGCACCCACTTCCAGTCTTCACCGTGCGCATCTCATCGTCAGGCTATGAAGCGCATTTTTCGGGTATGTTACCTATGTGCCCGATCTTGTTCTTTTATATTCAACATCTTCATCTCTTGAGTTGTGTGGCTATTCGGACGTTGATTTTTGTGGGTACCGGTTGGATTGCAAGTCGACTTCCGGTATCTGTCAATTTGTTGGTTCTTCGCTTATTTTTTGGTCTTCTCAAAAACAATATGGAGTTGCTCTTTCCACCACAGAGGTAAAGTATGTAGTTGCTGCTAGCTGCTGCTCTCAGTTGGTTTGGATGATTTCCACTTTAAAAGATTATGGCTTGTCTTTCTTTGCTAGAGTGCCTTTGTTTTGCGACAGCACCAGTGTGATTAGTGTAGGAAAAAAACCCATGTCTACATTCTAAAACCAAACACATTGATGTTTGCTTTTACTTTCTAAGAGATCAATATGAAAAGGGTGTGATTGACCAAATTCATGTGAGTCTCATCTTCAGCTGACTGACATTTTACTAACCCCTAGATCAGTCTTCTTTTGAGATTTTACGAGGGGATTTGGGAGTTGTGTATCTCTTTATTGTGTCTATTGTGTGTATACATGTCATGCATATTCATATATCCACACTTTGAGCTTGCTTCTGTTATATGATTAAACTGCTTTTACTTGTACTTGCTAGTATATGCTTTTGGATACCTATTGATGATCATGCTTTGCTTCAGTTCAAGTGATATATCTGATATTTGTCATATGCATAGCTTTTATGTTTTAAAATTGAAAAATGGTTACCACTGATTCTGATAACTAACATGTCTAGGTTGAATGCTTTTGCTATCTTTTACATGCCTGGTAGCTAAATCCTTTACTTTGATGCAAATATGCAACTTGGACGTCTATATGCTTTACATTGAAAATGTGCCCTAGAAATGATAAAAATCATGAAAAATGAACAATCCATGCCTTTTAAGCTTAAGTGAAAAAATCCATGTGGGTTTGTTGTGTCGCATTGTATTGTTCTGGACTGCTTACCATAGAACTTGGGTATGAATTAGGACATTATAATGTATGCCTAGACCAATGCCTTAAGCTTTTCGATGGTCCTATTCTGGCCTAGACTTGGCTTGGTCGGTTAGCATACGGCTGACATGCAAAAAACCTCTGGCACAAAATCAAAAGAAAAAGGAATGAAAAAGCATGAAAATGTAAAGATAACAAGTTTCCTGAAGCTCTTAGTCTTGGATGTGCAAATCTGGGTAGATAATAGCTAGCTCTTTCTATTCATGCTTTATCATGTCAATCAACTAGAAAATGTGGTGATGTTTTTATTTGCAAAAATCTAAAATGCATGTGAATGATTTTCTTTGGATAATATCAACTATGATGATCATGCCATATTTATTAGACAATATTCCTTACTTGCTAGATTGTGTAACTACAGTTAATCATATCTAATAAACTTTCTTTTACACTCCTCTTGCACTTCACTTGCATTCATAACATACTTTGAGGGGGAGCTGCGCTTCAGGGGAGTGGATTTTTTGTCTCGTGAGTGCTTTTAGTCTCGCTTGATGAGTCCAATTGTCAACAAAGGGAAGAAATTTGAGGACTTAGGGGGAGAGTTTTAAAGGAGATTTTGGCTTTCTCTAGGATTTGTTTCAGGGGGAGTTTATTCTCTTTTGCCTTTACTCTTTTGAAATCCTTGTTGATGATTCTGAGAATGCACTCATTTGAGATTTTATTTGAAATATTTGTGATTTTTTTGCTTAACCCAAATGACATTTTTCTGGCTTTTGTTTGGCTTTTTGGTCATTAGGGTTGAACCTTTTCTTTTTATTTTCTCCTTCTGTTCTCTTGTGTGTTTGATTTCATGTTTTCACTGTTTTGCAGATTTGAGGAGATGATGAAAAGGGTGTTGATAATGCACTCATCAAGGGGGATATTGAGGAGCCATGGTGAAGATCGTG
>JAAALK010000288.1:13198053-13475709 GCA_019279435.1 Zizania palustris
TAGAACAGGCTTAGAAACTATCTCTACTGAATATGCCATGCTTAAGTCTAAATTTGATGATGCTGAATGTGAGTCATGTTCTGTTGTCATGAGTGAGCTTGCTCAGTTGCGTTCTGTACATGCTCAAACTCTTTCTGAGCTTGAGACTGCGCAGAAGCAGCTTTTGAAGGTGGATTCTAGACCTCATGATGTTATTGATTGCATGAACTATTCATTATTGCGCGATAGCATAATTTACGTGATAAGCATGTTCATGATTTAGAGGCTAGATTGGAGAGGGCCGGTAGTTCTAAGGATGTGCAACCTGTTTGTGACACTTGCATTACCCTTAAGGACCAGCTAGGCACTGTTAGAGAGCAAGCTGAGAACCTCATGTCAGAAAATGAATACCTCCTTTTCGTGGTTAATAAATGCACTGAGGGAAAGGGTAGGATGGATTTGCTCTTGGCCAAGACCAAGTTGTGTGCTGACAGAGCAGGGGTAGCTCTAGGTTTGGGTTTTGAGAGGATACCTTCAGACAGTAAGTCCAAAACTGTTTTTACCTCTCCCACCACCCTAGAGAAAGAGAGAGCTCTGTTGGACACCCCATCAACCAAAAAGCCTACCCATCCACCAAAGAAAACCACACCTCCTGCCAAGAAAATCCCTCCCAAGAAAACCACACAGAAAAAACCCAAGGAGCCTGTGAGAGTTGCTCATGTGACCCATGAGAGTGCCCCTAGGAGAGTGTTCCATTGTTCTTATTGTCAGCGGGCGGGTCATTTGGTTGGGTTCTGTTTTCGTCGCATCAAGGATGAGCGACGCACACAGGCGATGAGTTATCAGGACATGCATAACCCATCTTTAGGAATGCATGAGTCTGAGATGTACTATCGTCCTGCTTTTGAAGCTCCTCGTACTTCTCGGAGAGGTTTTGCTCCTCGAGGTCTTCACCATGTTCTATATGGTGGTAGACCTCGGGCTAGCAGGTTTGTACCTCGTCAGAGTAGGAGACCTCCACATGTTGTTCGTTCACAGCATGTAGGTAGACCTCGCACTTTGCATCATTCTGATTATTATGTGCGTAGACCGTCTACTTTTACTGTGCCTACTACTCGTGTCACTCAGTGCTGGATGCCTCGTCATTATTTCACTCACCCCAGCACTGAGCGATCGAGACATTCTTATCGTGTGTAGGCGACAGATCGAGGCTTGGAGGGCACGTGGATCATGGACTCCGGTTGTTCACGCCACATGACCGGAGATGCAGCTTGGTTCTCTAGCCTCACCACAACCAAGCAAAGGGAACATATCACCTTCGGAAACAATCGAAGGAGTAGAGTGAAAGGTAAAGGTGTGGTAAGAATTAACTCGAACTTCACTCTCAAAGATGTTGCGTTGGTTGAAAACCTGGGATACAATTTGCTGTCAGTATCTCAGTTGCTTGATGAGGGCTTCGAAGTGCGATTCCATCGCAATACTTCGCAAGTGCTCAATTCTGATGGCGTTGTGGTGTGTAAGATCTTTAGGGTTGGGAGAGTTTTTGGAGCTGATTTTTCAGAGTCGTCTGGTTCTTCTCATTGTCTTGTTGCACATTCGACTTCTGAGCTTTGGAAATGGCATAGGAGACTAGGGCATATGAGCTTTGAGTTGCTCGCTCGTCTGAGCACCCTAGGCCTGATCCGAGGATTGCCCAAGCTCAAGTTTGAGAAGAATTTAGTTTGCGCTCCTTGTCGACATGGTAAAATGATCGCCGCTTCACATTCGCCAGTCACCACAGTGATGACTGAACAGCGCGGAGAACTTCTCCACATGGACACTGTAGGCCCTTCTCGGGTTAGTTCTTTAGGCGGCAAGTGGTATGTATTAGTTATTGTCGACGATTTCTCTCGCTACTCTTGGGTCTTCTTTCTTGCCAGCAAGGATGAAGTGTTTTCACACTTTCGGAGCTTGGCTTTGAGACTTTTCACTGAACTCTCAGGTGCATTGAAATTCATTCGAAGTGATAATGGCACTGAGTTCAAAAATAGTCTCTTTGTTGACTTTTGCATGGAGCATGGCATAGAACATCAATTCTCTGCTCCGCGGGTTCCTCAACAGAACGGTGTTGTTGAGAGGAAGAACCGCACTTTGGTTGAGATGGCTAGGACGATGCTTGATGAGCATAGGACTCCTAGAAAATTCTGGGCTGAGGCCATGAACACTGCATGTTACATCTCAAACCGTATCTTCTTGCGCTCAATTTTAAATTTGACATCTTATGAGCTGCGTTTTGGGAGACAGCCCAATGTTACTCATCTTCGAGTTTTTGGCTGTCGCTGCTTTATCCTAAAACGTGGTAACTTGGATAAATTTGAGTCACGATCTTTTGACGGGATCTTTTTGGGTTATACTACTCATGGTCATTCTTATCGTGTTTATAACTTGGAAACTAACACTGTCATCGAGTCATGTGATGTGACTTTTGATGAATCAACCCCCTCTGTTAGTTCTGCTTTTGAACAGGCAAATGAACACGACATGGAACAGACCTTATTCGAAGAAGAAGATCCCGGAGAATTCGAGGATGAACCCCCACTACCCTCGACATCAACCCCCGAAGTTGACCCCGCTTCGACTACTTCGGCACGAGGTCCCGAAGTGACTACCTCAACATCAGTCATCTTGAACCACTCCAACGCACAAGTTGAGGGGGAGACTGCATCCCACCGCGAGGCTCCACATCATGTTCAAAGGATGCACCCTCCTGAGCAGATCATTGGTGAGCTTGATCAAAGGGTAACGCGTTCTCATGCCCATTTCACTAATGCTGCTTTTGTTGCGTCTTTCGAGCCCTTAGATGTTAGTCATGCACTTTTTGATTCTAGTTGGATCAATGCCATGCATGAGGAACTTGAAAATTTTGAGAGAAACCAAGTCTGGACTTTAGTTGATCCTCCACCAAATGTTCATTTCATTGGAACAAAATGGATTTTCAAAAACAAACAAGGGGAGGATGGGACTATAGTTAGAAACAAGGCTAGACTTGTAGCTCAGGGTTTTTCTCAACTAGAAGGGATTGATTTTACTGAAACTTTTGCACCTGTTGCTCGCCTTGAGGCCATTAGGATTTTGCTTGCCTTTGCGACATCCCGAGGATTCAAACTCTATCAAATGAATGTCAAAAGTGCTTTCCTTAATGGCTTCATAGGTGAAGATGTTTATGTAAAACAACCCCCTGGTTTTGAAAACCCCAAGTACCCGCATAAAGTCCTTAAACTTCATAAGGCTCTTTATGGACTCAAGCAGGCCCCTCGGGCTTGGTATGATAGACTTAAGTCTTTTCTGCTTGAGCGAGGGTATTTGATGGGCTCTGTTGATAAACCCTTGTTTACTCTCAAGCATGGCAAAGATTTCCTCCTAGTTCAGATTTATGTGGATGATATCATCTTTGGTGGCTCCTCTCATGCTTTAGTTGCCGAGTTTGCAGATACCATGAGCAGGGAATTTGAAATGTCTATGATGGGTGAACTCACCTTTTTCCTTGGTTTGCAAATCAAGCAAAGCAAACAAGGTACTTTCGTCCACCAGACAAAGTACACCAAGGACCTGCTTAAGAAGTTCAACATGTCCGATGCGAAGCCCCTCGCCACTCCAATGGCTACATCTGTAGCATTGGACCCTGACGAAGATGGAGAAGCCGTAGATCAGAAGGAGTTCCGAAGCATGATCGGCTCCCTCCTCTACTTGACTGCCACGAGGCCGGACATACACTTCGCAGTGTGTCTGTGCGCTCGTTTTCAGGCTTCACCACGAGCTTCGCACCACCAAGCGGTAAAGCGCATTCTAAGGTATCTCAAACACACCCTTGAATTTGGCATATGGTATTCAGCATCTTCATCTTTATGTCTTCGAGGTTATTCCGATGCGGACTTTGCTGGGTGTAGAATTGATAGGAAGAGTACCTCTGGTACTTGTCATTTTCTGGGTACTTCACTGGTTTGCTGGTCTTCCCGCAAACAGTCTAGTGTTGCACAATCGAAGGCTGAGGCCGAATATGTTGCTGCAGCTAGCTGTTGCTCTCAGATTTTGTGGATGGTTTCCACTTTGCGGGATTTCGGGTTAGATTATAAGAGTGTTCCACTTTTTTGTGATAACACTAGTGCTATTTGTATTGCAAACAACCCAGTTCAGCACTCCAGAACCAAACACATTGATGTACGGTATCACTTTCTCAGAGATCACAATGAGAAGGGTGATATTGAACTTCATTATGTTGATACCCAACACCAGCTTGCCGACATTTTTACAAAACCCCTCGATGCTTCTCGTTTTGCTTACTTGCGTGGGGAACTTGGCATTTGTCACCCTTACGGCATTTTGTGAGGGGGAGTTGTTTTAGATGGATGTGCCTTTGTCTAATTGTGTTGAAATTGCATTTACATATTTTGCACTTATATGCCTGCTTATAATTCATGAAATCATGTCAGCTCAGCTCTTGTTAATTCATCTGGAACATTCATGTGCATGGTGTTTTATTTTCAAAATCAAATTGTGCTCACTGCTTAGTCTTGAATCTAGCATGTTTAGGCAGGACTGCTTTAGCTATTTTTTATCTGCTTGATAGCAAGACACATTTCTTTGGATGCTAAAAATTGCAACTTGAAAAATTGTTCTCAATTTTCATGGATATTCATAAAGTACCAAACAATTGGTTCACTTGGTTAAAATCAAAAATTCCATGATTTGCATGCTTTAAGTTAAAAGATCCAGGTGGGTTTGTTTGTCGCACTACCCTATTCTAGACTGCTTACCATTGCACATTGGTCTGAACTGGAATAGCGTAGTGTATGCCAAAATCTATGCCTTAAGCTTCTTATGGCTTTCATGCCTAGGCTTGGCCGGATTGGAAAGTATAAGGTGGACAAACCAATAACCCCTGGCACTAAGAAAAGAACAACAAAATTCATTGATTATCACGTTTGCTTTTCAAGCTCCATTTGAACTGGACTTGTCTGTCTAGAGTAGAAATTGACTAGCTTTGCGCAGTCCTTGCTCTTACTTGTCTAGTTTCCTTGACTAAGTGGTGATGCTTTTATTTCAAAAATGATCATATCACATGCTTCATCATGCTTTTAGAGAATATTAATTTGAGCTGAGCCCATGCTCATTGGTGTTACTGTTGGCATATTTTTGCTTCATATGTCTTTGTCATTCTACTCAATTCGAAGCTTTGCATCTTTTACATGCTCCTTGATGCTTGCATTGCCAAAGGGGGAGAAATTCCTCGTTCTCTGCCGCAAGGGGTATAATTTCCAAAGGGGAAGAAAATTTGACATAAAGGGGGAAAAGATTCTCTGTTGCCAAAGGGAAAGCTTAATTCAGGGGGAGTTTTTACTGCCGAAGGGGTTTTTTACTCTTGTGAGAAAGGGGGAGGAAAATTCTTCTGTCAAGTGACATGATTTGTCTCTTTTTCTAAGTTTTTATGGTCACTTGTGTGCTGAAAATTTTTACATTTTCTTGAACTTGGATTTGGTTGTCAATGCACTCATCAAGGGGGAGATTGAGAAACCAAGGGTTGGTTTCGGTGTTTTGTGATGAGTGATTGACTGGATTTTAACCTCTGCTCGAAGGGGTACCTCTGAAGGGGGTTCGGAGGTTGTACCTCCGAAGTGTGTTCGGAGGTGGTTTCACCGAAGGGTGTTCGGTGGTTGGTTGCTGCAGCTGTGCAGAGTAGTGTGCTCGTCGGAGGGGTCCGACAGTACACGATGACTGGGTGTGTACCGAAGGCTTCGGTACTTTGGGCGGTACACCGAAGTGTGTACTGGATGTTGCTAACCCGGAGAGGTCTCCGGAGTACTGGATACACTTGTCTGCGTGTCTGTGGTGCGCAGGGACTTCAGAGGCGACGGACAAGGCTCGCAGCAAGTGAACCTGGGTCAAGCGGGAGGCTTGATGCTAGGGGAGCGGGGGAGCTCCGTCACGGTGGCTGCGAAGGTGGTCCGGGTCGGTCCTCGGGTCGAGGTGCGCCAGGTGAAGGCAGAGAGTGCGAAGCGTGGCTCTGGCTAAAGGTACTCCGAGACAAAGTCCTCGGAGGCGAGGCACTTCGAAGGTACTCCGAATGGAGTGACTTCGGAGTTGGTTGGATCAAGTCCTCTGCGGAGGCAAGGAATTCGAAGTGTGCTCCGGAGGGAGACATTCGAAGGTACCCGACGAAGGTCTCAGAAGTCGAGGCGCATCGAAGGCATGGTCCGGGTGAGGCTCGTCGAGGAGTGTGCTCCGGGAGAGGCACTGCGACGAAGGGCTCATGGAATGCTTCATGCGGAGGCCTTGGACGAAGGAGGGACTTCGAAGGGTGGTACTCCGAAGGTGGGGCTTCGGAGGGTGGAAGGCTTCGGAGCAAGGCTAGCTCCGGAGCAAGGTTGACTTGAGGTGCTTCGGCCTGCATGGCTTCGGTACACGGACTGACGGAGTTCGAGCTGGGAGTAGCTGCGAAGCCGTGGTGGTCCACTCCGGAGGTGTTGGTGCGAAGGCCCAAGGGCTTTGACGGCTTCGGCTCAAAACCGTCACTGTATCGAAGGCTATCTTCGGCGAAGCGAAGGCCATCTGGCTTCAGGCTTCTCACCGAAGCTACCGCACCCTCGCGTGCGAAGGGAGGATTCCAGAAGGTCAAAGACTGCAAAGGCTGACACTGTCTGTTCTGTAAAAGGCTGACACTGTCCCCTCTGCAAAGCTGACAGAGAAGCCTCCAGAATAAAGGTGGACTACCTTTTGTACCCCTTAGTTATGTAGAGTCAAAATCAATGTAAACCCTAGGGGTAGTGTAGTCATTTCCTTTGGGTGAACTGTGGGCTATAAATATGGGGGCTCGGTAGGTAACATTTAACACTTTGAACATTTACTGTTGAGCTCCTGTAGTCACATACCTCGCTGTATTCATCTAGAGTTCAATTTATTGTGTTCCTTGTTCAAGTGGCGAAGCCTACTTCTTTGTGCTTTTGCTTGAGCTCGCGTTACATACTTCGCTAGTTGTAGTGCACCGAAGCCTGTTGAGGCGAAGGTTGTTTTTGTGCGAAGTGTGTTTGTCAGTGTGCATTCGCTCTGTGTAACAGGAGGCAAGACCTCGCTGCTCACTAGCGTAGACCTGTTCGAGGCCCGTTTTGCTTCTTGTGTCGAAGCCTTTAGCGAAGTCCGTGTGTGTGCGTTTAGACCTTCGCATACGAAGCTCAGCACCAGTTGCTGTCGCTAAGTATTTTGGTCAAAGTCCTCAGAGGGTCGTCCACTCTTGCGAACGGTGAAGTGCGAAGCCTGCTCGAAGCACCCTGTGTGTGGAGCCTGCACTGACTTAGCAGAGTAGATTTTGGAGGGTTGTTAGTGGAGCGAAGTCTTCTTGGCTTCGAACTTTTGCTCCTGCGAAGCCTGTGTTCGGAGCTGTCGAAGCACCTCCGAACCGGACCTTCGAAGGTTGTGTTCGAAGCCTGTTCCGCAGAAGACAGGATTAAAACCGAAGGCTGTTTTTAGCCTGAAATTTTAAAAGCTCCCATTCACCCCCCCTCTGGTCGCCATTTCCGGTCCAACAGGGTCACTTCTCTCTGTTTTGGTTTTTGCCTTCTTTCATCCTAAGCATAGCCACCGCCATCCTCAAATCTTGTGTCGCCGTGCATTTTTCCTTGTGCATTGGCCGACCGACGAGTTTTTCTATCCGAAGTCCATGGCTGCGCCAGCCAACCTACGCTAGAGTACTTCTGTTTTTGTTTGCTCGCCTCAGGCCAGTATGGTGCATCACTCGGGCAAGCAGTCCAGGGCATGCACCACCGATGCCCAGGCTCACTCTCACACATGGATCTCTCCATTGAGCTCCGCAACCGAAGCCAGCTCATGGAAGCCGATGCCACTAAGGAACACGTCGAACACGCTTATGCGAGTGGTGTCCTGCCACCCCCTGTTTCTAGTGCTTTTGCTTTAGCTTATGTCCGAGCGCATCGCCTGAAGCCACAACCAAAGCCTGCATATGTCGTGCCTGCACGTGCATCATCCGGAGTGATAGTCGAGGTCATTACCTGCCTTGGTTTATGTGGCCAAGGCATTGTCTAAGACCTTTCATATTGCACATCTACACTGCTTTAACTGCTTCATCAACATCTTCAACACTTCAATAGGTAATTGAATCATCTGGTTTATTTTCGCATTTTACCTATTATCCTTTTAAATGATATGCTTGTGAAGGTGTGATGTTCAGTACAATGCATCTGTGGGTTTTATTAGCCTATCAATGTGTTGTGATTAAATCTCTTTGATACTTGTGTGATTTCCATTAGTGTTATGAAATGCCAATGAACTGCTGAAATGCTGAGTGATTTATTTGTCTGATTTGTGAGTAATATTAGTCTACCTTTAAACACTGTGTGAGTGTCTTCTCAATTAGGACACTGGTTGCTTTTTGAAGTCTAGATTAATTTTCAAAGTGCTTGTGATCTCTCATACTGTCATTTCACATCATATTAGACAAGAGAGTGATAGACTAGTTTTCATCTGTGTTTTTGTTGTGTAAACAATTTATTGTGTCCATTCATCCCCTGTGATCGCTACTCCCGGTCCTATATCAAGGGATATAAATAATAACATTAAATATTATGATATGTCTTCTTAAAACATCTGCAAGAGAGTTGATATTTTTCCCTATAATCTTATATTGAAATCATTCTAAACTCTATGGTCTCTAAAAATCAATCAATCCATAATAGTATTCCTATAATCTCAATTCCTATATTTTAAAGAGGATTAGAAAGTGAGTTCATACTTTTGAAATAAAATAGAAGTGGTTTAGGGGATTATCTATGATAAAGATTATTTAGAAATACTATTGTACCGTAATTTTTTCTTAAAATACCTAAATTTATTTTTAGGAGCTAGATAAGAGTACCGTTTGAGATGCGAATGGTCAAAAAATTTCAAGTTGCGTTATTTTGAATTTGATTAATAATATATATTACTGGTAGTATATTTTTCTTTAAATCTGATGGAAATTAGATAAGTTTGACTTTTGCTATTACAATCACCTTCGGAAACTGAACTAACGTGGCAGTGTCCCCGACCAAGGGAACGAGCTGCCGAGAAAAGGAAAGCGAACGACTTGTAGCCGTGGGCTCACCAAAAAAACGGCCCAAAACGGGCTCCTACTCCGCCCGCTCTCCTTCGCTTCTTGGTCCGCAAGCCCTCCACGCCGCTTCGCCTTTCCACCATGGCGTCAAGGGATCTCCGGCGGCTGCTTGACGGTGCGGCCCTC
Organism: Zizania palustris; assembly: GCA_019279435.1. Lineage (NCBI taxonomy): Eukaryota > Viridiplantae > Streptophyta > Magnoliopsida > Poales > Poaceae > Zizania > Zizania palustris. The sequence continues at coordinate 13,207,298 of JAAALK010000288.1, forward strand.
GTCGCACGCGAGGCCGCAAGGCGTGCCTCAGGGCGTGACGTCCTCAGGTCCGCCCTCCTCGCCGCCACCGACCTCTCCGGCCTCACCAGGGGCACCCCGCGCAGCCCCAAGCCCCCTCCTCTTGGACCCCGCCCCGCCTCTGCCGAGCCGGCCGAGACCCGGCCCTCTTCTTCTTCTTCCGTCGTGTACTTCTCCCACGATGAAGGCGGTGCCTCCTCGCCCCCGCCGCCGCCGCCGCAGGATCACCCGTTGGAGCAGCAGCCGCCTGAGCGTGAATCCCCCCACACGGCCCAGGAGAAGGATATCACCGACGCCGGTACAACCGGCGTAGCCTCAGGCGTGGGCGCAGCTGAACGCGAGGCCGTCGCGGTGGCCATACCCGATGCCGATGCTGCTCGCCCCTCGTTCTCACCCTCGTCCGTGTTGCCGGTGGAGAGGAGGCGGCGGCCGCGGGAGCGGAGGGTGCCCTCCACCCCTTTCACCAGAGCCCTCGGGTTAGTATTTCACAACATGCATCGATTTGAACTGAATGAAATGCATGATTCTCTATTTGTGAATTTACAAATAGAACAGTGTGTAAATTGTGTTATTTTGGAAAATTTGTGCTGGAAAAATTAAGGTTCGCAGGTCTGGGTGCCGGCCTCGCATGGGGAACGCTTCAGGAATCAGCTCGGCGGGTGATGTATGGCACGCCGGCGGACACAGATGGCAAGCGTTCTGCTCTCTCACCATTCTTATCTGACCAGAATGCTGAGCGTGTCGCTCTGGCTCTGTGCCGGATGAGGGGAGCAGCGCTCAAGGTGGGACAAATGCTGAGTATCCAGGACGAATCCCTTGTGCCCCCACCGGTAGTATCTCAAAGCTGATGATCAAGATTTGATTTAGGGTATAGTTTATCTGTTTGTTGTCTATCTGATGATCAACCTTTCAAATTGATGTTTGCTGACATTTTGTAGGTCTTGGCAGCTCTTGATATTGTTCGTCAAGGTGCTGATGTTATGCCGAGAAAGCAGCTCAATTCAGTTCTTGATGCTGATCTAGGTCAGGGCTGGTCCTCCAAGTTGAGGAGTTTTGACTATGAGCCACTAGCTGCAGCAAGTATCGGGCAGGTTTGTCCAGCAGATGCAGCTTTCTATCATTTTACTAAAACCATGCCAAATCTTGAGTATTGCCTTGCACTAACATGAAAAACAAAGAGTGGTAAATCCACAATTTTGTTGTTGGGGTGCAAATGTTTGTAAATAAGATCCAAGTAGAGAAGGTAATAATTCCATGAGAGATTAGAAAGTAAACATACAGTAACTTTGATACTTTTAAGGGGTGTATAACCATAATACATCTTAAATGTGTCAAATCTTGGCTATTGCTCATTTACTCATTAGTCTTAGATGTGAAAGAAAAGAATACAAACTATTCTAATTTCTAAGATAGGAAAAAAATGTTAACTATTCAAAGGAGCTTTCTCTTCACTTATACTACTAGACAAATTATTCTAAGTCCAGAAAAACATAATGCGGTACCCCACCTCAAATATAGCTCTACAAATGCCATTGAACCACTGTTTCCTTATCTGTTCTTTTTATCTTTTGGCCAGGTCCATCGTGCAGTCTTAAAGGATGGTTCAGATGTTGTCATGAAAATACAATACCCTGGAGTCGCAGATAGTATAGAAAGTGATATCGAGAATGTCAGGCTACTTCTGACTTACACAAATCTCATCCCTAAAGGTCTTTTTCTTGATAGAGCCATGAAGGTAAATTCTATTTGGTCTGCAGCTTGGAAAACAGCTTCTCTTTTCACTTGACATATTATACAGTTATGACTTGTAAGCATAGCAGCTTTTATGAATACTGTCTGTGGAAATGGATTTCAACTGTTTATTGTATGCAAGTAATGCAGATAATAATATGTTAATTCTGTTCATGTATACTTTATGTGAAAAATAAAGTGGGTCCATTGTTACCTAATACTCAGTTTAAATTAAAAGTATGTTTCCACAATCTGTGTCCATGTATAGCATGATCCCAGGACTTATATTTACTCACACATTAGTATTTTTCACCACATATCATATGGTTCTCAAGGCCTAATCCTAAATAGACTTGTACCATCGTAACAGTTGATAAGTGGAATGTAGGTTATTCAATTTTACTATGATACAGGTGGCAAAACTGGAGCTGGCAAGGGAATGTGATTATGTGTTAGAAGCAATTAACCAAAAACGGTACAAAGAATTGCTATCTGATAGTGAAGGATATTATGTCCCTAATATCATAGAAGAGTTGTCTAGCAAAAAAGTGCTGACATCAGAGTTTGTTCCAGGTACTTTCAGTTCATGCAGTATTCATTATGCATGACAGTTTTCTGAGGCATGTCAATATGAAGTTCTCCATAAATATTGATATCTTAACTGGTTATGCAAAAGGAAAGAAAAATCAGGGCAGTATGGGTTTTATGCCATTTCCTGTAGATCCTGAATTTTCTATCCATATTGATTCCATAGCTTAATACTTTTCCAGGGTTATTGCATCAAGCCATGAATATGTTCATGAAGGTTCAGGAAGAACTTAACTGGCTGATTGCTATGGTTTCAAAAATCAATATGCTTTGATGTAATGCATGAAAGTTAAACAGGATGATGCGTCATTTTGTTAATTGGATGTGTATGGACACAATAAACATGAACTTAATCCTGATAAATACGCTTTAGTACTTAGTTTCATGTTCTTGCAATTGCATAGGATGTGTTTAGGACTTGGGTACTGTTTTTAAGGACATGAGCATCAAAACTTATCTCTTGATAACCATCTACTTGCTGGCTCTGTACAGGATTTCCAATTGACAAGGTGGCTCAGTTAGACCAGGAAACCCGTAACTATGTTGGCTGTAAATTGCTTGAGCTTACAATAAAGGAGTTATTTGTCTTCCGATTTATGCAGGCATGTTTTCTTCTATACAATCTGTAAAATTCATAAATAATGTGGTTGAATATGCATCCATGTTAAATTTCATGAACTACTCATTTTGGGTATACATAACTACTGTGATGTTGTCCACTGCTTTGATGTTGGTAATGAAGCAGATATTTGTTGAGCAATTCAACTCTCAGTTTTAGCTCATAGTACTCATTGATCAATATTTTGTATGGCTGTCATTCAAATCAGTTTTAGCATGTTTCTTAGTTCTTAGTTCTTAGTTCTTACTCATCGTGAACTTGTGATGAAATATTTCCTTCAACTTAACATTTTCACAGTAATTCTTGAGTTTTTAATGCATCACAGTTCTTAGGGAAGCTTTTAGTCATCAACAGTAATTTCTCTCGGTGCAGACTGATCCAAATTGGAGCAATTTCCTTTTCGATGAACCTACAAGGAAATTCAATCTAATTGACTTTGGGGCAGCCCGTGATTTTCCAAAACGTTTTGTAGATGACTACCTTCGAATGGTAAGCTATCACAATTGTTTATAGAAACTCCATTTAGATTTGTCATCATTTACTGTTTTGAATATGGCTGTCTGAGTCCTGTTATTTCCGAGCAGGTAGTTGCCTGTGCAAACAGGGATAGAACTGGTGTCCTAGAGATGTCCCGCAGACTGGGCTTTCTCACAGGTGAGGAACCAGAAGTCATGCTGGATGCTCATGTCCAGACGGCCTTCATTGTGGGCGTGCCATTCTCAAGACCAGGTGGTCACGATTTTCGTGCAAACAACATCACACATAGTGTTTCCAACCTTGGGGCTACCATGTTGAAGCACAGGCTGACCCCGCCGCCTGATGAAGTTTACAGCCTCCATAGAAAGTTGTCAGGTGCATTCCTAGCTTGCATTAAGATAGGGGCAGTCGTCCCCTGCAGAGAGATGCTGTTCAAGGTTTATGAGCAATACAATTTCAGTGATGATCGTTCAGAAGTATTGTCCAGCACCGGGTAGAAACATGAAAGCTCATCCTCCCCGCCTTTCCACTTGGGGAATCGTTGAATAGTTACAGGTCGGTTGCAGCTCATTTTTTCGAGAGCTTCACAATCGGTTGGTCCATTCATTGATAGACTGTGAATGAATGAATAATCTGTCAAATCATGTTCTTGGTAGCCTGGAAAGTGAGGATATTCCGTTTAGAGGAGCTCTGCAGAAATTGTGTAATGTTTGTATATTTCTCGCCGGGGTTCAAACTTTCTTGAGATCTCTTTGCGGACTATTTTCAGTCCAAACAATAAATTCATCGGAACGATGTTTCTGCTTGTTTATTAGTTTGCTAATGAAACACCTTCGGCAAGCACGCCTTTATGTATTGGCCGTAACATCAAATCTGTCGCAGTTTAGTTGAGTTTTGACGATCTCGGTTGGTGCACTATACTACTGGTATGCAAGAGAAATTGTTGCACGGTGAACAGATGATTCACTGCAAATTTGATTTTGTAGAGAATAGGAATAGGGTAAGATAGTAAGACCATCTTACCGACAGTTTTGGCTTATTTAGAAGTCAACTTAGGCCTATCCTTTAAATAAGTTGCTGTTAAAAAATCTAAAACCTTGATGTAATGTTCTAAACAATGTTTTAAATCTGAGCTTACTATCTAGTATGATGAAAATATTATATTATCTTGTACTAATTTTGTTTAGTGTTTAACTAACAATCTATTATTTGAGATATTTTTGATTATTAGGTGACGTACGGACACAAATAAGCTTAGGGAGCATTAAAACGAGAGCTTTTTTCTACCAACGGTAACAAAAACAAATTTATATCTTATTTAGAGAATAATTTTCGGTTTCTAAACATGTTATTATTTTTTAAGCCGTATCAATAATCTGTAAGCCTCAAATATGTCCACAATCAAATAAACAATAACCAATATTTCAACAAAAATGTGGCTGTAGTTTAGTGGTGAGAATTCCACGTTGTGGCCGTGGAGACCTGGGCTCGAATCCCAGCAGCCACAGATTACACAGATTTTTATGATATATAATCCATTTATTAGTCAAAAATTAAGAAAGTAACATTTTAAATGCATACTACATTATATTTTGCTGCTCATTTCAATTATAATCATCCCTTGCCGTTTAATTGCTTAATTAGGTGGCAAATTAATTCGCCCTCGAATAAATTACCCGTCGATTTCGTCGGCATGCGTATAGGCGCGTCATTTAAATTATGCCATATATACGCGCGTACGTACACATGGAAACATAATATTTTATTCTTAACTTCTTCACATATGTTTTTGCTTTGTGCCTAGTTAAGCATGCATGCAGGTATATATATAGCACAAATTAATTGTGCTTACCCTGCTCATTTCCTTGATATGCGCGTGTTAAATACCTGATGCCGATTTAAGCTGCTGCTTTTTTATTCAGCGTTTAATTTCGTTTTGGTTCTTGTGTTTTTCTACTCATCAGTGTCGATTGATCCAAGGTGAGAGAGGATGGCGATGCAGAGGATCACTGGGTTCGCCAACGCCAAGCCCTGGGAGACGCTGATGCTGCTGCTTCTTCTCGTTCTCGTCGTTGCCGGCGGCTGCGTGCGTGCGGCGGACGACGAGCAGATATACGCCGCGGCGGCGGCGGTGGAAGGACGATGATGAGGCGGCGTGCGGCGGACATGACGGTGCCCATCACCATCCTCAACTCCGCCGTCGACAGGGGAGCAGGTACGTAATGAACATGTAGTTTGGATTTGTGTAAATATACCCATGCATGTAGATGTAGGATGTATCCTCGCATTGTTCTTCCGTTAGGTAGAATACCTGTCAACTGTTGTCACCAGTCGACTATCAACCAACCCAACTAGCTGACATATATAAATGTCAAAGGCCTGTCCAACCAGATGGGTTGACTTAGCAACATAGGCACACCTACTATGCCACTGGTTGCACTGCTGGAGGATTGTCCGAATGCTTGGTGTTATTGCTCTCATCCCCTAGCTAGTGCCTCTCGCTCTTGATACCTAACTCTATAGACATGAAAGGTTAAAATTCAATTTACATATTTACGTGCACTATGATCCATGTGCTGTAAAGTTTCAAGTTATTTTAATTTCACGATGTTTGGATTGCATACAAGAAACGATATGGAGCTGGCATAGCGCTTAAAACTGTCTATTCTTGATGTTGCATGGCAGTGTGCATCGACGGGACACCGCCTGCGTACCACCTGGACACCGGGTCCGGCGCCGGCAACAGGAGCTGGGTCATCAACCTGGAGGGCGGCGGGTGGTGCAACGACGTGATGGCGTGCCGGTTCCGCAACGGCAGCCGCCTTGGCTCCTCCGATCACATGGAGCGCCGCGTCTTCTTCACCGGCATCATGAGCGCCGCCCCGACCGACAACCCCGGTCCGTCCATCTCTTCCCTCGCTTACACACCCTTCGCCGTATCATCAGGAATGCTAATCAAATAAATGGCGACGTGTACGACCGACGCCATGATCGTACTGATCATATCATCACCACGAACAACAGATTTCTATAGCTGGAACCGTGTCAAGATCCGCTACTGCGACGGTGCATCCTTCGCCGGAGACACCTACGACGAGGTGATCCATCGAATCCACGAATCAAAATTTGAATTTGTTTGAGTTTAGCGAAAATTTGTTCAAATTTGGCAAAAAATGTTCAATTTCAAATTTTGTTCTGTGCTTGAGTGATTGAGTCAGTAAACTGAATGATGAGTGATCGTCGTTCTAGGCACTGGGCCTCCACTTCCGGGGGCAGCGCATCTGGGAGGCGATCATCGAGCACCTCCTCGCTGCCGGCATGGCCTCCGCCGAGCAAGTGCTGCTCACCGGCTGCTCCGCTGGGGGTCTAGCCGCGATACTGCACTGCGATCAGCTCCGCGCCCTCCTCCCCGACGCCGCCACCACCGTGAAGTGCCTCTCCGACGGTGGCCTCTTCCTCGACGCGTACGTACAGTCGTACACACGTCGTATACATGATGATATCTCCCGACCAGTGACAATTATTCCATATTTCCATGTATTAATTCATCGATCGTCGCTGCATGCATGCGTTCCAGCGTGGACGTCGCCGGCGGGAGGAGCCTGAGGTCCTACTACGACGGCGTCGTCGCCCTGCATGGTGTGGCTCCCAACCTGCCCAAGACTTGCACTGACCATCTCGACGCCACCTCGGTGCGTACTGCGTATGCAATTATGCATGTATATATGCATGATGCATGCATGCTAGAGAGCTGATGATTTGAACGCATCTTTTTATCAAAATGGTTTACTTCGATGCAATAGCATAAGCATCATCTCGCATGTTCTATGAATCTGCAGTGCTTCTTCCCTCAGAACATAATCGACGGCATAAAGACCCCCATCTTCCTGCTAAATGCAGCGTACGATGCGTGGCAGGTACGCAAGTATTACTTTCGAATTTCGATGGTTCATTTCATCGATGCAATAGGAAAAATCTCGTTCTAGCAAATCGATATTCTAGGATCGATTAATTGATCAGGAATATAATCTAATGCAAATGTGTGACCGATTCGTCAGATCGAAGAGAGCCTGGCCCCAAACGCGGCGGACCCCAGCGGCGCCTGGCAAGCCTGCAAATCCAACCACTTAGCCTGCAATGCGTCTCAGTTGCAGTTCTTGCAAGGTAACCAACCAAGCATAAACAATGACCATTTCATCTACTGTTTTTTTTTCTCATTGATCATCAAATACGTAATAGGTCAGACAACGATGTGAAGCTGATCTGAACCCAATTTCTGCATTTGTATTTATACGCAGGTTTCAGGGATCAAATGGTTGCAACGGTGAGAGGCTTCTCCGAGTCCAGCAGCAACGGGCTGTTCATCAACTCGTGCTTTGTTCACTGCCAGTCCGAGTCGACGGCCACCTGGAACAATGCAGCAGGTGTCTCTCCTGCTCTCCAAAACAAGGTACTACTATACCTACCAAGTGTGTGTGTGTGTGTGTGTGTCAGTGTGTATGTAAATATTCAGAGCTACAAGATCGGGCAAACGTTTCAGTACGTGCATATGAAGAATCTGAATGTGATTATTCATCGAGATTTATGTTCCATGATGTTTTTTCATGTGCAGGGGATTGCAAAGTCTGTTGGTGACTGGTACTTTGGTCGAGCTAGAAGTGAAGGCTATCGATTGCGCCTACCCCTGTGACAATACATGCCACAACGATATTTGACATCTGATCTATAATCTTATCTAGTGAATACATTGAAGGCAACACAAATTTTCCTTTGGGTGCTGTTTCTAAGATTCTGATGAAGCCAACACAAATTTGCCTTTCTATGCTATTTCTAAGATCATTCAGTTTTACACTAGCTATTTTGTAGTAGGTATACATGTAGAGCTACCAAGTTCAGGATGAAATTAACTTGCACAACAGAGAACCTAAAAATTGAAATATCGAAAAACACTAACATGGCAACCAGACAGGATGAATGGTTGTGCAACCCCTAACTGTAAACTGACTGACAGAGAATAGTAAATTTTACGTAACTTTGAATCCATAACTACGATTGATCTGAAATTTTAACAGTACAAAAATAGCCTATTATGAATCTAATCCAACAACAACTGCTAAAATTAGAGTAAAAATTTAATGCAGAGTTAAACAAGATTAATATAAACCAAAAACTACAATCTAGATTATCCCTAAACCTCGAGGAATCAATAAATAAAACATTTTAGAACACTTTCTTAATATATGCCGTGTGTGTTGGGCTAGAGTATTAGGCCATGGCCCAACATCTATGGGAACAATACTCGCGCAGGTACTGTATCATGAACAGTACCCACAGAGCAAAATTAGGATAAAGGGTTATCTTTAAGTGTACTAATCAATATTTCCTTAACAATAGCTAGGAGTTTATTTAGATATATTATAAATATGTCCCTAGGAAGAAATAAAATAAAGTATCCAAGATTAGATCAAAAGAGGTTAGGTTGGAACCCCACATCAGTGGCACGAACGCTGCCATACCAATGAGGCTAGAGACCAATCTTGTCGTGTCTTCTAGAAAATATCGCTGCATATGACAATGTCCTAGCAAGGCTTTGTCAACTCAAACCAAGTAAAAAAAATGTGAAATCACATATTACACCAAAATTGTGCAAACAAAGGGATATTATTAAGACAAAAGATACAAATACCACACACTTTCATGCTTAAAGATAAATATTTATTGTATATAAGTGTTTATAAGGTGCATCCACAATACCACTCTCCAAATCCATGTTCAAAACCCTAGATATAAGAGCAAAGTTTAAACCCTATTTTTTCTCCCTTTAGATGTACTTTTTCTTCTCCCCTCCAATGTATATATATACTCCTCACGTGGCTGCCATCTAGACCCTAAATAGGATTCACTCTTTCTATAGTAGCACACATCCTACGTATGTCATATAGAAACCTTGTCTTTACGTGCACCCTTCTATAGCCTGAGCTTTCCACACAACCTCCTTGGTCGTTCTAACCCCCCAAACCTAGCTTCGATCATCGCCATCGACCATGACTTGTCCTCAAGCCACACCTAGACATGAACAAACCAAGAAACCATTTTTCAAACACAAGTTCTTTCCAACATGACTCAAAATAGCATAAACATAATATGTATAACATATATACACCATTAAGAACATAGACCAACTCTTACTCCAACAACTCGAGCCATCTAGTTTAGCCACTGCACCCACAACGGTTTGACAGTTACCGGCTGATACCTTGATCTTAAAGAGCAAAACACAACAGCGAGCCAATGGCACGGTCGATGTCACCCTATAGAACCGATGGGGTACAAACCCAATAGATGATGACTTCATCGAGTCTGATGGGATGTAGCCAATCCGATACAAACCCAACAGCTGATGTGGCTACTTCTCTATCAAATACCAAACAATCAAGTATCACTCATATCAACATCAAACCAATTGTTCATGACACATCAATGATCATACACATGATCTCACAAAAAATTAATACAAGCTAGTGGAGCTAACTAGCTAGTCTATTAAAACTCCTAATGTGCAAGTGTTCATTGGGAAGTTAATCAAGCGAAAATTTGTGCTTCCTTATTATACATGTGAGTCTATACTCAATGTTTGAACCCAAAATAGACATGCATATATGCTTGTAACTTGTAGGTCATCATAGTGAGTCATATCAGCACTCTTGCTTCTCTCTCCTTTGATATTGGCAGCACCAAAACTCCTCTCATGGCTTAGGATAAATGAATTTAGGTCATGATGATGTACCATAATCATTAGGAATCGAAAAACCTTGCCATGACAATGCTCATATGTTTGATACGTCCTAGAGTGTGGGTAAAGTGTACATCACTTATCCACTGAACTACAAGTAAATCTAATATATTCGACTAACTGTTCTCAAGGTTAGAGGAGTGTTAAGATTTGTGTTACTCTTGACTAGACTCAAAATTTATAAATTTTGATGGGATTGGGTATTTGATAGCTTGCATATATTTTCAACTAGGTTGCTATAACCCCACTTGAACTTTTGAGAGAGGCTAATAAACCTCAAAAAATCACTACACGATACAACCACGAGAATGTCATTCATGATTACCAAGAATGGTAACTACTAACTAGACCCTTTGTTGAGTGTTGAAGATGAATTGGATAATAAAACATAATTTAGTCATTGCTAGGTCTTAGGATTTATAAAAGGAAAAATCCAAAATTACTCTCTTGAAGTATTGTTGAAGTCTGAATAATCCCTAAAGAATATTACTATCTGAAAAGCACTAGCAGTACTGCAAAATAGCTCAATTTACACCTTTGAAGGGTGGTTTTGCTGATGTGGCAAAACCACATGTGGTTTTCTTATGTGGTGCTAGTGACATGGCAGATCAACAAAAAAGGTCTAAATTACACCCTCTAGGTTTGTGTGAAATTTGAATAACCCGAAACGGTTCAGCATCTGACATGTGTCTGCTCCTTCACGGCCTAGGTTTGGACACGGGTGACTCGTCTTTCCAATATTGTCAATGCCAGGCCTTTGCCTTCAAATGACTCACCTCAAGACTGGTGGTTTAAGGCAAGCTGCAGCATCCCTCAGAGAGGACGAATGTCATTTAATGGTTTGATCATGTACTTGTGGTGGAATATTTGGAAAGAGCGAAATAAGCGAATATTCCGCTCTTCCTTTGACTCCATCGCCCATGTTAGTGAGTTAGTTGTCGCTGATTTTTGTCTCTTTGCTAAGGTTAAATTGTCCCACACGTAATCCTATCCTCCCCTCTCCCTTGGACTTGTAATATTGCTACGCTAATGTTTTCTACCCGAGAGTTTTCACCCCTCTTAATTTAATTGGCAGCGAATTTCTCGCTTGCTTTCAAAAAAAGAAATTTAAATAACCCCTAAATAAAAAGTATTTAAAAATTATATTTCTATGTCCTTCTAGGCACAAAATAGCTTGGCTGAGCATGGGGCGGGCAAGGCATGGATGTGGGGTGGGCACGGTGCGGGAGCTGAGCCCACATGGCGTGGGGCACAGGGTGTGTGGGGCTGGGTGTGGTAGGGGCGTGGTGCTTAGCACAAAACCTATGCTAAGGCAGGAGCGGCCATGAAGAGGATGAAGAAGGAGAGAGAAAGGAGGAAAAGGAGAATATTTAAAAGGAGGAAAGGAAAGGAAGAGGGGAAAATAGGGGAAATAAGAGCTATTTGCAAAATTTTTGGATTTGAACATTTATAGAAATTAATAATTTTCTCTATGATTTTAGAATTAAAGTATAAATTTTACAAATTTAAAAACAAATATTTCATTAAAATAATATTTTTAAATTTATTAAAAGTTTGTAAAATTTGATAAAAATTAAAATTAAATCAAGATATAAGTTTTAAGAACTTTTTTCTTCAGGGTGTTATTCAAACATCAAGAAAATTTGGAGGGAGTGAAACGGCATCAGCGTCTTGTTAGCAAAATCATCCATCAAAGATGTAAATTGAACTGTTTTGCAATAATATTTATGTTTTTCAGATAGTAATATTCTTTAGAGAGTTATTCAGACTTCAACGATACTTCGAAGACATAATTTAGAATTTTTATTTATAAAATGATATTGCAAACTAGCTTTTTGCGCGAAACAATCATTCCTTGTTTACCAAGTGCATACTTGCATCGTTGTATAATCAGAATATAATCATAAGCAGAATGATTGAAGGGGCACCCTCTCCCCAAAACAAAATATCTTAAAATTGTCATATGTGCACCCCTATAAATGTAAAATTTGAATCTCTTAGCTCAAAAATTAGTTCATAAAGTCTATTATGTGTATTCTTTTTCTCTCTACTTTTTGCTAGATCCGATCGATATGTGATAGTTTGTTGAGTACATTTGTACTCATCATTACTCAAATTATGATTATAGGAGAAATATCAGGAGAGAATATTATTGTTAACGCCAAGATTTGGTAGAACCCAGGGGCCACCAGGAATGTCGCACGGTCAAAGAAAGTCAAAGGAGAGTCTGGTTAAAGATGGTTAAATAAACCCGTCTATTACAACATGGCCGGATATGAAGGAGTCGATGATAGATTACTTGGACGATAAGTCTCCAGACTATAAATATGTATCCCTTAGTTCGATTAGAAAGACACATCTTTGTTAAGCAACTACTTGGCGCAACGTCACCCTTGGCTAACCAAGGTTAATTCCGGCGGGATTCGACACTCGGAGCTGGGCTGCATCGTTCCGATCTCTAGCGAAGAGGTGAGTCCCACCACCCCCGATGATTGTATCGACTAGGTTAGTGTCTTCATGGCTGCATCAATTTGATCTCTTAAAGACATTAGCTGAAACAATATGATCGCCGGTTTATCACGGTGTATTGGCTAGGTCTAAGGCTGCATTAGATTGATCTCTTAGATTGATGTGATATAGGTGTGGTAGTTTGAGGCTTCATCGGTTAAATCTGATACCTCTTGCTATTGTATCTTCTTCATGTTGTATACCGTTCATCTAAATAAAGCATGCCTGATACTTTGACATATTATTAAGATCATCGTAATTAGCTACTGTCTTGGTTAGGTCTGATCTAGTTATTGTGATGATTTTCATGATATAGACATGTTATCTGGCATGTTTTATTTATTTATTTTTGTCGGAGTACACGCCGACAGGTTATCTTCAATTCAATGCCATATCATATTCGCCATCGGAAAGCGCTCATCGGCCCATACGTGTAAACTGCCTATCTCATCGGCCTATGCCATGCTTACCCGATCGCTTCACCCATGGTCATCGGCCCTATGGCCGATCGATATAATAGTCCACAATTATCCTATCCTTACTACGGTCATCGGCTGGATAGCTGATAGGCTATGCTACTGATACTATTTCTCCGTTTCCTTATCTGTTGCAGGGTCAAATTGATTGGCAGGCCTTGAACCCTTTTTATAAGAATGTTGGACCTGCACTAGAGTTAAGCAGATCTCCCAAGCCACGCATGTATCAAAGTGTGACAAAAAAACACACCAACACGCTTTTTGGCACACCCGGTGGGACTCAAACCCACAATCGCCTAATTAGAAGTCAGACGAGACTCGGAACAATAACACCATTGGAATAATAGATGGCAGGGTTGGACCAACCTATAGTAAACATCCCAAGTTCACCCTATGGAGACGACATCGAGAAACAGAGGGTAAACTTGGTCAAGGTTTCACCACGGCTGATGAACTTCAAGAAGTAGACATCGGACTGGTGACAGGTCGAGGCCAACCTTCGTAAGTGCTCAACTTCCTGATGAGATAAAGAGTGAACTAATTACGTTGCTATGGGAATATCGGGATTGTTTTGCATGGGAGTATCATGAGATGTCAGGTTTAAGCCGATCGATCGTAGAACATCAACTGCCAATAAAACAGGGATATCGGCTGTTCAAGCAGTCACCTCAGAGATTCAAAGCGGAGATATACCTAGATATAAAGGCTGAGGTAACAAGGTTGTATGACGCAGGATTCATAAGACCGTGTCGATATACAGAATGGGTATCAAATATAGTTCTGGTATGGAAGAAGAGCGAGAAGCTCAGAATTTGTGTTGACTTCAGGGATCTAAATAAAGTAACCCCAAAAGACGAATACCCAATGTCGATCGCAGACTTGTTGGTGGACGCCGCATCGGGTCACAAGATCATCATCTTCATAGATGAGAACGTAGGTTATAATAAGATTTTCATGGCTGACGAAGATATCGACAAGACGACCTTATCATGTCTAGGGGCCATCAGGTTGTATGAGTGGGTAGTAATGACCTTCAGCTTGAAAAACACCAGAGCAACTTACCAGAGGGCCATGAACTATATTTTCCATGACTTGATCGGCATGTTAGTGGAGATATACATTGATGACATCGTGGTAAAATCAAGCCGCATCCAAGACCATGTTGCCGATCTACGCCAAGTTTTAGAAAGGGCCAGGAAATACAGATTAAAGATGAATCCTGAAGAGTGCGCCTTTGGTGTATTGGCAGGGAAGTTCTTTATCGTGCACGAAAGAGAGATTGAGATCAGTTAGTGTAGTATCGAGGAAATCAAGAATACCCAACCCCCTACCGATAAAACTGAATTACAGTCATTGATCGGGAAGATAAATTTCCTCAGAATGTTCATAGAGAATCTCTCGAAGAAGATAGAGCCATTTACTCTGTTGTTAAAGTTGAAGCCCGGCCAGGAATTCGCATGGGGAGATAAGAAGCAGAGAGTGTTTGACGAAATCAAAGAGTACCTAAGTTCACCGCAGGTATTGATGCCGCTGCAGAAGGGGACTCCGTTCAGGCTAGATTTGTCGACTGACGGTGAAGCCATCGGGGCGGTTTTTATTCAAGAGGTCAACAAGAAAGAGAGGGTGATATTATATCTCAATAGAGGACTAATAGACGCCGAGACCCGGTACCCCACAGTGGATAAGCTCTATTTATGTTTGTACTTCACATGCACCAAATTGAGGCATTACTTGCTCTTGACAGAGTGCACCATAGTATGTAAGGCCAATGTCATTAAATATATGCTATCGGCCCTAGTGTTAAAAGGACATATTGGGTAATGGGTCCTTGCTCTAACTGAATTTGATCTTAGGTATGAATCGGCTAAGACAATAAAAGGGTAAGCGATAGCCGATTTCATAGTTCAATGCAGGGACGAGGCGGTAACTCATGTTGATTCGGCACCATGGACATTGTTCTTTCATGGATCAGTGTGTTGGCACGGATGCATCATCAGCCTGGTAATCATCTCCCCTCGGGGGGCACCGTTTGAATTCGCATAAACCATCAAGCCCTTCTCCACCAATAACCAAGCTAAATATGAGGTTGTGCTGAAGGGATTGTAGTTATTAGAAGAAATGGGTGCCGATATAGTACGGGTGCAAGGATGATGTACTAAAAGAGTACCATGATCACTGCCAAACTATAATGGCAGACTTCTGAAGCATGGCCCTCACTCACATCCCAAAGGAGCAGAACTCAGAGGTGAACGATTTGGCCCAAACGACATCAGAATATAAGCCAATGGCCAGGTCAGTTGAGGTAGAAGTCACGGAGATAGAAGACGGTGATTGGAGATATGATATCATTAATTATCTGAAGAACCCTTCATCATCAACACCAAGAAAACTTAGGTATCGGGCAACTAAGTACGTCTTGCTCAACGAGGATTTGTATCGTTGGACGACCGATGGAATCCTCCTCAGATGCATAAGTACCAAAGAAGCCAAAGTGGTGATGTGCGATGTACATGATGGCGTATGCAGAACACTTCAATTGGCCTAGAAAATGAAATGGTTACTTCGAAGGGCAGGTTACTTTTGGCCGGCTATGGTGGAAGACTACATAAGATATTATAAGGGGTGTTAGAATTGTAAGAAATTTGGAGCTGTTTAGAGGGCACCCGTGTCGATAATGAACCCGATAATCAAACCCTGGCCCTTCAGGGGATGGGGTGTCGATATGATCGGCCAAATCTACCTAGCGTCAAGCAAAGGTCACAAGTTCATAATAGCAGCCACTAATTATTTCATGAAGTGGGTAGAGGCCGTTCCACTCAAGAAAGTCACATCTATCGATGCCATCGAATTTGTCAGGGAACATATAATATATCGGTTCGGAACCCCACATACTATCACCACGGATCAAGGGACAATTTTCATGTCGGAGGAATTTCAACAATTTATAGCCGGTATGGGGATCACGCTCTTCAATTCGTCACCATATTATGCATAGGCCAATGGGCAAGCAGAAACATCCAATAAAAGTTTGATCAAGTTGATAAAGCATAAAATTAGCGAACAGCCGAGGCGCTGGCATTAGTCCCTATCGAAAGCACTCTGGGCTTATCGGATGGAACGTCATGGATCAACTCAAGTACCACCATATCAATTGGTCTACATCCATGAGGTTGTATTTCCATGGGAAAATAACATCGGCTCGAGAAGGATCACATTATAGGATCAACTCACAGCCGATGATTATTATAATCTAATGTTGGATGGCCTAGATGATCTAGCACAGATCCGATTAAGAGCCCTCGAGAAGATTGAGGAAAATAAAACAAGAGTTGCCATGTTCTACAATAAGAAGGTGGTGCCAAAATTGTTTGAACAAGGAGAGCTCATATGGAAACTTATCCTACCAATTGGGTCTAAAGATAATCGGTTCGATAATTGGTCCTCAAATTGGGAAGGACCATTTTAGATACATCGAGTGGTTACCGGCAACGCCTATTTGCTCGAAGGGCTGATCGAAGAAGTATTCAGAAAATCAGTAAACGAGAAATATTTGAAGAAATACTTCCCAAGTGTTTGGATAAACACTTAGGAATCTATGCGCCAAAAAGCCGACCGATACCAGAGGTATCACCTTCAGACGGCCTATGCAGAAGCATCGTACACCAATAACACGGAATTCAAAACCAAATCATATGGAATTAGCAATATACTCAGTCTTCCAAATTAGAAGGCAAGTGTATTATGTAAATTCAAGAAGAAACTGCCTAGCGGGCTCCCTTCGGCTTCGCCTTCATATTGGCCTCCTCCACCTATAGCCGATTGAAGTTTCTCAACATGGTCAGTGATTCAGGACCGCCTTTCGTTCACCCACGCCATGGGAGTGGGGGCGCAAGCACCCAAGTTTGTGGTGGCCGATACCGGCCTGTATCGTATTGGTCAGCCACTAGAGCTCACCAGGGGGCATTGTCATCGTCATCTTGCAAGAGGCGAGGTCAATCAGATGAAATAAAAGATAGTGGAAACAAATAAAAAGATGAGTCAAAGCGTTTACCTCGGGCCCTGCATTTGCGTCATCTGGGTGAAACCGCTTTTGGTAAATCAGTGAGGAACGATTGAAGATATGTTGCTTCAACTTGACCCACCATCGGCGGAAGGTGACGGAAGTCGCTCGACAGGTCATCCAAGGCGGTCATGACTCTCCCACGGGTTCGAATCTGACCAATGAAAAACAGATGGGGTGAGAGTTGACCAAAACCCAGCTATCGGGAGAAGACCAATGGGTGGTAAAACTCATAGGATGTCCGATGAGGACGTTCATCGGTAAAGTTGATGGGGAGTAAGCAAGGAAAGACTACGGCTAAGAATATACAAAGGGACTCTTCGTCGTGGGACACATCAAGCAAAACTAGCCGATGAGGGCATTCATACTCTGAGTAATATCTTAAGGGGAACCAGATGGTCCAATCAGAAAACCCAAGGTAGAAGCTTTTGAAGAAAATGACCAAAGCCGCGGAGGACAAAGAGAAAGCAGGAAAGGATGTTGCCGCTTTGCCCAAGGAAGAGCAGTGGCGATAGGTGGGGACGATCGATTCTGGAAAATCAACAAGTAAACAAGATTAGGCAAGCGGGATTCCTCCAATGACATCGGTCGTATAAACACTGAGTCAAAGTTGGAGAAACCACCAGGGGCCTCTAGGTCGGTCGACAACATTACCAACCGATAGGTCGGCCGATATGAGGTGAAGGAGATGGTAGGTCGCTCCAAGGAGATAATGACCAAGTGGGATTCGCACATGAGTAGCGAGCTGCTTGGTTAAAAACCAAAATTGAAAAGTCGGGGCTAGAGCCGGTATGCATAAAATGAACTCTTCAAATGAGAGGTTCAGGAAAGCGATGTGTTCAACGCTATCTACAGGGCCGATTTTCCTATTGTGCCTCACGATATATTGGCCCCATCCATCAACCGGCGTGACGCCAAGGCAATGGAATGGATGGAAATGAAAGGAGAAGGGGTTGGATGGTGAGTCAATATCAAGACAGGTCAAAAAGAGGACATCAAACAAGGTGGGACTCATCGTCCCGTGACCAAAAATGAAAGCATTCAAGGCATTGGACTAGAAGTAACAGGACATGACTAGCATCGGCTCGTTCAAATATGGCTCAGCAAGGGAAAGGCCGATGCAATGATCGATGTAAATGTCATCTCAAAGGGGGCAGTAGGTAGCTAATACCCTAAGATACCAGTCACGCCAGCCAGGGATAGGATAAGGAAAAGAATTTAAACCATAGCCCCAATCGGAAGAGCGCATGGGGGAACATTTGAAAGGAATTCTACGAGTTTCGGTGTTTATTAAATCGATAGGTTCCGGGTTGCCCAAAGGGTCTAGGAAGAAACTAGAAAGAAAATAGAAAGATGAGTGTCTATGGGAATTATAATCTGATCCTGCAGGTTCTACGAAAGGGAAAGAGAAGAAATGTGGTAAGAAGCTGTGAAAGAAAAAAAAGAAGGGCAGCGGAGAGTAAAAAACATACCTTAGGAATCACATTGAGAGCAGCCATTCTGGCGTCACCAAGGAGTAGGTTTAACAGAAAGGAGAAGTAAACAAACAATACTCGTGGTAAACGATAATCAACTCAGAGACTAACAGAGGGCAGAAAGTGTGAAAGGAAGAAATGAAGAAAGCTGAATACTTATAGACTAGGGTCATTCTTCGACTACTGAGCCAGGCCAATCCCAATGGAGGTAAATGCGCCAAGGACATCCATCACAGTTATGAATGGTCAAAGAAAGACGAAGAGGTAGAGAAAAGCCAGAAGCAGTATAGAGTAGAAACCCTAGGTAATATTTAAAGTACTAGAAAATAAAGGGTTTCAACTGACAATTAATGAATGTGAAAGGATTGTGCGAATAGACGTTTGAGAAGACATGGTGGCAGGGGGTGATGATGGGCAGTAATTTAGAAGCATCAGAGGCCATTTAATGCTCCAAAATTAGGGGCCATGTGTTGACACCAAGATTTGGTAGAACCCATGGCCCACTAGGAATGCCGCACAATCAAAGAAAATCAAAGGAGAGTCCAATAAAATATGGTCAAAGAATCTCGTCTGTTACAACATGGTCGGATATGAAGGAGCTGATGATGAGAAGATGAAGATTATCCAGAATGGGTTAAGATAGATTACTTAGACGAGAAGTCTCCAGACTATAAATATGTATCCCTTAGTTAGATTAGAAAGGCACATCTCTGTCAAACAACTACTCGGCGCATCGCCACCCTTGGCTTCCCAAGGTTAATCTCAGCGGGATTTGGCACTTAAAGCTGGGCTGCATTGTTCTAATCTCCAGCGAAGAGGTGAGTCCCGCCACCCCTAATGATCGTATCGACTAGGTTAGTGTCTTCATGACAGCATCAATTTGATCTCTTGAAGATATTAGCTGAAACAGTATGATCGCCGGTTTATCGTGATGTACTTGCTAGGTCTAAGACTACATCAGATTGATCTCTTAGATTGATGTGATGTAGGTGTGGTAGTTTGAGGCTTCATCGGTTAAGTCTAACATCTCTTGCTATTGTATCTTCTTCATGTTGTATACCATTCATCTAAATAAAGCATGCCCGATACTTTGACATATTATTAAGATCATCATGATTAGCTACTGTCTTGGTTAGATCCGTTCTAGTTATTGTGATGATTTCATGATATAGACATGTTATCTGACACGTTTTATTTATTTCTGTCGGAGTACAAGCCGACAGGTTATCTTCAATTCAATGTCATATCTTATTCGCCATCGGAAAGCGCTCATCGCCTATACATGTAAACTGCATATCTCATCGATCGATGGCATGCTTGCCCGATCGCTTCGCATGTGGTCATCGGCCCTATGGCCGATTGACATAATAGTCCACGATTATCCTATCCTTATTGTGGTGATCGACTCGATAGCCGATAGGCTATGCTATTGATATTGTTTCCCTGTTTCTATTGGACCGGAAACGGCGACCAGAGGGGGGGTGAATGGGATCTTTTAAAATTTCAGGCCAAAAATAGCCTTCTGTTTTAATTCTGTCTTCTGCGGAACAGGCTTCGAACACACCCTTCGAAGTTCTAGTTCGGAGATATTTCGCAAGGAGAAAAAGTTCGAAGTCAAGAAGACTTCGCTCCACTCACAACTCCAAAAATTCAGCTATGTTAAGTCAGTTCAGGCTCCGCACACTGGGTGCCTTCGAGCAGACTTCGCACTTCACCCTTCGCAAGAGCAGACTTCCCTCAGAGGACTTCAACCAAACACTCAGCGCTAGCAACTGGTACTAGGCTTCGTACTTTGAAGTTCTAAATGCACACAGAACACACTTCACCGAGGACTTCGACAAGGGAAGAAAATGGGTTTCAATTCAACCCAAGGACACTGCTTCGCTAGTAATCAGAGAGGTCTAGCCTCCAGTTTACACAGAGCGAACAGACACTGAAAAACACACACTTCACATGAACAGACCTCTCACACACTTCTCTAGAAGAGATCCAGTGCACAAACTCAACCCAAAAAAAGATGGTGCACAGAGAAATCAAAACATGCAGTGTAATTTAGGCATACAAGTTCAAACAATAAATGAAAACAAAATCAAAGTTTCATTGCTTGAACAGGGAACACAAAATGAACTCACAGACTGAATACAAGAGTATGTGGCAGCTAGCACAGGAGCTCAAAAATGGCTGCTCAAAGTGTTGTTGTGACCTAGCTAGCCTACACTATTTATAGGCACTATTCAGCCCTGTGAATAGACTATTTTACCCCTAGGGTTTACACTGTTTTTTGTCTCATCAGAACAAGGGGGTACAACTGGTAGTCTACTTTATTTGGAGGCTTCTTTTGTCAGCTTCGCAGAGGAGACAACATCAGCTTTTGCAGAGCAGACATGGTCAGCCTTTGCAGTTTTGGAGTCTTCTGAAGCCCCCCTTCGCACGCGAGGGGTGCGGTAGCTTCGGTGAGAAGCCTTGAGCCTGACGGCCTTCGCTTCACCGAAGTCAGCCTTTGATATAGTGATGGTTTTGAGCCGAAGCCATCAAAGCCCTTGGGCCTTCGCACCAATACCTCCGGAGTGGACCACCACGGCTTTGCAGCTTCTCCCAGCTTGAACTCCATCAGTCCGTGTACCGAAGACATGTATGGCCGAAGTACCTCAAGTCAGCCACACTCCGAAGCCCCACCCTCGGAGTACCACCCTTCGAAGTCCCTCCTTTGTCCAAGGCCTTCGCATGAAGCATTCCATGAGCACTTCGTCGCAGTGTCTCTCCCCGAGCACACTCCTCGATGAACC
The DNA here is from genome assembly GCA_019279435.1 of Zizania palustris. Lineage (NCBI taxonomy): Eukaryota > Viridiplantae > Streptophyta > Magnoliopsida > Poales > Poaceae > Zizania > Zizania palustris. The sequence continues at coordinate 13,228,829 of JAAALK010000288.1, forward strand.
TCACTCGGACCATGCCTTCGATGCACCTCGACTTCTGAGACCATCGTCGGGTATACCTTTGAGTGCCTCCCTTCGAAGCACACTTCGAACACCTTGCCTCATTGCTGAGGACTTTGTCCACCATACTCCGAAGTCACTCCATTCGGAGTACCCTTCGAAGTGCCTCGCCTCCGAGGACTTCGTGTCGAAGTACCTTCAGCCGGAGCCTCACTCCGCACTTTCTGCCTTTGTCTGGCGCACCTTGACCCGAGGACCGACCTCAACCCCACGCAGCCTTCGTGACTGAGTTCCCCGCTTGCCTGGCATCAAGCCTCCCGCTTGACCCAGGTTCACCTGCTGCGAACCGTCCGTCGCCTCCGAAGTCACCTGCGCACAACAGACAGACAGACAAGTGTATACAGTACCCCGGAGAACTCTCCGGGTAAACAACCTTCGGCACACACTCCGGTGTACCACCCAAAGTACCGAGACCTTCGATATGAACCATTCATCGTGTACTATCGGACCCATCCGACAGGCACACTCCGCTGCAACAGCTGCAGCAAACAGAGCCCACTGATCTGTTCGGTGAAACAACCTCCGATCCCCTTCAGAGGGACCCCTTCAAATCAGAGGATAAAATCTGTGAATCACTCATCCCAGACTCCGAAACCAACCCTTGGTTTCTCAATCTCCCCCTTGATAAGTGCATTGACAACCAAATTCAAGTTCAAGAAAATTTGAAAAATTTCAGCACACATGTGACCATAAAACTTAGATACGAGCCAAACCATGTCACTTGACAAAAGAATTTTCCTCCCCCTTTTCAAAAGAGCAAAAGCCCCTTCGGCAAATCTTTCCCTTTGCAAGATAAAACTCCCCCTGAGTTATTTTACCCCTTGCTACAGAGAACTCAAAAATTTCTCCCCCTTTGGCAATGCAAGCATCAAGGAGCATTCAAAAGATGCAAAGCTTCGAAATGAGCAGAATTGCAAAGACATATAAAGCAAAAATATGCCAACATTAATACCAATTATCATGTGCTCAGCTCAATTTAACATTCTCTAAAAACATGATGACATCATGTGATTTTATCATTTTGAAATAAAAGCATCACCACTCAATCAAGGTAACTAGACAAGTAAAATGAGGGACTGCGCAAAGCTAGTCAATTTCTACTCTAGATAGACAAGCCTAGTTCAAATGGAGCTTTGAAAGAAATCTTGATGATCAATGAATTTGTTGTTCTTTTCATAATGCCAGGGGTTATTTGTTTGTCTACCTTATACTTTCCAATTAAGCCAAGCCTAGGCATGAAAACCATCAGAAGCTTAAGGCGGTGATTTTGGCATACACTACACTATCCCAGTTCAGACCAATGTGCAATGGTAAGCAGTCTAGAATAGAGTAGTGCGACAAACAAACCCACCTGGATCTTTTCACTTGAAGCATGCAAATCATGGAGTTTTGGATTTTAATTAAGTGAACAATTTGTTTAGCACTTGATAAATATCCATGAGTAAGTAGAACAATTTTTCAAGTTGCAATGTTTAGTATCCAGAGAAAAGGAGTCTTGCTATCAAGCAGATAAAAGATAGCTAAAGCAATCCTGCCTAAACATGCTAGATTCAAGACTAAGCAGTGAGCATGATTTGATTTTGGAAAGAAGAATCATGCACATAATGTTTCAGACATATTAAATAGAGCTGAGCTGACATGATTTCATGAATTAAAATCAGACATATAAGTGCAAAAGATGTAAATGCAATTTTACACACAATGAGCATATGCAAGACAATCAAAATCTGCTCCCCCTCACAAAATGCCGTAAGGGTGACAAACACCAAGTTCCACACGCAAGTAGGCAAAACGAGAAGCATCGAGGGGTTTTGTGAAAATATCGGCTAGCTGGTGTTGGGTATCAACATATTGAAGCTCAATATCACTCTTCTCATTATGATCTCTGAGAAAATGATATTGCACATCAATGTGTTTGGTTCTGGAATGCTGAACCGGGTTGTTTGCAATACAAATAGCACTAGTGTTATCACAGAAAAGTGGAACACACTTATAATTTAACCCAAAATCCCGCAAAGTGGAAACTATCCACAAAATCTGAGAGCAACAGCTAGCTGCAGAAACATATTCGGCCTCAGCCGTCGATTGTGCAACACTAGACTATTTGTGGGAAGACCAGCAAACCAATGAAGTACCCAAAAAATGACAAGTACTAGAGGTAATTTTCCTATCAATCCGACACCCAGCAAAGTCCGCATCAGAATAACCTCGAAGACACAAAGAGGAAGACGTAGAATACCAAATGCCAAATTCGAGGGTATGTTTGAGATACCTGAGAATGCGCTTCACCGCTTGGCGGTGCGAAGCACGGGGTGAAGCCTGAAAATGAGCACACAGACACACTACGAAGTGTATGTCTGGCCTCGTAGCAGTCAAGTAGAGGAGGGAGCCGATCATGCTTCAGAACTCCTTCTGATCTACAGCTTCTCCTTCCTCGTCAGGATCCAATGCTATTGAAGTAGCTATCGGAGTAGCGAGGGGCTTCACATCAGCCATGTCAAACTTCTTGAGAAGATCCTTGGTGTACTTCGTCTAGTGAACGAAGGTACCTTGTTTGCTTTGCTTGATTTGCAAACCAAGGAAAAACGTGAGTTCGCCCAACATGGACATCTTGAACTCCCTGCTCATGGTATCTGCAAACTCGGCAACCAAAGCATGAGAAGAGCCACCGAAGATGATATCATCCACATAAATCTGGACTAGGAGGAAATCTTTGCCATGCTTAAGAGTGAACATGGTTTTATCAACAGATCCCATCAAATACCCCCGCTCAAGCAGAAAAGACTTACGTCTATCATACCATGCTCGAGGGGTCTGCTTGAGTCCATAAAGAGCCTTATGAAGTATAAGGACTTTATGTGGGTATTTGGGGTTTTAAAAACCAGGGGGTTGTTTTACATAAACATCTTCGCCTATGAAGCCATTAAGAAATGCACTTTTGACATCCATTTGATAGAGTTTGAATCCCCGGGATGTCGCAAATGCAAGTAAAATCCTAATGGCCTCAAGACAAGCAACAGGTGCAAAAGTTTTAGTAAAATCAATCCCTTCTAATTGAGAATAACCCTGAGCTACAAGTCTAGCCTTGTTTCTAACTACAGTCCCATCCTCCCCTTGTTTGTTTTTGAAAATCCATTTTGTTCCAATGAAATGAACATTTGGTGGAGGATCAACTAAAGTCCAGACTTGGTTTCTCTCAAAATTTTCAAGTTCTTCATGCTTGGCATTGATCCAACTAGAATCAGAAAATGCATGACTAACATCTAAGGGCTCGAAAGAAGCAACAAAAGCGGAATCAATGAAATGAGCATGAGAACGTGTTACCCTTTGATCAAGCTCACCAATGATCTACTCGGGAGGATGCATCCTTTGAACATGATGTGGAGCCTCACGGCGGGATGCAGTCTCCCCCTCAACTTGTGCGTTGGAGTGGTCCAAGATGACCGATGTCGAGGTAGTTTCTTCAGGACCTTGTGCCGAAGTAGTCGAAGCGGGGTTGGCTTCGGGGGTCAATGTCGAGGGTAGTAGGGGTTCATCCACGAAATCTTCGGGATCTTCTTCTTCGAAGATGGTCTGCTCCATGTCGTGTTCATTTGCCTGTTCAAAGGTAGAACTAACAGAGGGGGTTGATTCATCAAATGTCATACCACATGACTCGATGACAGTGTTAGTTTCCAAATTATAAACACGATAAGAATGACCATGTGTAGTGTAACCCAAAAAGATCCTGTTAGAAGAGCGCGACACAAATTTATCCAAATTTCCACATTTTAGGATAAAGCAACGACAACCAAAGACTTGAAGATGAGTAACTTTGGGTTGTGTCCCAAAACGTAGCTCATAAGATGTCAAGTTCAAAATTGAGCGCAAGAAGATTCGGTTTGAGATGTAACAAGCAGTGTTCATGGCCTCAGCCTAGAATTTTCTAGGAGTCTTGTGCTCATTGAGCATCGTCCTAGCAATCTCAACCAAAGTGTGGTTCTTTCTCTCAACAACATCGTTCTGTTGAGGAACCCGCAGAGCAGAGAATTGATGTTCTATGCCATGCTCCATGCAAAAGTCAACAAAGAGACTGTTCTTGAACTCAGTGCCATTATCACTTCAAATGAATTTTAATGCACCAAGGAGTTTAGTGAAAAGTCTCATAGCCAAGCTCCGAAAGTGTGAAAACACTTCATCCTTGCTGGCAAGAAAGAAGACCCAAGAGTAGCGATAAAATCAAAGGATAAAATCTATCAATCACTCATCACAGACTCCGAAACCAACCCTTGGTTTCTCAGCTTCCTTATCAGTTGCAGGGTCAAACTAATTGGCACGCCTTAAACCCTTTTTCTAAGAATGTTGGACCTGCACTGGAGTTAAGCAGATCTCCTAGGCCACGCGTGTGTCAAAGTGTGACCAAAAAGCGCACCAACAATTATGTTATCATTCCGGCGTACATGGCAAGATGGTCAAAGTACATGACGATATCAAGGTCACCACCTGCATCCTAAGTTTTGTTTCTATTAATGTTCATCTCATAGGCGCTAGTTCAATTGCCTTAAAATAAGTATTTAATTCTTGTAGCCATGATTATCCCATAATATGTTGTGAAGTGGCAATGTATATGTACGCCGACCTCTATTAGAGTATATGGTAATAGTAAGAATATTAGGTACAATTAGATTTATTTCTAGTCCTTCATTATTTCTAGTCATCCTTCTTTCCACATTGCGCCTATCACAATCTCTACACATCATGTGCACCGCCACCATGAAACCCCATCGTTACCAATCTACACGATGCAAGGAGATGATGCCCTTCGGAGGCTACGGTGAGACCAACGTCTAGACCAACCTTGGTCTAGTTGAAGGCCCTCCCCTTCTTTCCTAACAAGTAACCATCATTGTATTTCACCATCATGATTGGTTCTTATTCCACGGTGTATGAAGATTGAATCTATAATATTAGACAACCCTACTTAGATCGAAGCTAGCTAGAACTAAACTCTTGACATCGATAGGATATCCTATTCTTTCTCTAAATAGGAGAGACGAAAACATGTACATATAGTTGGATAGGATTTGATTAGTGTCCCATTGGCCACTATATGTACTATTGCTATTTTTTGGTGAGAAACCATGTTGAAGAACATGGGTTTGATACTCCAGATGTGATGAGTGATTGTCAATGGAAGTCAAAGTAAGAGACATGAAGACATGTCGTGTCTGAGGTGCGTGTGACTCAGGTACACGGGCAGCGAGCGACAGCCGGGTAGAGGAGCCGTGGAGTCGGGCTAGCCCAATCCGGGTACATGGGCTAGGAGCGGTAGAGGATCCACTGGTCTGTTGACTGGGTTTGACTCAGGTACACGGGTGGCGAGCGATTGCCGGGCTGAGGAAGCTACGGGGTCGGGTCGGCCTAATCCGGGTACCTGGTGCGAAGACGGTGGATGCTTTGTCAGTTTCGGTGCAAAACTGACAACCTATGATTATTTTGTTTTTAGGATATTAATATTTAGTTTTTAAGTCCAGAATATTTTTATTTGTGTCAGTTGATTTTTCCAAGGGTATTTTAGGAATTTCGAAATTTATTTTAGAGTCAGTGTTAATTTACCCTAGGGGTAAATTAGTTTTTTCATGTATTAGAAGTCGCCTATAAATAGGCCCCTACCCCCATAGGGATAGGGTGACTTTTATTTTTATTCTTTCCCGAGATCAATCTACAGTCCACGGTAATTTTTTCAATGTACAAAAATTTCGTCTTCCTCTGATATCGTCTCGCCGGCGTCAACTCGGTCTTCCGCTGCCACGACAGAGCAGCTGGTTTTCTGCGTACAACACTTGCCATCGCTGCCGTGCGGAGATAAATCGGAGGCGTTAGCGTCTTGACTTCTCCACGCCCGACGGCAGCCTTCGGCGCAGCAGCAGTCGCACAGAAAAGCGCACGACAGCCACAGGTTTTTTTCTTTAGCTCCTCTGCAGAACGGCAGGCTTTTTCCAAGCAGCAGGTACAGGCATCCAGGCATGGGGCCCACCGCTTACACGGCAGCTCTGGCAGGGAAACAAAGCGCAGCAGTGCACGCCTGCGTGGGAGCTGAGATGCAGCAGCAGTTTTTTGGCGTGTAGCGCGTGAATCAAGATGCATGCGGCAGCGAGCTAGTAGTCGTGTTCCGTCCGTAGCAAACAGCAGGTGTGCAGCGATTTTTTTTTCTTCGCTCGTCTTTCGGCAGGAACGGCGAGTGTTTCTGCAGCAGTTGCAAGGCACGCGACGACGGCCACACGACGGCAAGGCACGCGGCGACGTCAATGTAGGTAAGTAGTTTTTAATCTTCTATTTTCAGCTAGTAAATTAACTAAATAGTTATCTAGTTTTATTTAGCATAAAATTATAAAAGATAATCTCATAGTTAATCTTTAATCTGTTAAGTTTTTATTACTTATCTCATATTATTTATTTAAGTGTTTTTTAATCTGCTCATATAAAAAGAAAGATTTATTAGTCGTAGTAATAATTTTTAGTCTAGTTTTTACATGCAATATTTTAGGTTTACCTCTGACTTAATTTTTAATGATCCATGTTCTATTCATTTGATTAGTATTTTATTTATAGATTGCAATATAAATATTTCGTGATTTATCTAGGTGTTTTTATTTACCGCAGTATTTTTATTTTAGTTTATCTTTAATATCATTTCAATTAAGACACCGGTCATTTTTAGGCCAGACAACTTTAGTTACTGTAATTTGCTTTGCTAATATTATTTGTCTAGTTAAGTTTGTTTGGGTGTTGGGATTAGGATATAGTTTAGCAAGAAATTTTTAGGCGCCCATTCACCCCCCTCTGGTCGCTACTTTTGGTCCTACAAGTGGTATCAGAGCAAGGTTAGGGTTTTCTTATATCTTAACTGATTCTAAACCCAAGTAGTGATCATGACATCTTTTGGTAAAATTACATCCCTAGAAGCTTTTGGCTACACTTATTGGAAGACTCGCATGCGAGCATACCTTATGAGCCAGAGCTCGGACATATGGGAGATTTGTGTTCATCCTACTTTCACCATAGTGCCTATTGCTGCGGATACTGCTGCAAATGTAATTACCAGCATCAAAACAATAGCAAAGCGATGAACATTTTATTTTCTGGTCTAGGTTCTAGTGAGTTTGAGCGTGTTAGCCATCTCACCACTGCTCGGGAGATTTGGGCTACCCTCCAGGCACACCATGAGGGGACAGCTCAGGTCAAGGCTTGGCTCTACCAGACCTACCGGCGTGAGTATGAAAATTTCTCACAGAAGCCGGGTGAAACTATTGAGGCTTTGTTTGGTCGTTTTCAATCGATCATTAACAAGCTTCGCGTCAACAAGGCCGAGCGTGATCAGCTAGTCTCAGATCATGAACATGCGCTTAAGGTTCTCATACCTTGGACCCTAAGATCTGGGAGATCAAGGTTTCTTCTATTGTTGAGAGCGCGTCTTATGATACCTTGACTGTCGTAGAGCTTTTTAGTAAGCTCAAGGCCTCAGAGATCGATATTCAGTTGAGATCAAATCTCACTGATTCTGGCTCCAAGACTCTGGCACTTGCGACACCGTCTGCTGATCCTACTGCCATGAGTTGTACTGCTTTTTCCTTGATGTCTATCTCCCAGGAACAACTTGATTCACTAGGAGATGATGATCTGTGTTTGTTTAACAACCGGGTGCGACGTGTCTATGATAAACGAATGGTTAAAAGACACGGCACAAAGTCAGGATGCTTTGAGTGTGGTGATCCAGGTCATTTCATCGCCGACTGCCCCAAGCAGAAGAATTACAAGAAGGGAACCGGCGGCAACTCCTACGACTCCGGCAAGTACAACAACTCCACTTCCACAAAGGGCAAGCCCAAGACAAGATTCTTTCAAAAGGCTCTGAAGGATTACAGGCGTGAGAACAAGAAGCGATACAAGACCTTCTTCGCCGAGATAGAGAAAAGATACTCCAAGAGATCCTCGTCTTCCTCCTCGTCTTCAAGTTCAAGTAATGAAGAGATCATGATCAGGAAGGGAAGGATAGGGACAATCCGGCGGGCCTCTACTTCATGGGCTTTGGGGACAAGCCAAAGAGTCGCTCCCGTCACAGCCGAAGACCCCACAATAGCTTCTGCTCAATGGCTCTTGGGGAGAAGAAAGAAAAGGACTCCTTCGACGACTCTGACGACGACGACGATGAGAAGGTATCTTACTATGAACAAGAAGTTGTTAATTTACTAGAACAGAACCGTCAGGAGTTGAAGTATCGGGAGAAACTGCTTAGAGGGGCTAAGAAGAGAATAGATGAGCTTGAGAGTGAGCTTGCCATGACGAATGGCAAGATTGAGAGTCTGTCTTCTTCCCCTTGCTTGGGTGATAGTGGTGAGTGCCCTAACTGTGAGGTGTTGTTGTGTGACCTAATGACTCTTAAGTCAAGGTACACACAGAGAGTAGATGAGAGAGATGCCTTGGCCACTGAGCTTGAGAGCGCTCAGCAGGAGCTGAAAAATGCTCATGCCATTATCGTCGTACCTTGTGTAGACTGCCCATCCCATTTAGCTAGTATAGCTGAGCTGAGAGCCAAGAGTGATGAGCAGTTGAGCGAGTTAGATGGAGTGAGAGCTGAGTTGGAGCAAACTAAGCTAGAGCTTGAGACCTTGTCAGTTCCACCCATTGTTTGTGAGAACTGTTTGTCCACGAGAATGGAGTTGATCAAGCTAAAAGCAAAGAAGTCTGTCGATGTTGATAGAGAGTGTGAGATCTGCTTGTCTCAGGTGAAGGTGTTAGCTTCTTTGAGAGAGGAGCTAGTTGATGTTCAGAACGAGAACTTTTACCTCCGTTAGATCCTGAGTTGGATTAGTGCTAGAGAGCCACAGCTCGGCATGATTATCCAGCAGTTCAAGAGACAGGATGGGTTTGGGGTAGGTTACACCTACACCAAGGCTGATTTTGAGAGTGCCATTAGCCGAGCAGTGGAGTGGAGTAAGATGACTCCGAACAGAGATATCCCTAGACTCACTCCACTGAGTCCTTTAAGGATAGTCAGCCCAAGGATGGAGTGTTCTAAGAACAACCTAAAGCTCCACCTAAGAAGCAAATCTGGGTTCCAAAGCCTAAACCTCTCCACACTTCTCTTGATTCTTTACCTGGACCCTCTCACACCAAAGATTCTACAACCAACACCACCAAGCCTAAGAATCCCGAGCCTCAACCACCTCTCCACACTTCTCTTGATTCTTTTATGCTTTAAAATGGAAAAATGATCACCATTGCTTCTGGTAACTAGCATGTGTAGGTTGAATGCTTTCACTATCTTTTACATGCCTAGTAGGTAGATCCTTACTTAGATGCAGATATGCAACTTGGACATCTATATGCTTTAAATATGAAAAATGTGTTATAAAAATGATAAAAAATTCAGAAAAATGAAAAATTTATGCATTTTTATGATTATTAGAAAAGATCCAGGTGGGTTTGCTTTGTCGCATTACATTATTCTGGACTGCTTACCATAGCACTTTGGTATGAACTAGGACGGTGTAATGTATGCCGAGACCAATGTCTTAAGCTTCTGATGGTCCAGTTCTGGCCTAGGCTTGACTTGGTCGGTTAGCATAAGGTTTGACATGCAAATAACCCATGGCAGAAATGAAAAAATAAAAAAGGAGGAAAAAGAAAAAGTCTGAAAAATTTAAAAAGATGACAAGTTTGCTGAAGCACTTTGATTTGGTAATGCTTATCTTGGTAGATATTAGTTAGCTTTTGCATCTCATGTTTTACTTTGCTTATCAACTAGAAAATGTGGTGATGTTTTTGTTTGCAAAAATCGAAAAATGTGTGCTAATGACTCTCTTTAGATATCATCTGTTGCACTAATCATGTCATGTATCTTAGACAGTATATCTTTTGCTATACCTGTTAGATGTTGTAATTGCAGTTAATCATATCTAAGAAGCATGCTTTTTATACTCCACCTGCACCCCATTTGCATTCATGGCATATTTTGAGGGGGAGCTGCATTTCAGGGAGAGTTTGTGTCTATGTCTCTTTAGAGTGCATTTAGTCTCACTTGATGAGTCCAATTGTCAACAAGGGGGAGAAATTTTGGAGTTTAGGGAACATTTTTAGCTTTCTCTGGGATTTATTTCAGGGGGGGTTCCTTGTTGGTAATTCTGAGATTGCACTTGTTTTTGAGTCTTTATTTTTGGTTAACCAGAATGACCATTTTCTTGCTTCTGTTTGGCTTTTGGTCATTAGGGTTAAACTTTTGTTTTCTTTCTTCTATTTTCTTTTGTTTTTGTTTTCCTGTTTCCACATGTTTTTGCAGGTTCTGAAGAAGTGCTGAAGAGGGTGTTGACAATGCACTCATCAAGGGGGAGATTGAGAAACCATGTTGAAGAACATGGGTTTGATACTCCAGATGTGATGAGTGATTGTCAACGGAAGTCAAAGAAAGAGACATGAAGACCTACCGTGTTTGAGGCGCATGTGACTCAGGTACACGGGCAGCTGAGCGACAGCCGGGCAGAGGAGCCGCGGAGTCGGGCTGGCCCAATCCGGGTACATGGGCTAGGAGTGGCAGAGGATCCACTGGTCTATTGACTGGGTTTGACTCAGGTACACGGGCGGCGAGCAATTGCCGGGTTGAGGAAGCTGCGGGGTCGAGTCGGCCCAATCCGAGTACCTGGTGCGAAGACGGTGGACGCTTTGTCAGTTTCGGCGCAAAACTGACAACCTATGATTATTTTTTTTTAGGATATTAATATTTAGTTTTTAAGTCCAGAATATTTTTATTTGTGTCAGTTGATTTTTCCAAGGGTATTTTAGGAATTTCGGAATTTATTTTAGAGTCAGGTAAATTAGTTTTTTCATGTATTAGGAGTCGCCTATAAATAGGCCCCTACCCCCATAGGGATAGGGTGACTGTTATTTTTATTCTTTCCCGAGATCAATCTACAATCCACGGTAATTTTTTCAATCTACAAAAATTTCGTGTTCCTCTGATATCGTCTCGCCGGCGTCAACTCGGTCTTCCGCTGCCACGGCAGAGAAGCTGGTTTTCTGCGTACAGCACTTGCCATCGCTGCCGTGCGGAGATAAATCACAGGCGTCAACGTCTTGACTTCTCCACGCCCGACGGCAGCCTTCGGTGCATCAGCAGTCGCACAGAAAAGCGCACGACAGCCACATGTTTTTTTTCTTCAGCTCTCAGCTCTGGGATGTATATTATTCAACTACCATACCACACCATGAAGCTCTAAGCTACTACTATGTCGCCTCCTTGGGCCACACACTATTGTTGCTCATAGATCTTGAACCATTGCATCGATATGAGCTACTATTATGTTACCTTCTTAGGCTATAGTATCATCGCTCTCATCGTCTTCACTTGCCGCTTCGGTCATCGTCAACTACTCGTGTTCTTGTTTGCCAACTTCAAGCACCACCATTGTAGTCTTCCTCCTATTGCTAATGTCGTTGCTCCAGGCCATTGGTCCAACTACCTCTATCTCGATTTTATTATTTTGTCTTCATCCACCACACCATGTCACAAGCATTATCATCTCTTATTTGACTACTTAACTCTTCTCCGACAACAGCAAGTTACATCGGTACTTCTCTGTCTATGCCGCTTTGTGCCATGATCAGTCTTGGAGGCCTTCTATGCTAATCCCCTTTAACAATGGCATAGGATTCATGATGGTTCCTTCCCTCGTCCACGCAGACTTGCCAACACTGTTGTCCGCATTTGTCTTGATTCGTCCTTGAGTCAGGCAAACCTAATGTGGTATCTCATACTTGATGACTTACACAAATCGATTCTTCGTAGTCTCCTTCCTCAATGACTACCGCAATTGTATCACTGACTTCATATTTAGTGCACATTGTACATCTTAGTTTGCTAGTGCCAATGTGCATGCTTGTGACCAATTTATGACGCTTCTCTATGCACCCATAGCTTTAGTTGACTTTCTCATCATCTGTACCTAAACTTCGGCTACAACGATTATGGCTACCTTATCCACAACTTATTCGGCTCTGTTGCTTTGGCTACCTCGATGTGGCATAAAGTGCTATCATTATTGAGCACTCATGTTAGTATCTTATCCAGTATAAGCATTCAGTTTACTCACACTTAGACTACAAGGGGATATTAGAGTATATGGTATGTGAATATGTAATAATAGTAAGGATATTAGGTGAGTTAGATTTATATCTAATCATTCCTTATCAGTAGATTACAAACCTAGATGTTAAAGTTTTAGAATTTCCACAAACCATCACAATTAATAGACAAAGTTTTTGAATTTTTCGATATAAAACTTTGTCTATTAATTCATTTTTTATATATGCTTTCAGTTTAATTATTAGTCAAAATTTAAAAAACAACCTTTTCAAATACATATGGCCTTATATTATGGTAGAGGGTATAATAAATACAAATAAATACATGCTTTAATTTTTCGAAATTGTTTTCTGTCAGGTGTCCGACGCGAAGCCATCGCAGTCGGATGCTCAACCTAGGGACACACCCAGCCCAGCGAGTCAACCTATTTTAAGTAATTCAACCCAAATAATTCACTATTGAAGATGAATGTTTTGTACTTATAGTAGTTAGAAGTCATTATTTCATATGTGAGCAAAATATTTCACTCTTTTATTTCAAATATTTTTTTACCTTTTTATTTCGAATTTCACCAGTTAAAAACAAATATTTTACCCGTTTAAGATGAATGTTTCACTCATCGAAGTTTTTTATTTTAAAATGTTTTACCTGTTAAAAATATTTTATGCTATATTTCACTTATTGAAAATGAATATTTTACTTATTGAAGTTTTCAATAAATGTTTCATGTAGCGACCCGAACAAACAATGGTTTTCAATTAGATGGCAAGGGGGTGTTTGGTTCCATGGTAAAGTTTAGTTCGTACATTGAATACTTGGACCTTAATTTGAAGGATGGTTTTCAATCAGATGGTTAAGGTAGTGTTTGGTTCCATGGACTAAATAAAATTTAGTCCGTGTCACATTGAATCAGAGGATTATTCGTGAGACGAAATTATTAAGTTTAATTAATTTATGATTAGCAAATATTTACTGTAGCATCAAATTGTCAAATCATGACGTAATTAGGCTAATTAGATTCGTCTCATAAATAATCCACCAATTATAAAATAGTTTTATAAATAATTTATTTTTAATACTCTAAAATAACATCTCGGTCAGACAGTACTGCCTAGGGAATGTGTGCACTCGGTAGTCGGTAGTACGTCCAAGCGCTGGTCGCTCCCTTATTATTATATTTTATTGCGTCGTGTCTCTGTTTTGTTCGCTGTATTGAAGATGCGTACACGCGGAGTACATACGTACGTTCCCGTTTTCTTGTTATTTTTTTTTTTGCTACTCATACTGTTATATTTTGCTTCTCATTTTAATCGTAATCATCCCTTGCCGTCTAAATCTTTAATCAGGTCACAAATTAAATCGCCCTAGAATAAATTATCCGCGTTTATTTCGTCGTGCATCATCGGTGCATGCGTATACGCCTGTATCATTGTGTTTAAATTACGACATATATATACGCGCATATGTACACCCATGGAAACATAATATTCGGTTGTTCGCTAGCTCCTTAATTGCTTTTGATATGTTTTTGCTTTGTGCCAGGAATGCATGCAGGTATCGTATTTAATTTGCGTATGTTAAATATCTGATGCCTTTTCAGCATTTAATTTCATTTTGGTTCGATTCCAGGCGACTAGGCTGTATTATTAGAATTACACTGCTGGAAAGGCGAATGCTTTTAAGATTGGTTTGAGTGCTGATCCGAGCTGAGAGAGGATGGCGATGCTGCAGAGGACCACCGGGTTCGCCACCGCCAGGCCTTGGGTGCCGCTGATGCTGATGCTGATGCTGATGCTGCTTCTCGTTGTCGTTGCCGGCTGCGTGCGGGCGGCGGACGACGAGCAGATGCACCGCCGCGGCGGCGGCGGCGACGGCGGTGGAAGGAAGATGAGGCGGCGTGCGGCGGACGTGATGGTGCCCATCACCATTCTCAACTCCGCCGTGGACAGGGGAGCCGGTACGTAATGAACTTGTACTTGGATTTGCGTAAATATATTCAATTTGTTATTAGGTGTGTCGTCGTATTGTTCCTCTTCTGGGTAAAATACCAGTCAAATGTCGTCATCCGTCGGCTATCAATTGTCGCCGCGTAGGACGATGCATTTCTCACGTTTTTCAATCGTTCGGTTCCCTACTAATAAGCATCTGTTAGTCCGATGACTAAAGTTTAGGGGCTGTTTGGATCTAAAGGTTAAAACAAAGTGACTAAAAAATGGACTAAAAGTTTAATCACCCTTGTTTGAATCCAAGGGCTAAAAAAAGGGCAAGTATTTATTGCTGTGTATAATAACTAAAATATTCCTTATTTATTGCTCTTGTTTTTTATGTATGTATGCATGGTGCGGGTATGGGTGGAAAAGGGGCATTTTAGCTCCTCTTTAGCCTTGGTGTTTGGATTTTTAGCTCCTAAAGTGACTAAATTTTAGCTCCTTATGCTTTAGCCCCTGGATCCAAACAGGCCCTTAGTTTATGGGCTAAACTTTAGTTCAAAAAGTTCATAAATACAGTTCAACAATTTTTTTTATTTTTAGACTAGTATATTTGTTCTTTCTGTTCTGACTTCATAAATACAAAATTTGGGGGTGTCTTTTGTGCTACTCCATTTTAGTTTATTTCTTTGGGCTAAAGAATAAAGACTTTACTTCAAATTTTAGTTACTTTAGAAACTAAAAGTATCCTAAGCAACCAAATATGCCCTAATTCCTAAGGCTATTTACAATGAGAGTTTCATGGGGTGTTTCATGGTATTAATTACCATACCACATCAGATATTTTGCTGACATGACATTCAATTAATAAGAAAAAAGAAGGAAGTAGTGCCATCACTATTATATGATGCTAACCTGTTTTTAAGACGAATGAAACGAAATGAAACATCCATTAAGAGCTAAATCGTTTTATCAGAGAGAGTATTTCATGAGAGCTAGTTGCATTTAATTACACTAGTTAGTCTAAAAAATAGTGAAATGAAACTTTCTACAGAGATAGAGAGTATTTCATTCAATTATAAAGCTGTTGTGACATTTTAGAAAACAGTGTTTAGCCTAATACTGCACTTACATTCTATCCTGAAATTACTGGAGCAAATAATCCCTTCTCTCTGCCCGCTTCAATCTGACGCAATCCCATCAGCTGCCGCCCGCTTGCCCGCAGGCGCCAGCGAAAGGCGTGCAAAGTGCATTTACTTCATTGCATGCATGACGTGTTGCCATTAAATTCGGTAATTAGAGAAATGGCGCAGCAGGATTTAATTATAATTTATTTCTATAATTATAAAAATAAGGAAAATATTCTTTTTATTAGTTATCGTTAAATTTATAAAAATAAACGACACTCGTTGATTTAGATTTTGAGAGTGTACCGTGTGCACATATGCCCAAGAAGGGAGCGACGTGCAGTTTTTGTAACCATCACCATGCGTCATGCGTGTCATGTGTATATGTGGCATGCATGTACGAACAGATATTTTTATGATTATGGACCGGCCTATCTACATCTTAATGTTATAATTTATTTCGATTTATGATTATATAGCCGACATGGCCCGCCGGCCGGATGCTTCATCGCTATCGATCCGTCGTCTTCCTCGTATTGAGTGGGTGAGGCTGGAAACGCAGGCTCGATTGGGCTCGGTAGGATACGAGCTCGAGCTCGGTTCATGAATCGAGCTATATAATCCAGGATTCGCTCGGCTGATTAGGTGACTCAAAATGGGTTACGACTCGTGAGCTTCGTAGTTTTTATTATATGTTGTTTGCATACTACAAATTAAAATATCTAAATTAAATATATGATGTATTTAATATGATCGTCATCAAGGTTAGCTAGCAAGACTTTCTCATGGACAATATTCGTAGATAGGACATGTTACGTGACTTCATCTCTAACTACCAAGGGACCTGACTGATGGTGAACACGGAGGTTACGCTAGCCGAAAATAAAAATTTTCTACCGTGCACACTATAAAAGCATCACTAGAGAGGGACCATAGATTGTTATTTCAGACACGTAGTATGGTGAAAGGAAAGTTAGAGTAGCGAGTTGACCCAACTCAAGCGTGCTGAATTGGTCAGAAAACTGATCACCTAGTCAGAAAGTAGCCGATCAACGTGTGCGGTCGGGAACTCTCGAGGACTCATCCTTCAAGCCGATGACACATTATTGATCCGATCAGTGACGCTAATCAATGAAGCAATAGGGCAATGCCTCTACTGGTATCCACACAACCAAGGATGGAACATCGACTAGTGGTGTACTAGCATACATGTGGTCAGGCTTGACAGGTGGAAGCTAGGGTTTGCTAGCTCTCGGTAACTAACATCTTAGCACGAGGATCACATCAACATATGAATCAACAAAAGGCAAAAGCTCTATTTTCCCCTACCCTAAGCTCTCATATATATGTCCTTGCTTGGGCTAGGGCTGGCAATATGGTCGAGGCTCGTGAGCCAGCTCAGGCTCGGTCGAGGCGAGTTGAGCCTGGCTTAGCTCACAGCCTCCATGAACCGAGTTCGATCTGAGTACCTAGGCTTTGGTAACTGGCTGAGCCAAGCCAGCTCGCGAGCGGCTCGATGACTCGGTTAACGGGGCAGCCCATCAGGCATCTAGCATTTAGGCTACAAGCCCAAGCAAACTAGGGCATACACCATGGCACCACAAGGGCTGGGGCTCAACTGCATAGGCCACAACCACAATCGTCGAGACTCGGTCACTCGAGCATCGTCATCTGCACTACCGCTCACCTGCCTCTCAATTCGCTGTTGCCCGCCTCACCATTGCCGAATTCAACCCCGCCATGGATATGACCAAGGAAGAAAGGAAGGGAGTATACCGGACGACTTAAGACAACATGTCCGCACGGCCATACACCCACAGTCGACTACTCGGGCACGCCCACTCGACCGATTGACGCTTGCTGCGATTGCCCAGGCGACCTTCGCCTGCCACGACCACCCCGATGCAGTGGTGCCCTGCCTGTCGTGTCTTCCCTATTGCCTATCGATGCCACCCTAGGGCCCACCGCCCCAACATGCCTCTGGGTACTGAGATTTGCGACTCGTTGCCCGCTCAAGATTGGGCCCATTCGGGCCCAACCAAGACTCTTCTCGGATCTCCATATGTTCTATTTGGATCTCCATCCAAACTGTGCTCAATTCAAATATTCAAATTTAGAGTTACAACCCATTAAGCATGCGATCCTGTAAATTCACGTATAACTTAATTAATGAATGGAAACTCTTTTCCATACTCTATTAATAGTGGCCTCTAGCAAAGCATATTAACCCAAGTATACGTAAAAATCATACCGGCTAAATTTTGTAACATGTCTCATGTACATGTCCCTTTGCCTCACGATATTCATTGACCACAAGGTGAGATTTGTGCCATCCTATCAATAGCTCGATCCCTCTCTCGATCTTCGTAGTGAATTATAACTTGTGATTAACTCCTTATTAATCACATCAGCATGGCCATGTACTTTTATAATCTATTACATCGAGGGACCTAGATATACATCTTCCATAAGAAAGGGCAAATCTCATCTTGATCACTCACATCCTACTACATGTTTCATGGCAAACTCGATGACTAATTTTATAACTATCTAGTTATGAAATAGTGTTTGATAGTCCAAAGTAAGTCACTACGTATGTATGTTGGGAACAATGGAGATATTAGGTATAAGGACTCTACATAAACACTATCAAGACCAACTAATGACACATCAAATTTCAATAGTGTACAGTAGCGGGTCTATCCCACATATGTTCTCTAATATAAGTCTATGTTATTGAGTTGGTATCTCCATACTCATGATCCATGAGACATGATCAATATATATATATATATATATATATATATATATATATATATATATATATATATATATACAAATGCTATTCTACACCACGGGTGTAGAATAGCTATTCTACACCGATGTGGAATGGAGGGGTTGGGATTGGGTGGGGGGTGGGCACAATTGGGATGATCGGTGTAGAATAGCATTTACACCCATAGTGTAGAATAGCGTTCCCGTATATATATATATATATATATATATATATATTGATCTCAGTCATATATGTTTCATATATGACTCAAACCGATTAGGGATCATTTAGAAATAGTCCCATTGTGAGTCTTATGAACAAATCATGCATTTGTTGATCCATAATGACAATATATTTCAAGGAACAAAACAAAATTTTATAAACATAGTATGTATCATACAACATCTTTATATTGATTCTAAGGGCATAATGCTAACACTAGCAAAGATCGGTCTCTTGATATAATCTATATCAAATATAGCAAGGGGAGGATGAATCCCTATGGAGATACCTACATTTGTAGGTTCTCGTAATAAAGCAAGAACACCATCACCATCGTCTCCTATTTCAATGCCGTCCACATCTTCTTCAAGGAGTTGTGGAAGACATCTAGGATCTTCTACAACATCGTCATGAACAAGCTTGTGACATCAAGGCAGATGATTACCATCGTTGACTAGTATGCTAATACAAGGACGCTGAGCACGAGAAGACTCAACAAACCATTTGAGACTCTCGATGCCACTGATGAGACAAAACACATCACTACAAAGATTGACACTCGGTGTGGTAGAGCGATCGAGATTGACTGAAGTCATCCCGTGCGTTAACCGACCACAAAGGAATCATAAGCACACCATGGCCACAATATCCAATGCACAACCTCAAACCATGGGTAATTTGTTTTAGGAGCTTCTTGGTAAACCCTATATATTCCACCCCAACATCTCGGACACCACTGCCAATGCTACTTGCTTCAAGATCAGATGGTGTGAGAGGCACAAAACCAGCCCTAGCATGACAATCAATGCCAAGACGATAAAGAGAAGCCAGAGTAGAGGATGGATGACTAGCCGAAGGTCAATGATTTTCAAGAACCCAACCACACCATCAACTTGATCTTTAGCAAGAATATTTCCTCCAAGACCAAGAACCAACAAAAACTCCTCGCCCGTCAAGTCAACATAATTGACGTTGGCACTCTCGAGTGCCTCCGCTAGTTAGAAATCCCCATCTCCTACTATCGAGATGGGCAGTGGACCAATGTGCCCAAACTAGGCAGAATTCCTCTTGTTATGGATTCGGTGATCTCCAAGTCACTCTTGGACCTCAGTGTTACCATTAACCACTACAACAAAACAATCATACAGAGAAATCTTATTTATAAGATAGAGATGTTTTGTTTCATATTCTACATTGAACTGAGGCGCTTTTACAAAACATCGTAGGAACGTTTCTGTACGGACTATCTCAAAATATGGAGACTTTTTGTAAAGCATACATGCATTGTTTAAGATATTGTTAGAGACATGTAAATTGTATCTCTACAAACACTGAGACGCATTTATAAAATCATCGGTACAACGTCTTAATTAATATAGACAAGTCTCTAAAGATGTTTTGTTACGTCTCAACAAGATTGTTTCCATAGGTTTTGTGTATTTTTTAGTTAATACGTTGAACGTATTTCTATACAAACATCTTGAAAGAGTGGTTTTGTTGTATGTCATGCTGGAGAAGGCGAATTCCTCTTTCTACAAGATTGTCTTAGGGAAAGGCTCTGTTCTGCTCAGAAGAATCACTCTGCCGATCACCTTTACACACACGAGAAATATCACACCGAATATATCAAGTTATTATCGCTGATTTTGAGACATCTAGCATGTTGTCTTTGAGAGACTGGCACTCAGGAGGTGCGGGTTCTCGGGTGTAGGGGCATGGGTGGGTGGGTGCTCGGGTGTAGGGGGTGAGGCACGCAGGGGCTCGGGATTGGGGGAATTCCGGAGTGGGCACACCAAGCCAGGCTCCGAAGGAAGTGGGTGGGCACGGGCACACAGGAGCATGGGGGAGCGGGGGTGGGGGGCTGAGACGCACCGGGCGTGGGGGAGGCGCAGAGGCTCGGCCACATATATTCACTCTTATGACTTTTTTCCATCATTTGTAGATCCACATTTATTTTCCCATCGATGTAAAGTTTTAAGTTATTTTACAAGGTGTTTGGATTGCATACAAGAAACGATATGATCGAGTTGACAGCGATTAATTCTATGATCTCCATGTTTGTGTGCCTTTACTGTCTATGGTTGATATTGTGCAATGCATGCATGCAGTGTGCATGGACGGGACACCGCCGGCGTACCACCTGGACACCGGGTCCGGCGCCGGGAACAGGAGCTGGGTCGTCAACCTGGAGGGCGGCGGGTGGTGCAACAACGCGAGGACGTGCCGGTTCCGCACCGGCAGCCGCCATGGCTCCTCGGACCACATGGAACGCAGCATCGCCTTCACCGGCATCATGAGCGCCGCCCCGGTCGACAACCCCGGTCCGTCAATCTCTTCCCTCGCTTACTCCCTTCGCCGAATCATCAGGAATGCTAATCAAATCAACGGCGTCGTACGACCGACACCATGCATGATCGTACTGATCATCACGAATAACAGATTTTCACAGCTGGAACCGTGTCAAGATCCGCTACTGCGACAGCGCGTCCTTCGCCGGAGACACCTACGACGAGGTGATCCATCGAATCCACGAATTAAAATTTGAATTTGTTTGAGTTTAGCGACATCGTTCAATTTCAAATTTTGTTCTGTGCTTGAGTGATTGAGTCAGTAAACTGAATGATGAGTGATCGTCGTCCTAGGCACTGGGCCTCCACTTCCGGGGCCAGCGCATTTGGGAGGCGGCCATCGAGCACCTCCTCGCCGCCGGCATGGCATCCGCCGAGCAGGTGCTGCTCACCGGCTGCTCCGCCGGGGGCCTGGCCGCAATACTGCACTGCGACCAGCTCCGCGCCCTCCTCCCCGACGCCGCCACCACCGTCAAGTGCCTCGCCGACGGTGGCCTCTTCCTCGACGCGTACGTACACACATCGCATACTGATGATATCTGGCGTACGACTAGTGACAATTCCATGCATTAATTCATCGATCGTCGCTGCATGCATGGGTTCCAGCGTGGACGTCGCCGGCGGGAGGAGCCTGAGGTCCTACTACGGCGACGTCGTCGCCATGCAGGTTGTGGCTCCCAACCTGCCAAAGACTTGCACTGACCATCTCGATGCAACCTCGGTGCGTATTGCGATTCATTGATCGATTAAGCTAGAGAGCTAATGATTTGAACGATTTTTTTTATCAAAATGATTTAGATCAATGCAATATAGCTAGCATCATCATCATCTCCCCGGCCTGTACTGTTAATTTGCAGTGCTTCTTCCCTCAGAACATAATCGACGGCATAAAGACACCCATCTTCCTGCTAAATGCAGCATACGATGCCTGGCAGGTACGCAAGTATTGCTTTCGATGGTTGTTTGATGCAATATGAAAAATCGCGTTCTAGCAAATCGATAAGCTCAGATCGATTAATTGATGAAGAATATAACCAAATGCAAATGTGTGACCGATTCGATCGTCAGATCGAGCAGAGCCTGGCCCCAAACGCGGCTGACCCCAGCGGCGCCTGGCGAGCCTGCAAGTTCAACCACTCAGCCTGCAATGCGTCTCAGTTGCAGTTCCTGCAAGGTAACCAACCAAGCATAAACAATGGTCATCCCATCCACTGTTTTTTCTCATTGATCGTCAAATACGTTATCAGTTGGTCAGACAACGAGGGGAAGCTGATCGATCTGAACCCAATTTCTGCATTTGTATTTATATGCAGGTTTCAGGGATCAAATGGTTGCAGCGGTGAAAGGCTTTCTCCGAGTCCAGCAGCAACGGGCTGTTCATCAACTCGTGCTTCGCTCACTGCCAGTCCGAGCTGACGGCCACCTGGAACAATGCAGCAGGTGGCTCTCCTGCTCTCCAAAACAAGGTACTACCTACCTAGTGTGCGATTTATGTAAATATTCAGTGCTACAAGAGGTCGCCCAAACGTTTGAGTTACGTGCATACGAAGAATCTGAATGTGATTATTTATCGAGATTTATGCTCCATGATGTTGTTTCATGTGCAGGGGATTGCAAAGTCTGTCGGTGACTGGTACTTTGGTCGAGATGAAGTGAAGGCCATAGATTGCCCCTACGCCTGTGACAAAACATGCCACCACATTATTTGACATCTGATCTATAATCTTATCTAGGGAATAAATTGAAGATACAACACAAATTTTCCTTTTGGTGCTGTTTCTCATATCCTTCGCTCTACACTAGTCTGTACTGATGAAAAAAATCGGTCGATTAGCCGATTAATCGGCCGATTAATAAATGCTAATTGTCACCTCCACAGTCAACCTGATTAATCCCGATTAATCGGCCCCACCACTGATTAATCGTTCGAGCGCCGCTGCTACCAGATTCACGCCACCGCAGTCGGATCTGTGTCGACGCAGCCTAGATCTGCGTCATGTCATCAGGAGCCGCCCTATTAGAGCAATGCCTCCCGCCATTGCCAGATCTGTGCCGCCGCGGCTTGGATATGCGTCGCTATCGCCTGATCTGCGTCATGCTACTGGAGTGGCCCTTCAAACGCTGCGGCCAAAGCAGAGACTCCACACACTGGTTGGCGTCGGCACCACAAATATCCACCCTTTCAATGGAGAAAAAAAGAGAAGGGGAAGAAGCAAGTGAGCCGCCTGCCTTAGAGAAAAAGAAGAGAAGGGGAAGAGGCAGGTGAGAGAGAGAGAGAGTGGCGCTTGTTTCGAAGTAAAGAAAACTGAAAAATAGTAAAAGAGAAAGGGTGGGCCGGGTGGCTGGGTGAGAGAGTGAGAAGTCCTGTGTAAAAAATAAAAAATTGTACACGTAACATGATGCACAAAAAAAGAAAAAATATAGTAGGAGATAGGGAGATTGTTTTTTTAAATAATGTATTTGAGTATGGGGAAGTATCCTGTGCACATCGGCTAGTCGTGCACATGGTGCACATGTGAGATCTCCACCTTCAATCTGTAATCCAACGGACAACAGTAGCTGGGGGTTATCGCAAAATGACAGAATTGGGGAGGTGGGAGGTGTTTTCTGCAAAATGATTTGGTGGAGCTGTTGTCCATTGGATTACAGATTAAAGGTAGAGATCTCACATGTGCACCATGTGCACGGCTAGCCGATGTGCACAAGATACTTTCCCTTTGAGTATACTAGTATCCATACTGTAATATACTATTTACCTAATTAGTCGACTGATTAATTCAGTTAATCTTTGATTAACCGATGAATCCCTACTTAGTGGTCGGCCGATCATTTACCGATTACCGATTTTCTAACACTGGTCTATAGTAGGTACACATGTATGGCTACCAAGTTCAGAATGAAAACATACACAACAGAGAATCTAAAAAAGTTAATTAACAAAAGATAGTGGAGCTAACTGGATAGTCTATAGAGGTGATTCCAATTTACTGGGAGGATGAGCAAATGGGCGGTTTATGCTTCCTTACTATAGAGGTGATTCTGATTCTATGCTCAACGTTGGAACCCAAAATTGAAGGGCACATATGCCTATCACTTGTAGCTCATCGTGGTTTGTTATACGGACTAAATTTTTCTATGCCATTATAATTTTACAGTTTTGAAATATGGCATCGGCGTGTCACTGACAGATGTGACCTACCACAGTCACTGATAGTGATATTTTTAAATTATAGAAAATTGTAATGTCATTTTTACAAATTTTCCTTGTTATACCGACACTCTTGCTTTTCTCTCCTTTGATCTCGGTAGCACCGGAACTCATCCTCTCATGGCTTAGGAATTAGGATAAATGACTTTAGGTGCATGCGGGGTGTATAATTTTAAGTCTTCTCGTCGAGATACCGAGGCCGGTCGTCTTTGCTCTGACGAGATCGACCCTCGTGGCATGACCGCTCTATCTTTTCCCTGCAAGTATCTTCGCAGACAGTGTAACTTTCTACGATAGAGATCATCCGGGCTATAGTTTTCGGTTTGGGTTAAATTTTTCCGTGCCATTACAATTTTCACGGTTTGCTAATATGTCATCGGTGTGTCACTGACAGATGGGGCCCGCCACAGTCACTGACAATGGCATATAGGCAATTTCTGAAAATTATAATGGCATGTGAGTAATTTTCCCTTTCGGTTTCTTCCTCACGAGGGCCCCATGTAAATCGGAAGAGTGGTGTAAGGCATCGATGAAGCAGTTGATGATGTCATGATCGTAGTCTTTTTCCAAGAACCTCTGGATAAAACTGTGAAGTGTCTCATCCTTCTTCTGTTGCAATCATTGGAGGTCGTACAAAGTTATGGGCTTCTATCATGTTCCCTGATATTTGTTGATGAAAGTCGAATGGAGTTTAGTCCAGGAATCAATAGAGTTCTCGAGTAGGCTTCAGAGTCAATTATTAAACTTATGAGAGAGGCTACCTCAGAAAACCATTACGATACAACCATGGGGGAGAACTTTTGGAAAGCGCTCGCATCACCATCTTTGGCAATGGCTCAGGCGGAACTATAGAGCCCTAGCTGCCATCACAAATCCCTCCCTACTCCTCACCGTCACGTCGCCGAAGAAGCCTACTAGGTCTCCAAGCGGCAGCAAGCTAAGGAAATCTTCCTTCCTCTCCCTCAATGCGGTTAGATATGGTTTTTTCTCCAATGTTGCTCCTCTTTTTTTTGCTTCTTCTCGGCTCAGATCTGTGGTGGCCGAGCGGTGTGCGGTGGTCCACTAGCACGCGGCAGCCACGAGGCAGAACGTAGCGATCGCGGGGCAGTGTGCGGAGGTCGTGGGGTGGTACTTGGAGGCCATGTCATGACATGTGGCGTGCGGCGTGGGGTGGCACGGTGGCGCGGCTGTCTCGGGGCTACACCCGGCAATGTCTCTGCTCTCCTTCCCTGGCTGCCTCTTCTCAAGGCTGGTAGAGGGCTGTGGTGCCCTACTCTAGCATGAGGTTGGCCGAGCTCCAAGCTGCTATTAGAGCATGCAGAGTAGTTTGAGTTGGTGGCGTCGGCTGCATGCGATGTGGCAATGGCTAGGTGGTGAATCTAGTGGTTCTCTCTTACCCTTGAGCCACCGCCCATCCCTCCTCCTACCTTGGTAGTAGTTTCGCCAGCTCTCCTTCCTTCTCTATCTAGTGGTGGGTCGAAGCTTAGGGAGCTAGTAGTGTTCATGCCTACTTGTGCGGTGATGTTCTTGGCATTGCTCCGACGGCCATGCCTCAATGCAAGCATGTTGGCACAAGGGGATTTCTAGTCTCTTCCTTCGCTGCGTCAACCTATTGAGACTAGCGTTGGCATTATTTGTCTAGTTAGCGGTCTTCTTCTTCATCTTGTCGAAGGGTCAGTACTGCAGGGCCGTACCTATGATTTGGAGGCCCCTGAACATGATGGGGTCCTAAAATTCGAGAAAAAAACATAACAAGGCACGGATCATGCTTTTACTTATTACATGTCTTATTTATAAATTATAAAGTTTTATTCTATTAATATAATTACTTATACCTTAATTATCACTGACAAATATTATTTTTAATAATTGTGTTGTTCTAATATATTTACTACTAATTTATTTATTTTATTTAAAAATAAAGTATATAGGGGATGTGAGGAGCCATGCTGAATAGCGTGGGCCTCATGGCTCCAGATGTGATGAGTCATTGTCAATAATAGTCAAAGAGGACAAATGAAGAGAGAAGATCTGCTGTTTTGTGGGCCGCGTGTGACCCAGGTACACGGGCAGCGAGCGACTGTCGGGCTGAGAGAGTTGCGAAGTCGGGCTGGCCCAATCCGGGTACATGGGCCAGAAGCAGCAGAAGACCCACTGGGCTGTTGACCAGGATTGACTCAGGTACACGGGCGGTGAGTGATTGCCGGGCTGAGAGAGCTGCGGAATCGGGCCGGACCAATCCGGGTACCTGGTGCAAAGCCGGTGGAGGCTTTGTCAGTTTCGGCGCAAAACTGACAACCGTTGATCTTGTATCGGACTGTCCAGAAGAGAAGCCATAGTCTCTACGAAAGCTTAGCTTCCAGATAAGTCATCTGTATCTCTAGGCCCACAGTCTGTCAATCGAGTCTGTAAAAAATCCTAAGGGCAGTTGAGTCTTTTCCTTTATTTTAGCATCTGTAAAAACCCTAAAGGGCTGGTGGAATATTCTAGGTCTTTGGGCAGCCTATAAATAGGGCCCCAATCCCTAGGGTTGGACTACCCTTTTTGCTGAAATCATTTTCTATTCTATTGGGTCATTTTGTTCCTTGCATTCTCTCTCTTGCTCTCCTGTTTGTGCGCCGCCAGGATCTGATTGGTGCTTTGTTCATTACTGCATTCCCTCGGTTCTATTTGTTCCAGTGAGATTCTATCTCCTGTTCTTGTTGAGGAGCGTGCATTGATTTCTCTGAATGAGAAGCTTCGGTTTGGTGTGTGCTGTTGTTTTATTCCTGAGAATGTGTCTCTGTTGCGTTTGTTCTTCACGCAAGTAGTACTAGTTCTTGCTGTTGCAAGTAGTGCTACTTCCCTGTAGCAATAGTACACTAGTACTCTAGCCTTACTTTTTACTGCGTAGCTTTTTGATCGAGTTGATAGGGCCAAAGTCCCTTTTTGGTTGTTCCTGTCGAAGCCCCTTCTCTCTGTTCGAAGTCCCTCAGCCCCGTGAGGCAGGCTTCGATCTGACATCCCTGAGGGCTTCGCTTGAACTTCGACTTCACTTTGTGTACTGTGTTTCTAGCTTCGAAGTACTTTTTGAGCTGTCATCTTGACATACTTCGAACGTCTGTGCGAAGGTACTCCGACTTGAGCTCTTCGAAGTCCATACTTCGACAGGTTTCGAAGTTGGCTTCGAAGCTTGTCTTTCTGTTAGACTTCGCTCGACGTGAGTTCCTTCTTGCTGTCATTTTCGAAGGTCACAATGTGTATGTTCGGAGCTTGTCTTTCGAAGTTAATCCTCTGAACGAAGGTCTCAACTTCGGTTGTCATACCTCGACCAAGCTAGCTTCGAAGTTTGAGTGTAGGCTTCGATTTGATCTTTCTGCCGTGTGTTAGGCTTCGCTACTCTTTCGAAGGTTGTTTTTCTGCGAGCTTGTTCGAAGCTTTCTGTTCGAAGTCTAGCCTTCGAAGTACATTGTTCGAAGCAAGCTTCGACACTGTCATACTTAGCTTCGAAGCATACTTTGCTCTCAGTCGCACTTGAACTAGGATAGACAATAAACCTTCGGCACTTTCACAATAGCCTTCGGCGGACTTCGCCACTAACCTCCAAAGCAGGCTTCGACCAGCGAAGCCGGCTTCGACAAGTTTCGAACAGGAGACAGATTTGAACAGTAACTACTCATCTCACTTTATTTATACGTTGATCATCCATTGAGAAGTTTAACTTGCCATGTCTTGTGTATACTGTTTATCTGTCTATTAGCACTGTTTTGGTGTTTCTTTGTTTTTAACATCAGTTGCTTCTAGACTAGATACCTTTAGACTTAGGCAATCTGTTCATGCTTTGCTGCTTAGTCCTTTGAGGTGCGTTGGGTATTGGGAGCAGGCCATTGATTCGAAAGAATTTTTAGGCTCCCATTCACCCCCCTCTGGTCACTACTTTCGGTCCTACAAGTGGTATCAGAGCTTGGTTAGGGTTTTTCCATACCTTAACCGGTTCTAAACCCCAGTAGTGATCATGACTTCTCCTGGCAAGGTCCCGTCCTTGGAAGCCTATGACTATAACTATTGGAAGACTTGCATGCGAGCCTATCTTATGAGCCAAGGCTCGGACATCTGGGACATTTGCGTTCATGATACATTTGTTATATTGCCAGTTGCTGAGCATGGTACTCCTGGTATCATTGCCCAGCATTTGAGCAATAGTAAAGCTGTGAACATTCTCTTTTCTGGTTTAGGTCCCACTGAGTTTGAGCGTGTGAGCCATCTCTCAACTGCGAGAGAGATCTGGGCTACCCTCAAGGCACACCATGAGGGAACATCCCAGGTCAAGGCTCGGCTCTATCAAACCTACTAGCGTGAATATGAGAACTTCACACAAAAGCCAGGTGAATCTGTTGAAGCGTTGTTTGGTCGTTTTCAATCGATCATAAACAAGCTTCGGGACAACAAGGCTGAGGGTGCTCAGTTAGTCTCAGATCACGAGCAGGCGCTCAAGGTTCTCCATACCTTGGATCCAAAGATCTGGGGGATCAAGGTATCCTCTATCGTTGAGAGCACTTCTTATGATACCTTGACTATTTCTGAGTATTTAGCAAGCTGAAAGCCACTGAGGTAGATATCCAGCTGAGATCAAATCTCACTGGCTCTGGTTCAAAGTCCCTGGCCCTTGCTACACCTTCTGTTGATCCCTCTGCTGTGAGTTGTGCTGGTTTCTCTTTGATGTCTATCACTGAGGATCAGCTTGAGTCTTTGGGAGATGATGACCTGTATCTCTTTAACAACCGGGTGCGTCATGTCTATGACAAAAGGATGTTCAAAAGACATGGCACGAAATCCGGGTGCTTTGAGTGTGGTGATCTAGGACACTTCATCGCCGACTGCCCAAGCGCAATGGGCAAAAGAAGGGCACCGGTGGTGGCTTCCACGACTCCAGCAAGCACGACAGCTCTTCCTTCAACAAGGGCAAGCCGAAGACCAGATTCTTCAAGAAGGCCCTAAAGGACTATCGGCGAGAGAACAAGAAGCGCGACAAGGCCTTCTTTGCCGAGATGGAGAAGAGCTACTCCAAGCGGTCCATGTCTTCTTCCTCTTCATCGAGCTCAAGCAATGAGGAAATCGTCATCAGGAAGGGGAAGGACAAGGACGATCCGGCGGGTCTCTGCTTCATGGCTTTTGGGGACAGACCGAAGAGCCGCTCACACCAGCGCCGAAGATCCCACAAGAGCTTCTATTCAATGGCTCTTGGGGATAAGGAAGAAAAGAGCTCCTCCGATGACTTCGACGACGACGACAACGAAAAGGTATCATCCTATGAAAGCGAAATCGTTGATTTCCTTGAGAGCAATCGTCAGGAGTTAAAATATCGGGAAAAACTGCTTAGGGGGGCCAAGAAGAGGATAGATGAGTTAGAGAGTGAGCTTGCCGTAGCCAACGGCAGAATTGAGAGTCTATCTACTTCCCCTTGCTTGGGTGATAGAAGTGAGTGCCCGAAGTGTGAGGTGCTTCTGTGTGACCTGTCGACTCTGAAGTCCAGGTACACAGAAAGGGTTGATGAGAGGGACGCTTTGGCCACTGAGCTTGAAAGCGCTCAGCTGGAGCTGAAAGATACTCAAGCCACTATCGTCGCACCCTGTGCTGATTGCCCATCTCATCTAGCTATTTTAGCTGAGCTGAAAGCCAAGGGTGATGAACTTTTTGGGGATTTGGAGAGAGTGAGAGCTGAGCTTGCACAGACTAGGATAGAGCTTGAGACATTGTCAGTTCCACCCACTGTCTGTGAGAACTGTCTGTCTCTTAGACTTGAGTTGATCAAGCTAAAAGCCGAGAAGTCTGTCCAGGTAGATAGTGAGTGTGAGACCTGCTTGTCTCAGGTGGAGGTTCTAGCTTCCTTGAGAGAAGAGCTAGATGATTCTCAGAATGAGAACTTTTACCTCCGTTCTATCCTGAGTTGGATCAGTGCCAGAGAGCCACAACTCGGCATGATGATCCAGCAGTTCAAGAGGCAGGATTGGTTTGGGGTAGGTTACACCTACACCAAGGCTGACTTTGAGAGTGCCATTAGCCGGGCAGTGGAGTGGAGTAAAATGACTCCTGAGCAGAGATACCCTAAGACTCACTCCACTGAGTCCTCCCAGGCTTGTCAGCCCAAGGGTGGAGTGATCCATGAACAACCCAAAGCTCCACCCAAGAAGCCCATCTGGGTTCCAAAGCCCAAACACCTCCGCACTTCTCTTGACTCTCTTCCTGGACCCTCTCAACCCAAGAAGACCACACCGAACACCACCAAGCCCAAGAATCCTAAGCCTCAACCACATCCCAAGAAGCCCACCTATCATTGTGAGTACTGTCAGAGAGACGAGCATCTTGCGGAGTTTTGCTTCAGGAGGAAGCGGGTTGAGAGAGCAGAGAGAGCTCGTGGTGGTCAGGAGCAGTTCTACCCGCAGGGTGGTAGATTGCGTGTTCCTCGACACGGGGAGAGGCTGGAGGCCAGGCCGCGTCGTGTAGGTGGTGGTAGAGGAGGCGACTTTCATGCCCATGCTCCAGATTGTGGTGTCCGTTCCGGCAAAGCTCCAGGCCGTTTTGGCTATGGTCCTGGAGCTCGTGGCCGAGGCTTTAGGCAGAACCGAGGACCGCGCTTTGAGCCGCGTTTTGGTCCGGTCTCTCAAAATGATTTCTGCTTTCCGTCTTTTGAGTAGATGGCTCGACACTGGTTTAGCTCTTTTGCTAAACCTGGTGCCAGACCATTTGCTCCCACTTACAACCACTGATTGTGCAGGATCGGGGACTCGAGGACATTTGGATCATGGACTCAGGATGCTCTCGCCACATGACGGGACATCGCAGATGGTTCTCCAGTCTCACTCCCCCGAGCTCCAAAGAATACATCACCTTCGGGAATAGTGGTCAAGGGAAAGTAAGTGGTATTGGCTCAATTCGCATTTCAGATCTTTTCTCTTTGAAGAATGTTGCTTTGGTTAGGAATTTGAACTTCAATTTGATTTCTGTTTTGCAACTTCTTGAGGATGGTTTGGAAGTGCGTTTTAAGAAGGGTAGTTTTTCTGTGTTTGATTCTAGAGGGTCTTTGATTTGCCAGATTTTACCATTCGGTAAAGTTTTTCGAATTGACTTCTCTAGTTCTTTTGGCCCTTCTCGCTGCTTGATTGCTGGATCTTCTTCTGAGCTCTGGAAGTGGCATAGGAGGTTAGGTCATTTGAGTATTGATCTGCTAGTCAGGTTAAGCTCTATGGACCTCATCTGAGGATTGCCCAAGCTTAAAATGGAGAAAGATCTAGTTTGTCATCCCTGTCGTCATGGGAAAATGGTTGCCGCTTCTCACTCACCTGTGACTCAGGTGATGACTTTGTATCCGGGTGAGCTTTTACACTTGGACACTGTTGGTCCAGCTCGGGTACGTTCAGTCGGTGGGAAGTGGTACACACTTGTCATTGTTGACGACTTTTCTCGATTCTCGTGGGTTTTCTTTTTGGAGTCTAAGGATGAAACTTTTCAGTTTGTTCATGACCTGATTTTGAAGCTGAAGAATGAGAACAATGGTCGGATGCGAGCAATTCGCTCCGACAACGGCTCTGAGTTCAAAAATTCTCAGTTCGTCAGCTTCTGTAGTGATCAAGGTCTTGACCATCAATTTTCTTCTCCTTACACTCCCCCACAGAATGGCGTTGTGGAACGAAAGAACCGCACACTAGTCGAGATGGCCAGGACGATGCTCGATGAGCACAGGACTCCTAGGCGTTTTTGGGCTGAAGCCATGAACACGGCTTGCTATCTGGCCAACCGCATTTTTCTTAGAGCTTACCTAGGTAAGACCTCATATGAGTTGCGGTTTGGCAGACAACCCAAGGTGAGCCACTTGCGAGCATTCGGCTGCAAGTGCTTTGTTCTCAAGAAGGGAGGGCATTTGGACAAGTTTGAGTCTCGTTGCTGGGATGGTGTTTTTCTTGGCTACGCTTTGCATTCTCGAGGCTTCCGTGTTTGGAACCTCGAATCCCAGCTGCTTGTCGATACTTGTGAGGTTTCATTTGATGAGTCCTTGCCTTCTTTGACTCCTTCTTTTGAGCCTTCTGATGGTGAGCTCGGAGAGTCCATCTTCGAGGAAGATGAGGATACTCCATCCGCTAATGAGGGTGGGCCTTCTGCACCCCCTGCAGAGCCCACACCTTCTGAGACTTCGATTGAGGACGAGGGTGGACCTCTGATCACTTCTTCCACTTCGATCGAGCCCCCTCAGTCGAGTCTATAGGTGCCAGCTACTGACTCTGGTGAGGTAACTTCAGATCACCAGGGAACCCGAGCAGTTCAGCGTGATCACCCCTCAGAGCTCATCATCGGTGATTTGACTGAAAGGACATTACGTTCAGCTGGTAACTCTCTTGCTGTGTTTTCCGAATCTGCTTTTGTTGCATCTTTTGAGCCGAGAGATGTTTCTCATGCTCTTTCTGATTCAAATTGGATTAATGCTATGCAAGAAGAGCTTGAGAACTTTGTCCGTAATCGGGTTTGGACACTAGTTGAGCCGCCACGAGGATGCAACCCCATAGGCACCAAGTGGGTGTTCAAAAACAAACAAGGTGAATATGGGGTTGTGGTGCGCAACAAAGCTCGACTAGTTGCCCAGGGTTTTTGCCAAAAAGAGGGTATTGATTTTGAAGAAACTTTTGCCCCTGTTGCTCGTCTTGAGTCCATTCGCATTCTCTTAGTTTTTGCCGCTTCGAAGGGTTTTAAGCTTTTTCAAATGGACGTTAAGAGTGCTTTTCTGAACGGGTTCATAGAGGAGGAAGTTTATGTTAGGCAGCCCCCCGGTTTTTGAGAACCCTAAGTTTCCTCGACATGTTTTTAAGCTGCAAAAGGCTTTATATGGGTTGAAGCAAGCCCCCAGGGCTTGGTATGACCGGTTGAAGCAATTTTTGTTGGGGAAGGGCTTTGTGATGGGTTCAGTGGATAAAACTCTTTTCTTGCTTAGAGATGCTTCAGATTTTTTAGTCACTCAGATTTACGTGGACGATATTATTTTGGCGGTACTACTAATGATCTTGTGTCCAAGTTTTCTGAGAAGATGCACAGTGAGTTGAGATGAGCCTCATGGGTGAGCTCAAGTATTTCTTAGGGCTCCAGATCAAGCAGACCAAGGATGACACCTTCATCCACCAAGGTAAGTACACTCGTAACATGCTTAAGAAATTTGACTTTGGTGGGGAGTTGAAGCCGCAGATGACCCCGATGGGCACATCTGGGGGTCTGGACAAGGATGAGAGCGGCGTCAAGGTCAACGAAAGGGAGTTTCGAGGGATGATCAGTTCGCTGTTGTACTTAACGGCGACAAGACCAGACATACAGTTCGCTGTGGGACTTTGCGCGCGTTTTCAGTCTTCACCACACACGTCTCATCGGCAGGCTGTCAAGCGCATCTTCAGGTATCTCACTTATGCGCCTGATCTCGGTCTTTACTATTCAGCATCATCATCACTTGATTTATCTGGTTTTTTGGACGCCGACTTTGGTGGGTGCCGGTTGGATCGCAAGTCGACTTCCGGTACTTGCCAATTTCTTGGTTCTTCTCTTGTTTCTTGGTCTTCTCGAAAGCAATCTAGAGTTGCTCTTTCGACCACTGAGGCTGAGTATGTGGCTGCTGCTAGCTGCTGCTCACAGTTAGTTTGGATGATTTCCACTCTGCGAGATTTTGAGTTATTCTTTCCTACCAGAGTTCCTTTGTTTTGCGACAGCACCAGTGCAATTAGTGTAGGGAAAAACCCTTGTCTCCATTCAAAAACCAAACACATTGATGTGCGCTTTCATTTTCTACGAGATCAATATGAGAAAGATGTCATTGACCTTGTTCATGTTGATACCCATCATCAATTGGCTGACATTTTCACCAAACCCCTAGATCAGTCTACCTTTGAGCGTTTACGAGGGGATTTGGGTGTTGTGTATCCTTTCTAGGATATTTTGCGTCAGTTTTCTTTCTTCTTTACTCTTTTCTTGAGTCTTTTTTTGTGTGTTCATATCTTGCATATTCACATATCACACTTTTGAGCTGCTTCTGTTATATGATTGAACTGTTTTACTTACTCTAGTTGGTACATGCTTTTGATTACTTGTCAATGATCATGCCTTGTTTCAGTTCGCTCGATATATCTGATATCTGTCATATGCATGGCTTTTATGCTTTAAACTTGAAAAAATGATCACCATTGCTTCTGGTAACTAGCATGCGTTGGCTGAATGTTCTTGCTATCTGTTACATGCCTTGTAGCTAGTTCCTGACTTAGATGCAAACATGCAACTTGGACATCTTTCTGCTTTAAAACATGGATATGTGCTATAAAAATGATGAAAAATCAAGAAACATGAAAATTCCATGCCTTTTTTATGCATAACTTGAAAAGATCCAGGTGGGTTTGCTTTGTCGCATTGTATTGTTCTGGACTGCGTACCATAGCACTTTGGTATGAACTAGGACATTGTAATGTATGCCAAGACCAATGTTTTAAGCTTCTGATGGTCCAGTTCTGGCCTAGGCTTGACTTGGTCGGTCAGCATAAGGTTTGACATGCAAATAACCCCTGGCAAAAATAAAAAAGGAAAAAGAAAAAGCTTGAAAATTGAAATGATAACAAGTTTGCTGAAGCACTTTGTTTTGGACAATGCTTATCTTGGCTTATCTTGGTAGATATCAGTTAGCCTTTGCATCTCATGCTTTACCTTGCTTGTTAACTTGAAAATATGGTGATGCTTTTGTTTGCAAAATTGAACATGTGTGCTAGTGACCTTCTTTAGATATCATCTGTTGCACTGATCATGCCATGTATCGTTAACAGTATGTCTTTTGCTGTATCTGTTAGATGTTGTAATTGCAGTCAATCATATCTGAGAAGCATGCTTTATTCACTCCTCATGCACCCCAGTTGCATTCATTGCATATTTTGAGGGGGGGGTTGCGTTTCAGGGGGAGTCTGTGTCTCTTTTGAGTGCTTGATGAGTTCACTTGTCAACAAGGGGGAGAATTTTTGGGATAAGAGTTCGAGGGGGAGTTTTTGTCTCACTTACTCTTTTGATATCCTCGTTGATGTTTCTGAGATCGCACTCATTCTGAGTTTTTACCTTTGGTTAACCATAATGACCGCTTCTTGCTTTTGTTCGGCTTTTGGTCATTAGGGTTAAACTTTTACCTTATTTTCTTCTTCTTTGTTTTTCTTGTGCTTTTTTTCGTGTTTCCACATGTGTTCGCAGGTTCTGAAGAGTTGAAGAAGTGAAGTGTTGACAATGCACTCATCAAGGGGGAGATTGAGGAGCCATGCTGAATAGCGTGGGCCTCATGGCTCCAGATGTGATGAGTCATTGTGAACGATAGTCAAAGAGGACAGATGAAGAGAGGAGATCTGCTGTTTCGTGGGCCGCGTGTGACCCAGGTACATGGGCAGCGAGTGACTATCGGGCTGAGAGAGCTGCGAAGTCGGGCTGGCCCAATCCGGGTACATGGGCCAGAAGCAGCAGAAGACCCACTGGGCTGTTGACCAGGATTGACTCAGGTACACGGGCGGTGAGTGATTGCCGGGATGAGAGAGCTGCGGAATTGGGACGTCCCAATCCGGGTACCTGGTGCAAAGCCGGTGGAGGCTTTGTCAGTTTCGGCGCAAAACTGACAACCGTCGATCTTGTATCGAACTGTCCAGAAGAGAAGCCGTAGTCGCTACGAAAGCTTAGCTTTCGGATAAGTCATCTGTATCTCTAGGCCCACAGTTAGTCAGTCGAGTCTGTAAAAAATCATAAGGGCAGTTGAGTCTTTTCCTTTATTTTAGCGTCTGTAAAAACCCTAAAGGGCTGGTGGAATATTCTAGGTCTTTGGGCAGCCTATAAATAGGGCCCCAATCCCTAGGGTTGGACTACCCTTTTTGCTGAAATCATTTTCTATTCTATTGGGTCATTTTGTTCCTTGCATTCTCTCTCTTGCTCTCCTGTTTGTGCGCCGCCAGGATCTGATTGGTGCTTTGTTCATTACTGCATTCCCTCGGTTCTATTTGTTCCAGTGAGATTCTATCTCCTGTTCTTGTTGAGGAGCGTGCATTGATTTCTCTGAATGAGAAGCTTCGGTTTGGTGTGTGCTGTTGTTTTATTCCTGAGAATGTGTCTCTGTTGCGTTTGTTCTTCACGCAAGTAGTATTAGTTCTTGCTGTTGCAAGTAGTGCTACTTCCCTGTAGCAACAATACACTAGTACTCTAGCCTTACTTTTTACTGCGTAGCTTTTTGATCGAGTTGACAGGGCCAAAGTCCCTTTTTGGTTGTTCCTATCGAAGCCCCTTCTCTCTGTTCGAAGCCCCTCAGGTCCGTGAGGCAGGCTTCGATCTGACATCCCTGAGGGCTTCGCTTGAACTTCGACTTCACTTTGTGTACTGTGTTTCTAGCTTCGAAGTACTTTTTGAGCTGTCAGCTTGACATACTTCGAACGTCTGTGCTTCTGTGTGAAATTCTCATATTCACGCCGGTATGTCTGATAGAGCCGAGCCTTGACCTGTGCTGTTCCCTCATGGTGTGCCTTGAGGGTAGCCCAGATCTCTCTCGCAGTGGAGAGATGGCTCACACGCTCAAACTCAGTGGGACCTAAACCAGAGAAAAGAATGTTCATAGCCTTACTATTGCTCAGATGCTGAGCAATGATACCAGCAGTACCATGCTCAGCGACTGGCAATATGACAAACGTGGTGTGAACGCAAATGTCCCAAATGTTCGAACCCTAGGTCATGAGATAAGCTCGCATGCGAGTCTTCCAATAGTTATAGCCATAGGCTTCCAAGGACGGGACCTTGCCAGGAGACGTCATGGTCACTACTGGGGTTTAGAACCGGTTAAGGTATGGAAAAACCCTAACCTCGCTCTGATACCACTTGTAGGACCGAAAGTAGCGACCAGAGGGGGGGGTGAATGGGCGCCTAAAAATTCTTTCGAATCAATGGCCTGCTCCCAACACCCAACGCACCTCAAAAGACTAAGTAGCACAGTATGAACAGATTTCCTAAGTCTAAAGGTATCTAGCCTAGAAGCAACTGATAATAAAAATAGTGAAACACTGAAGCAGTGCTAACAGGCAGATAAACAGAATATCCAAGTCAAGGCAAGTTAAACTTCTCAATGAATGATCTAAGTAAAACTAAAGTGAGATGAGAAGTTACTGTTCAAATCTGTTTCCTGTTCAAGACTTGTCGAAGCCTGCTCTGGTGGTCGAAGCCTGCTTCGCAAGTCGAGGCCTGCTTCAGCGGTCGAGGCCTGCTTCGGAGGTCAGTGTCGAAGCCTGGTGAAGAATATTGTGAAAGTGCCGAAGGTCTGTTTTGGCTAGCCTAGTTCAAGTGTGACAAAGTGCGAAGTATGCTTCGTAGCGAAGTATGTGTGTATTGAAGCTTGCTTCGAACAGTACACTTCGAAGCCAAGACTTCGAACAGAAAGACCACAGATAGGCGAAGCCAAACACACGGCAGCAAGAAGAAGTCGAACCCTACACTCTACCTTCGAAGCTAGGTTTGTTAAGATATGACAACCGAATCTGAGACCTTCGCTTCGAGGGTTAACTTCGTAAGACTAGCTCCGAACCTACACACTGTAACCTTCGAACACGACAGCAAGAAGGAGCACGTCGAACGAAGTATATCAGAGAGACGTACTTCGGAGCTGAGTTCAAAGCCTGACAAAGTAAGCTTCGCAAGAAAAACCGAAGTATCCAAACAACAAAGTGTACCCTCGCAAAGACGGTCGATTAAGTTGACAGATAGCAAAAACATACTTCGAAGCCCTCGAAGATGTCAGCTCGAAGCCTACCTCACGGAGCTGAGGGGCTTCGAACAGAGAGGGAGCCTTCGCCAGAAAACAGTCAGAAAAGGCTTTCAGCCCTGTCAACTTCGATCAAAAAGCTGCGCAGAAAAGCAAGCTAGAGTACTAGTGTATTGTTGCTACAGAAAGTAGTACTACTTGCTACAGTGCGCAAGAACTAGTACTCACGGGAAGAACATAATGAAGCAACCGAAGCTTCTCCTCAAGAATAAACCAGTCGCATGCACAAGGAAAACTGTAGAGCTATAAATGAAATGGCGCACACAAAAATAGCAGGAATAAACTCTTCCAGACCAGAGCAAAACGAGATGAACTTGCAAAAACAAACAACACAAAATCTCTGGCGGCGCACGCATGAGCAGGAGAGGAGAGAGAAAGAGCAAGAGACAAAATGACCCAAAAGAGTAAGAATTGATTTCAGCCAAAGGGTAGTCCAACCCTAGGGATTGGGGCCCTATTTATAGGCTGCCCAATGGCCTAGAATATTCCACCAGCCCCTTAGGGTTTTTACAGACGCTAAAATAAAAGAAAAGACTAAACCCTCCCTTAGGAATTTTTACAGACACGACTGACTGACTGTGGGCCTAGAGATACAGATGACTTATCCGGAAGCTAAGTTTTCGTAGCGACTACGGCTTCTCTTCTGGACAGTCGGATACAAGATCAACGGTTGTCACTTTTGCACCGAAACTGACAAAGCCTCCACCGACTTTGCACCAGGTACCCGGATTGGGCCAGACCGACTCCGCAGCTCTCTCAGCCCGGCAATTGCTCACCGCCCGTGTACCTGAGTCAATCCTAGTCAACAGCCTAGTGGGTCTTCTGCTGCTTCTAGCCCATGTACACGGATTGGGCCAGCACGACTTCGCAGCCTCCTCTGCCCGACAGTCGCTTGTTGCCCGTGTACCTGAGTCACACGCGACCCATGAAACAGCAGATCTTCACTCTTCATCTGTCCTCTTTGACTATCGTTGACAATGACTCATCACATCTGGAGCCATGAGGCCCACGCTATTCAGCATGGCTCCTCAGCCGCCACCGGAGCCCGGCCCGTTGCCGACAGGTAATTAAATAATCAGTTTCATTCCTACTCTTCACTTGTTTGATAAAATGTCAATGCCTTATGTATGGTGATTTTCCTAATTGAATTGTGAGTTTTAAAATGAGCTTGTACATGATGTGCTTGATGAAATATATGTAAGATATTTGTGCATGACAAGCATTTGATAAAATGCTTGTGAACTATTGATGTATGAAATAAATTGATGTTGTTTGTTCATCTTCTTGTTGTTAGTTGAGTGTGAGTGTTCTTATGTTCTTGAGTGTATTCTTGAGAGAGGTAGGCCAACACAAGCTAAGTTAGGTTTCTAGGGTTTATTGTCCTTAGAGCATCTCCATTGTACTTTCTAAATGTGAATTGCTATTCAAATGGAGCTATATTTAATCAATTTATATACAATGGAGATGCCCTTACATTTGTGGATAGTTATCATTTGTAGAACCACTGTATACTACTTTGTTACACCTATTTTGGCATTGATTAATGGAAATGTACCATTCACCCAATATATATTAGTCTAATTTTGGGTGAAGTCTTTGTTGGGGGAAATTGCTTCATTTTTAGGACTTAGAGGTTAATAACTCAAAGACTCACTAAGCTTCGGAGCTGATGGGCTCTTACTCGAAGGTGGAGACGTTAAGCCGAAGGGGGCCTCGATCTGAAGTCCGAAGAAGCCCTCCGCAAGATACGAGGCTCCGAAGCTGAGCGACAGGATTGATAAGATGTTTGGCTTATCCGTTTGCCCCGGATAGCCTTACCTTTTTAACCCTACTCAGGGTACCGAATAGTTTCCACTATGTCGGTTGTAATCTAGGGGTAAATAGGTCTTTTCCTTAGACACTTTTGCCTATAAATACCCCCCTCTCTACCTTGTAACGGGGAGGAAAGATTCAATTACTCCAATACACACATTCGAACTACTCAAGCTGTTATCCTTTCGGAGGCTAGAGTTAGTCCTCAAACACGAACTCTTAGTTTGTTTGTTCTTAACATTAGAGAACCTGTTAGCGTAATCTTTTACGTCAACAGTTGGTGACGTCCGTGGGGAACCAAGTTCTAAAAGCTTGTTCTCTACTGCTAACTGCACTTCGAAGAACACTTACGGAGGGAGTCTCGGAAGTCCCAAGATCCCGTGCACCCTTCGGTAAGGAGCTTCATAGTGCGGTTCGAAGGCCTTCGCTCGCCTTCCCAGATCAGTCGAAGTCCCCGGTCTTTGGACCTCTCCGTGACTAGCTATGCCTCCGAAGCGAAGCCAAGCCTCGGGTCCTCTCCGAAGGTCCCCTCGGACCACCGGAGCCGGACCCTCAACCGCTCCAGCGATTCGTGAGGATGCTGCTGGGCGTCGAGTGCCCAGGAGTCCCCGAGCTCCCCCTACGGTGCTTTGGACTGATTATGTCAGCTCCCAAGACCCGGAGCTGCCCTCCGATGAAGACAAAGACCTTCCTGGAACCGAAACTGCTCAGTTAGCAAGGCTTCAGGAGGAGGTGGCTAGGTGGAGACAAGAGGCCGCCGATCGCCTCCGCACTCAAGCCTCCACCGAGACTCCAAAAGGGCCCCAAGACGGTGGTGCTCGCAATCTTCCCGAAGCTGTCCATGTCCCGGAGGAGGCTGAGAACACATCTTTCGATGATGAGTCTCCGCTACATTCGGACTTGCAAAGAGTGCCCTTCGATCCCAGATTCAAGGCCTCGAAGTTGCACAAGTACTCCAGTGGGTCAGACCCTGGAGAGTTCGCTCGCTCATATGCCCTGGCAATAGAAGCAAGTGGAGGGGTGCGCAACACTATGGTGAAGTGCTTCCCCCTCGCTCTCGAAGGCGTGGCGCTCCGATGGTTCTGGTCCTTGAAGCCAGGATCGATCATGTCCTAGGATAAGTTGAAGAAGAAGTTTGTGAGAATCTTCCAGGGTACCTTTGTGGCCCCAATGTCGACAGGGAGTTTGTTCCAAGTGAAGCAGCGAGCGGGAGAAACACTCCGGGAGTACTTCACGCGCTTCGCCCACACCAAGTCACAGATTAAAGGCCTGTCTACCTCTTCGGTAGTCGACTGCTGCCCGCGAAGGGGTGCTAAACCCCGATCTCCTCAGCAAGCTCCATCGGAAGCCAATGACGTCTGTGGCGCAGCTGATGGCATACTTCAAACAGTATGCCAAGGCGGAGGAAGGCTGTCTTCGGCGAGCCAGAGCACCCGCACCTACCCTCCGAGAAGTTAAGATGGAGCCAGAAGCCTCGGCTCCTCTACAACCCCCTCAAGACAGCCGCTTCAATGAGCACAGGCGAGGGAAGAAACATTTCCGTTCGGAGGTGCTAAGCATTGCACCCTCCGTTCCGAAGGCACCTGCCAGTTATCAGCAGGCGCAAAGCTTCAAGGTTGGAGCACCGAAGCCTCAAGAGAGAGCACCTGGCAGGCGCCAGAGTTTTTTCTGCTGTGTGCATGGCGACAATAGAAGCCATGACACGAAGGATTGCAAGGCAGTGTTGGCCCTTCGGGGGGACTACCTAGGGCGAAGTACCGGGTGGGGTACTTCGGATCGAGCCCCACCAGCGGCACGGTCGGAGCCTGTGCAAATCGTGGCCCGAGCCGGTGTCCCTAAAGCCCCCATGCGACTTCCGGTGGCCATTATTATGCCACCACCGAAGCAGGAAGACCCACAAGACCACGACAAACGAGTGGTCCTGCCCATCTCCGGAGGGGGGGACCCTCAGGAAAATGTCCAAAAGGCAGCGGTGTGAATACGTCTGCGAGGTTGGGCACATTGGAACTTCGAGCTCTGCAGAGGGGATGCCAGAGTGGTCTCATGTGCCCATCTCGTTTACTGCCAGCGACGCCGCGGGGGTAAAGTTTCCCCATGCTGACCGCTTGGTCATTTCCGCATACATAGCAGGGGTGGAAGTCCGAAGGATCCTGGTGGATGGCGGGAGCTCCACAGACATACTTTTCATCTAGGCCTTCGATCAAATGTGCATATCCCGGAAGCATCTACTTCTAGCGGCCCGACCACTTCAAGGGTTCTCAGGACCGCCTCTTGATGCCCTCGACCAGATAGGCCTCGAGGTTGCTTTCGGAGAGGGGCCTTTGGCCAGGATAGAAGAGGTGATATTCGACGTTGTCGACGCCCCCTATGCTTACAACACAATCTTCGGGCGAGGGATGCTGAACCAGTTCGGGGCTATAGTGCACCACAATTATCTTTGTCTCAAAATGCCCACGCAAGGTGGAGTGCTTACTATTTCAGGAGACCAAGCTATAGCCCGGAGAACGGAGTATGGGCATGGACAACCGTTGGATCCCCGGCAAGTGCACAACGTGGTGGAGGGCATGGAAGAGGTGCCGGAGGCTTTGAACTCTTCAAAGGGGCTCTCCCTCAAGCCAAGCCCGGAAGGTGATGTCTAGACGAAGATAATTTCAAAAGATGGCAAAGAATATCCAGTACAGTTCGGCAAAGGGCTATCCCCGGAGATAGCTGTCTCATTGGAAGAAGTCGTCAAGCAAAATCTGGACGTCTTTGCCTGGACTGACGAAGTCATCACCGGGGTTGATCGGAGCATCATCGAGCACAGCCTGCTCGTCAACCCAAAGGCCAGGCCAGTGTGCCAGGGGCTCCGCAAGCTGTCTGCAGAAAGAGCAAGCCTCGCCAAATCCGAAGTAGAAAAGTTGTTAAAGGCTGGCATCATCAGGGAGGTAGCCCATACCGAGTGGTTGGCTAACCCTGTTTTTGTAAGGAAGAAGGACTCGAACAAATGGCGCATGTGTATTGACTTTACTTCATTAAATAAAGCATGCCCACGAGACCCCTACCCGATGCCCTGAATAGACTAACTGGTGGACTCCACAGCCGGCTCCGAATTGCTAAGCTTCCTCGATGCTTACTCCGGGTATCATCAAGTCTGGCTAAAGCGCGAGGACGAAGCCAAGACAAGCTTCATAACTCCTTCCGGGGTATTTTGCTATGTAAGAATGCCTTTTGGCTTGCGGAATGCTGGAGCTACTTTTTCACGTTTAATAGCTAAGGCTCTAGGTCATCAAATAGGCCGAAATGTCGAAGCCTATATGGATGACATTGTAATAAAAAGTGCTCAAAAGCACCAACATAGCCTAGACCTAGCTGAAACGTTTGAGAGCCTCCGAGCATGTGGAGTATGCCTCAACCCTGAAAAATGTATATTCGGAGCACAAGGAGGAAAACTGCTAGGGTACTTAGTTTCAAGCAGGGGAATCGAAGCTAGCCCAACGCAAATAAGTGCACTACAAAGAATGGCTCCACCAGAGAATTTGAGGCAGGTCCAGAAGCTAGCAGGAAGGCTCGCAGCCCTTAGCAGATTCCTGACCAAGTCAGCAGAGTGAAGCCTCCCAATTTTCAAAGCCCTAAAGGGGTCCGAAAGCTTCAGTTGGACACCGGAGTGCCAGAAGAGCTTTGATGATATAAAAGCATACCTCGGAAGCTTGTCAACGCTTACTGTGCCCCTCCCGGAAGAAACACTCCTCCTTTATCTTGCAGCAATAGGCTCCGCAGTAAGTGCAGTACTGGTCTGGGAAGTTGAGCTTAAGGGAAAGATGGTGCAGAACCCAGTTTATTTTGTTTCAGAAGCTTTGTCCGGAGCTAAGATAAGATACTCCGAGCTCGAGAAATTTGCTTATGCCTTGGTAATGGCTTCGTGAAAGCTAAGGCATTACTTTCTGGCGCATAACCTAATCGTTCCTACCTCGTACCCTCTTAGTGACATGCTCCAAAGCAAAGACTCTACGGGTAGGATTGGAAAATAGGCTATCGAGCTAGCCCCCTTCGGAATCTCCTTCACGGCAAGAACAGCTATCAAATCCCAAATCATAGCTGACTTCGTAGCAGAGTGGACCCCATCTATAGTTTGGGCTCCGGATGAGCCCACGAAGGTTTATGGACAATATTTTCTGACGGAGCTTATCAGGCATCTGGCGCCGGAGCTGGCGCAGTCATCATATCACCGTCAGGGCAAAAGGCCATGTATTCTGCAAGTCTCAACTTTAAAACCACCAATAATATCGCAAGGCCTCCGAAAAGCAAAGGCACTTGGAGCAGCAAGAATAATAATTAAAACAGATTTCCAAGTCATCGCAGGGCATGTCCATAAGAGCTTTCAGGCAAAGAACTCGCATCTAGCGCAATACCTTGAAGAAATCCGCAAGGCTGAGGCATCATTCAAAGGATTCTCTGTTCGGAGCATCCCTCGAGCAGATAATCAACTCGCAGATATTCTCGCAAAGGCTGCAGCCGGAGCGGCGGACCTCCCGGAGGGTGCTTTCTACGAAGAACTAATGAAGCCTGCAGCTATTCAATTACCCTCTGC
Source organism: Zizania palustris (assembly GCA_019279435.1). NCBI lineage: Eukaryota > Viridiplantae > Streptophyta > Magnoliopsida > Poales > Poaceae > Zizania > Zizania palustris. The sequence continues at coordinate 13,272,814 of JAAALK010000288.1, forward strand.
AGAAGTACGGTGCATTCCAGCTACAGATTGGCAGGCTCCGATTATGAATATATTGCAAGGTGGCATAGATTATTCAGAAGGTCCGAATGCCCGAAGATTGCAAGCAAGGGCCCGAAACTACAAGCTTGTCAACGGAATATTGTACAAAGTTGGCGTGTGTTCCCCTCTACTTCGATGCATCTCCCAAACTGAAGGCCAAGACATACTTCGGGAGATTCACGAAGGTTTGTGCAGAAGTCACCTGGCCCATCGTGCTCTAGCAGGCAAGACACTTCGACAGGGGCTTTACTGGCCAACAATTGTGAGAGATGCAGAGGAGTTGGTTAGAACATGCCAAGGATGCCAATGGATGGGCAGACGAAGCCAACGTTAGCCAGTTCCACTTCAAGTGATTGCCCCGGTATGGCCAATGGCTCGGTGGGGCATGGACCTTATAGGCCCTTTTCCAATGGCAAAAGGCAACTTGAAGTTTGCGGTAGTAGCAATCGAATATTTTTCAAAGTGGGTTGAAGCAGAACCATTGACTGCTATCACTTCGAGGAATGTGCAAAAAATTTCTGGCAAAACATTATATGCAGGTTCGGAGTGCCAAGGGAGTTGACAGTGGATAATGGAACCCAGATTGAAGCTGACACATTCAAAGAATTTTGTGAAGAATTGGGCATTAAGTTGTGCTTCACTGCAGTGCGCCATCCACAGTCCAACGGAGCAGTTGAGCGAGCCAACGGGAACATCCTCTCCGGTCTGAATCGACGAATTGTTGGGTTGGCCAAGGGGCTGTGGGTCGAAGAGCTTCCCAAGATCTTGTGGTCCATTCGAACCACTCAAGCCAGGTCCATAGACTTTACCCCATTTAGACTGCTATTCGGAGATGAGGCCATGACTCCCACGGAGCTCAGAGGTGGATCCCTTCGTGTAGTGCAGCCCGGAGATAAAAATGAAAGAAACACTTCGCTGGACTTGTCAGAGGAAACAAGGCTTCGAGCTGTTGCCAATTTGACCAAGTACCAAGGCCAAACAAAAACATGGTATGACCCGAAGATAAAGCTGAATGAGCTTAGACCTGGTCATCTAGTTTTGCGAAGTGTAATAGCTCCAGGGAAGCTAGGAAATAAATGGGAAGGACCATATGTTATCCTACGCTTAGGGTGCCCTGGATCGTTTAAATTATCTAATTTAGAAGGGGAAGAATTGAAACATGCATGGCATGCGGAGCACCTTAAGCGTTATTACGCTTAGGGGCTCCTTGTAATCACTTGTAAAGCTTTCCTTTTCTAAATAAAGTGGAGGGTCGAATTTTGTTTGCTCTTCGAATATCCCTTACTCCTGATGGACGCATCGGGAGGACGGAGATGCTTGCGGAGTCAAGCATCTTTCCCAAGACCCGGGCAACAGCCTGCGAACCATCGGTTCAGGGGCTTCGCTGCGACCCTACGGATTCCAGGCTCCGGCTTGTTAGGATCCATAGAAGAGTCTAAGGACTTTAAAAAGAACAGATTTCCAGCCTCCAGGTACGAAGTATCTATAAAAGAGCCGAAGGTGGCCACCCTACGGATTCCAGGCTCCGGCTTGTTAGGATCCGTAGAAGAGTCTAAGGACTTTAAAAAGAACAGATTTTCGGCCTTCGGGTACGAAGTATCTATAAAAGAGTCGAAGGTGGCCACCCTACGGATTCCATGCTCCGGCTTGTTAGGATCCGTAGAGGAGTCTAAGGACTTTAAAAAGAACAGATTTCCGGCCTCCGGGTACGAAGTATCTGTAAAAGAGCCGAAGGTGGCCACCCTACGGATTCCAGGCTCCGGCTTCTTAGGATCCGTAGAAGAGTCCAAGGACTTTAAAGATAAACAGATCTCCGGCCTACGGGTTCAAACAATCTGTAAAGGAGTCGAAGGTGACCAAGTAATAAGGTTTCGAGGCCCCGGCCAACGAGGCACTTTAAAAAAAAATCAAAAGTCCTAAGCGACAAGTATAAAACCCTATAGAGGTAGATCCAACTTCAAAACCTACGAGATAATAATACGGAAGTATGTTCAAAGAACCCTCTGAAAAGGTAAAGTACGGATATTAAGTGTGATACGAAGCATCGGGTTGTTCAGCGCATCATTGTGTCCGGCAAACCTATTTGCACTACAAAGGGTCCACCACCCACAAGGAGGGGTAGGAGGGTAAAAAGCAAACAAGATACTTTCAGAGAAATTCACATTAATTCATCATACTTATACATCACGAGAAGTTTTGGTCCAAGCCTAGGAAGAATCGAAGACCCTGTCGGCCTCTAGAGATACCCCTCCGGCTACTCTGTCCTTCGGAAGTCGAAGCCACCAGATTCGCCCTTTTTGTTCGAGTTCTTCTCTTCTTCTTCGAGGCTCGTAGTTTCTTTTGCTCCTCTTGAAGCTCGGCCCATGTCAGAAGTCTTTCCGAGTTAGCGTCCACAGGGTCTTCGGCCTGGTACTCCGAGTCAGACCAATCCATGTGTTCGGAGGACGAAGATGCCTTCTCTTTCTCCTCTTCGTTGATATAAGTTAAGACCTCTTGAAAAACTTCGAGGGTTATCTCCCCCTTTGTCTCCACGAGGAACAGAGAAGCGAGAGCGGCGGTAGGGCCTTAAGCTCTCGAGGCTTGACCACTCCTTCCGGAGCCCTTCGGTAAAATCCAGTATTTCGAGGTCAGGTATCGAAGGGCATGACAAAACCTAAAAGAACAAAACACCTAAACAAGCTCTTCGTTTATAACATTTCATTAATGCAATGGGCTTTACAAGATTTTTATACATAATGGCCCTAAGAGCTAGACCTGCGGGTCGGTTGGTGGAGCAGGAGGCGCCGGAGCTGGCGAGGCGGGAAGAGGTGGCCTTGTCTGTGCCTGCTTCTGCCGACGGGCCTCGTCGATCCAAGCTTTGGCCGCAGCTTTGTGGTCCGTCTTCTAGGTCGACCGGAAGGCTTCCCAGGCCAAGGCTACATCCGAAGATGGGTTGCAGCAGGTCTTTGGAGGCAAAGCTTCCAGGGTCGAACCCCCAACCGGAGCGAGGGGGATCTGAAGGGCTTCGAGGTGGTGAAGAACTCCAATGCCGGCACACTGACCGGAGATCTCTCCGTACCAGACACCGGAATTCATCATCAACGACGCCGCCACTTGGATCCTCTTCAGTTTCCGGTCGAGGGATTCACTGGCCGCCGTAGAGGATGAAGGGCACATAGTGCCAAAATATTCCAAGGTACCCTGAAGGGCATCCAAGGTACGTTCTGCTGCACTGGCATTCTTCTTCTCTGCTGTCTCCAGCCCCGCAGCAGTAGCAGGTACTTCGGCCACTTGGAGCAGCAAGGAGCTCTTCTGGGCCATCGCTTGATTAAGGGATCCTTGGAGCTCCACCAGCTGGGTGCTCGAAGTGGCCGCCGCTTGCTGGAGCCTTTCAACCTCCGCTCGGAGTACTACGCAGTCGGCTTTAGCCTCTTGGGCCGAAGTCTAGAGCGTGTCGCTGTCTTGCCTCGCTATTCGGAGGGCTTCGTCGGCCTCGGCCCTAGCCCTCCATTCTTCAAGAACTTCTTCCTCCAACCGAAGTGATCTTTCGTCAGAGCCCTTGAGCACGGTTTGGAGGGTGGTAACCTTCCTTTTGAGTCGATTGGTTTCGACTTCATTGGAAGTCGCTGCCGCTCTAGCAAGGACGAATTGCTGCAAAGAAAAAAGAACAAGTAAGTACCAAGTATTTACAAGTTACTAATTAGAAGTGGTTGTGGTGCTATTCATACCTAAAGGGCAGCCCTTTCGAGGGCCATGTTGAGCACCGCATCCCTGGCTTCGCTCAGAGCAGAGACCAGGTCTGAATTGGCAATGTCCTGGCTCTTCTCTGCCAAAGGCTCCAGGAGCGCTCGGAGCTTGGTGATCATTTGTCGTGGCCTCCTCCTCCGAGTTGCTGGCCGAGGTCGTCGTTGGGCCGGGGAGGAGCCCGAGGCTGGACATACTTTTGTCCCTCCCTAGCACGAAGGCAGGCGACTCGGCTAAGGCGGAGGTGGCCCTTTCTTCGGCGGCTAACCCCTTTGGCTGGAGCCGCATCAGCGGGGGCGACCTCGGTCACCGGAGCCACATCGGCAGACACGACCCCCGTCACGGGGGCCGGAGCGTCTAAGGGAGTCGAGGTGTCCATCGGAACCACGACTCCCGAGGAAGTTGGGACCTCATGTGCAGCCGGGGCTTCGTCGCCTTTCGAGGTACCTACAGTATGAAGATGCTTGGTGAGCATTTACGAGTAAAGATTGCTGCAGGTATCAACCAAGGTAAAAGCTTCGAAGTATACCTTCGGAGGCACCGTGAGGCAAAATCGTCGGATCCTCCAAAACTTCGTACATCTGGAGGATATCGTCGATGTCGTCTCCTGAATTCCTCTCCGGCGTGTTCTCCGCTGGGACCTCGACCTCCGCTGTGATCACCCCGGCTACAAGCGAGTTGGGGGCGGCAGGGTTTGGCTCCAAGTTTACAATAGCGGGCACGGGTGTGCGTGCCGGATCTACCTCCACAACCTCCCGAGCAGAAGTTTCGGCTGGGACCCCCGCCGCATCTTCGTCGCCCTCCAAGAGATAATCCTCGAAGGTCTTCGCCAGCTGGGCAGTTGGAGTCCTTGGAGTCCTCCGAGGCTGAGCTTCGAACGTCCAAGGACGAAGTAGACGAGGTGGGAGCCAGCTGCGGAGGGATCTTTGCCACTTTCTTCTTCTTAGGCGGAGTCTTGCCGGCTTTCTTCGGGCGCTCGATGACGGCCTTCCATTTCTGGGGGGCTGCTCCGGTCGAGGTAAAATCTGGTAGAGGAGGGGGCACCATCCCGAGAGCTCCCACACTCTGTTGGAGCGCTCCCAGCTCCCCACCAGCTCCAGCCTCTTCTGTCTTTCGGCCACCGTAGGGGCTCCGAGGACCCGTTCGGTGGCCCTAGCTATATCCTCCGGAGGTAGCGCCAGTGGAGCCGCTGGAAAAAGGGTAACATTATAAGTATGTTATTTTCATCATCTAACATATTACTATAGGAAGTGAAGTCTTACCTAAGGTTCGGAGATCACCCTCCGAAGCCTGTTGAAACACTATCGGCCAGTTGGCTCCGAGAGGTGGATTCCGAAGAGTGATGAACTCTTCGGCGAGGTCGCGCATGCTCATGCGGCGAGCCACCGAGGTCAATATCCCTAGCCGCGTTGAGAGCAGGCTAGGGTTCGGAGCAATCTCCGCCTCCTTCCAGAACCAGATCTCCTGGAGAGGCCCTGCGAGGGGGGAGTCCTCTCCGACTTCGGCATAGAACCACCGAAGGATCCAGTTGGTGTACCATCTATCGTTGATGGCCTTCGCGGGAAAGTGTTGGGCGTGCTCCCTCCGCAACTGGAAGTTGACGCTGCCGAAGGCTGTTATCACCTTAGTGTCCCCGGGCCCGTCTTGCGACTTCGGCTGACAGATGGCCTCATGGATGGCGGCGAAGACCTCCAACCGTCCCTCGCACCCTTCGGCCTGGAGCGCCCACTCGAAGACAGCCAAGCGGGCGATGGCATTGGGAGATAGTTGAGGTAGCGTGATGTGGAACAGGTCTAGTACCTCTGCTAGGAAATCGATGGCCGGAAGTCCCAAACCCGCTTCGAAGAATGCCTCGAAAACCACAACTTCTCCGCTTCATGGCCTCGGGGTTGATTCCGACCCAAGGACTCGAGTCCTCAGTCCGGTCCCCAGCTTCCCTTCCACGACATCTTCAATGGACTCGGCGGTGCTCGTGGACTGGCCGATGAGGAAGCTCTGGGGAATCTTCTTCTTGGATGGCGGGCGGAGCTCTCGAGGGTTCTTGGGCCAGGTGCCGCCCGGAGCTCCCATCATTGCTGCCGCAGCCGAGGCTGCCCATGCTTGCCTCTGCGCCAGGGTGCCCGCCGCTGCCAGAACAGTGTGGCTGGTTCTCGCCATGGCTCAGTGGATTGGAAAGTTGTGAGAATTGAAGGTTGAAGAGAGTGGTTCTCAAGCGCTGGGTACGGTAAAAAGTCGTGGTAACTTCTAATACCCTTTTTATAACCGTTCGCTGGTTGTTATGTTTCGATCGCATTCACACTGTAGGTTCGACTTCCGCCGCTGGCAGGTGGGTCCAGGAAGTGGAACGGCGAGAGATTACCGTAAATTTCGACCGTTACCTTTTACAGGGCGTAACGGCTACTTGCGCCATAACGACTATAATCAAACGGTTCTTCACGACGTTTGGGCCTCAAAGCGGTTCTCTTTCTCACGGAGTGTTCACACAGCGTTGAGAGCTCGGAGTCGGGGTCCGAATGCTTTGGATCCGAGATCCTCCGAAAGACTGTAATGTGTTCAAATTTTCTCTAAGTCTCAGAATATGAAAATATTCCTTCGTATACTGCCTCCCTTATGTACAGGTTAAATTTGGAGAGGCATATTCGAGGGGCTACTGTTGGGGGAAATTGCTTCATTTTCAGGACTTAAAGGTTAATAACTCAAAGACTCACTAAGCTTCGGAGCTGATGGGCTCTTACTCGAAGGTGGAGGTGTTAAGCCGAAGGGGGCCTCGATCTGAAGTCCGAAGAAGCCCTCCGCAAGATACGAGGCTCCGAAGCTGAGCGACAGGATTGATAAGATGTTTGGCTTATCCGTTTGCCCCAGATAGCCTTACCTTTTTAACCCTACTCAGGGTACCGAATAGTTTCCACTATGTTGGTTGTAATCTAGGGGTAAATAGATCTTTTCCTTAGACACTTTTGCCTATAAATACCCCCCTCTCTACCCTATAACGGGGAGGAAAGATTCAATTACTCCAATACACACAATCGAACTACTCAAGCTGTTATCCTTTCGGAGGCTAGAGTTAGTCCTCAAACACGAACTCTTAGTTTGTTTGTTCTTAACATTAGAGAACCTGTTAGCGTAATCTTTTACGCCAACAGTCTTCTATACCTAAGTTATGCCATGAGAAATATTGCATACCACATTACCACTTTTTTATAACAACTTTTAGAGGCCTATGATGCAAATAGTAATTGAGTTATCTCATGTATGTCATCAAGCCGTGGGACACATCCATTCCTGTCAACAACTTCTTCTTTCTCGTGTTGCTGACAGGGAATGGATGTGCTCACGGTTCCATGGCAGCCATGAACATATTTGAAAAACAACACAAAATATGCTGAGGCCTCAACAACACAAGAGAGAGAACAACACAATCTCCTAACTTGAGGATTAATATAGTAGCTTCAGAAGTAATAGCTGACTACTGTAGCCAAGAAGAGTTTTCATACATTTCCCACCTTTGACACTGTGATCAGTTTACTACTGCTATTACTTCTAAGGCTACTATACTAATCCTCAAGTTCATCCGGCTGAAGACCAACATTAGATTCTGCAATTCCTTTTAGAGGCCTATGATGCAAATTGTTATTGAGTTATCTCATGTATGTCATCAAGCCATGTGACACTCCATTCCCATCAACAGCTTATTCTTTCTCGTGTTGCTGACAGGGAATGGATGTGCTCATGGTTCCATGGCAGCCATGAACATTTTGAAAAACAACACAAAATATGCTGAGGCCTCAACAACACTAGAGAGAGAACAACACAATCTCCTAACTTGAGGATTAGTATAGTGGCTTCAGAAGTAATAGCTGACTACTGTAGCCAAGAAGAGTTTTCATACATTTCCCACCTTTGACACTGTGATCAGTTTACTACTGCTATTACTTCTAAGGCTACTATACTAATCCTCAAGTTCATCCGGCTGAAGACCAACATTAGATTCTGCAATTCCTTTTAGAGGCCTATGATGCAAATTGTTAATGAGTTATCTCATGTATGTCATCAAGCCATGTGACACATTCCATTCCCATCAACAGCTTCTTCTTTCTCGTGTTGCTGACAGGGAATGGATGTGCTCATGGTTCCATGGCAGCCATGAACATTTTGAAAAACAACACAAAATATGCTAAGGCCTCAACAACACTAGAGAGAGAACAACACAATCTCCTAACTTGAGGATTAGTATAGTGGCTTCAGAAGTAATAGCTGACTACTGTAGCCAAGAAGAGTTTTCATACATTTCCCACCTTTGACACTGTGATCAGTTTACTACTGCTATTACTTCTAAGGCTACTATACTAATCCTCAAGTTCATCCGGCTGAAGACCAACATTAGATTCTGCAATTCCTTTTAGAGGCCTATGATGCAAATTGTTATTGAGTTATCTCATGTATGTCATCAAGCCATGTGACACTTCCATTCCCATCAACAGCTTATTCTTTCTCGTGTTGCTGACAGGGAATGGATGTGCTCATGGTTCCATGGCAGCCATGAACATTTTGAAATACAACACAAAATATGCTGAGGCCTCAACAACACTAGAGAGAGAACAACACAATCTCCTAACTTGAGGATTAGTATAGTGGCTTCAGAAGTAATAGCTGACTACTGTAGCCAAGAAGAGTTTTCATACATTTCCCACCTTTGACACTGTGATCAGTTTACTACTGCTATTACTTCTAAGGCTACTATACTAATCCTCAAGTTCATCCGGCTGAAGACCAACATTAGATTCTGCAATTCCTTTTAGAGGCCTATGATGCAAATTGTTAATGAGTTATCTCATGTATGTCATCAAGCCATGGGACACATCCATTCCCATCAACAGCTTCTTCTTTCTCGTGTTGCTGACAGGGAATGGATGTGCTCATGGTTCCATGGCAGCCATGAACATTTTGAAATACAACACAAAATATGCTGAGGCCTCAACAACACTAGAGAGAGAACAACACAATCTCCTAACTTGAGGATTAGTATAGTGGCTTCAGAAGTAATAGCTGACTACTGTAGCCAAGAAGAGTTTTCATACATTTCCCACCTTTGACACTGTGATCAGTTTACTACTGCTATTACTTCTAAGGCTACTATACTAATCCTCAAGTTCATCCGGCTGAAGACCAACATTAGATTCTGCAATTCCTTTTAGAGGCCTATGATGCAAATTGTTAATGAGTTATCTCATGTATGTCATCAAGCCATGGGACACATCCATTCCCATCAACAGCTTCTTCTTTCTCGTGTTGCTGACAGGGAATGGATGTGCTCATGGTTCCATGGCAGCCATGAACATTTTGAAAAACAACACAAAATATGCTGAGGCCTCAACAACACTAGAGAGAGAACAACACAATCTCCTAACTTGAGGATTAGTATAGTGGCTTCAGAAGTAATAGCTGACTACTGTAGCCAAGAAGAGTTTTCATACATTTCCCACCTTTGACACTGTGATCAGTTTACTACTGCTATTACTTCTAAGGCTACTATACTAATCCTCAAGTTCATCCGGCTGAAGACCAACATTAGATTCTGCAATTCCTTTTAGAGGCCTATGATGCAAATTGTTATGAGTTATCTCATGTATGTCATCAAGCCATGTGACACATCCATTCCCATCAACAGCTTCTTCTTTCTCGTGTTGCTGACAGGGAATGGATGTGCTCATGGTTCCATGGCAGCCATGAACATTTTGAAAAACAACACAAAATATGCTGAGGCCTCAACAACACTAGAGAGAGAACAACACAATCTCCTAACTTGAGGATTAGTATAGTGGCTTCAGAAGTAATAGCTGACTACTGTAGCCAAGAAGAGTTTTCATACATTTCCCACCTTTGACACTGTGATCAGTTTACTACTGCTATTACTTCTAAGGCTACTATACTAATCCTCAAGTTCATCCGGCTGAAGACCAACATTAGATTCTGCAATTCCTTTTAGAGGCCTATGATGCAAATTGTTAATGAGTTATCTCATGTATGTCATCAAGCCATGGGACACATCCATTCCCATCAACAGCTTCTTCTTTCTCGTGTTGCTGACAGGGAATGGATGTGCTCATGGTTCCATGGCAGCCATGAACATTTTGAAAAACAACACAAAATATGCTGAGGCCTCAACAACACTAGAGAGAGAACAACACAATCTCCTAACTTGAGGATTAGTATAGTGGCTTCAGAAGTAATAGCTGACTACTGTAGCCAAGAAGAGTTTTCATACATTTCCCACCTTTGACACTGTGATCAGTTTACTACTGCTATTACTTCTAAGGCTACTATACTAATCCTCAAGTTCATCCGGCTGAAGACCAACATTAGATTCTGCAATTCCTTTTAGAGGCCTATGATGCAAATTGTTATTGAGTTATCTCATGTATGTCATCAAGCCATGTGACACATCCATTCCCATCAACAACTTCTTCTTTCTCGTGTTGCTGACAGGGAATGGATGTGCTCATGGTTCCATGGCAGCCATGAACATTTTGAAAAACAACACAAAATATGCTGAGGCCTCAACAACACTAGAGAGAGAACAACACAATCTCCTAACTTGAGGATTAGTATAGTGGCTTCAGAAGTAATAGCTGACTACTGTAGCCAAGAAGAGTTTTCATACATTTCCCACCTTTGACACTGTGATCAGTTTACTACTGCTATTACTTCTAAGGCTACTATACTAATCCTCAAGTTCATCCGGCTGAAGACCAACATTAGATTCTGCAATTCCTTTTAGAGGCCTATGATGCAAATTGTTAATGAGTTATCTCATGTATGTCATCAAGCCATGGGACACATCCATTCCCATCAACAGCTTCTTCTTTCTCGTGTTGCTGACAGGGAATGGATGTGCTCATGGTTCCATGGCAGCCATGAACATTTTGAAATACAACACAAAATATGCTGAGGCCTCAACAACACTAGAGAGAGAGAACAACACAATCTCCTAACTTGAGGATTAGTATAGTGGCTTCAGAAGTAATAGCTGACTACTGTAGCCAAGAAGAGTTTTCATACATTTCCCACCTTTGACACTGTGATCAGTTTACTACTGCTATTACTTCTAAGGCTACTATACTAATCCTCAAGTTCATCCGGCTGAAGACCAACATTAGATTCTGCAATTCCTTTTAGAGGCCTATGATGCAAATTGTTAATGAGTTATCTCATGTATGTCATCAAGCCATGGGACACATCCATTCCCATCAACAGCTTCTTCTTTCTCGTGTTGCTGACAGGGAATGGATGTGCTCATGGTTCCATGGCAGCCATGAACATTTTGAAATACAACACAAAATATGCTGAGGCCTCAACAACACTAGAGAGAGAGAACAACACAATCTCCTAACTTGAGGATTAGTATAGTGGCTTCAGAAGTAATAGCTGACTACTGTAGCCAAGAAGAGTTTTCATACATTTCCCACCTTTGACACTGTGATCAGTTTACTACTGCTATTACTTCTAAGGCTACTATACTAATCCTCAAGTTCATCCGGCTGAAGACCAACATTAGATTCTGCAATTCCTTTTAGAGGCCTATGATGCAAATTGTTAATGAGTTATCTCATGTATGTCATCAAGCCATGGGACACATTCCATTCCCATCAACAGCTTCTTCTTTCTCGTGTTGCTGACAGGGAATGGATGTGCTCATGGTTCCATGGCAGCCATGAACATTTTGAAATACAACACAAAATATGCTGAGGCCTCAACAACACTAGAGAGAGAACAACACAATCTCCTAACTTGAGGATTAGTATAGTGGCTTCAGAAGTAATAGCTGACTACTGTAGCCAAGAAGAGTTTTCATACATTTCCCACCTTTGACACTGTGATCAGTTTACTACTGCTATTACTTCTAAGGCTACTATACTAATCCTCAAGTTCATCCGGCTGAAGACCAACATTAGATTCTGCAATTCCTTTTAGAGGCCTATGATGCAAATTGTTAATGAGTTATCTCATGTATGTCATCAAGCCATGTGACACTTCCATTCCCATCAACAGCTTCTTCTTTCTCGTGTTGCTGACAGGGAATGGATGTGCTCATGGTTCCATGGCAGCCATGAACATTTTGAAAAACAACACAAAATATGCTGAGGCCTCAACAACACTAGAGAGAGGAACAACACAATCTCCTAACTTTAGGATTAGTATAGTGGCTTCGGAACTAATAGCCTCTTAACTATGAAAATATGACAGCAGACCTTTTTTGCATAACCAAAATTCTGATACATTAGCCTCTTAACTATGAATAGTTTATCTATGGCGGAAGAAGGACGTTCCATCGAGGAGCTCATCTACGAGTCTCCCGCAAAAAAAAAATAAAGAGGGTTCATCTGAAGGATCCTCCGATAGCGAATCTTCGTACTACTCTCCGGAGAATGAACATCCAATGGAGCCTAGAAAGAAGAGAACGAGAGAAGACGCCGATAAGGATTACATTCCTGAAACTCAAGTGGAGGTAATTATTACGTTAGTAACAAGTCAGAGCAGTTTCTAACCGAGGATTACATTCCTGAAGCTCACATTGTGTATCATCGTAGGATCGTCCAAAGCGAGGAAACAAGCGTTGATTATTCCAAGTCGAGAAAAGAACAACTATTGTCCCAGCTATTGAGTCAGCTGAGCGAACAGATGTTGAGCCCGCTGCCACTACATCCTCTGCAAATGCGCAGAGGAGAGGGAAATGGGATAAGAACAAGCTGCATACAACTATCTATGAGGTTAAAAAAGTGCATGTTGATGGGGCTCCAAAGAAGCCAAAAGATATCACAGTTAAGTGGCGTAACGATTGTGGATGTCTCGCCAGGGAGCGATGTAAGATAGTTTGGAAAAATTGGAAGAGTGTCCCTGAAGCTACAAAGAACGAATTGTGGCAGCATATAAAAGCGCATTATAAATTCCCGGAAGACCGCTTAGAAGACGCTAAAGCTGCCACATTGAAGACTATCGGGAAGGCTCTCCATACATTTAGGACTAAACTGAACACACAATACCTTCAGAAAGATGAGTCGCCGCTCAACGACTATGACTTTATAACGCCAAATGAATGGAACAAATTCAAAATGCAGCATTGCTCGGAAGAAGCCAAACAAGAGAGCATCATGTTCAAAGAACTTAATAAGAAGAATAAGTTCCCACATAAACTTGGGCCAGGTGGATATAAGGCCAAGGAGGATGAGTGGAGTAGAAAGGAGGAGGAGGACAAGACAAATTTCCTGTAAATTATATTAAAGAGGACACACCATGCAACCTGCATGTACCGATAGGGCGCAAAGGGCATCCCAAGAGGCTGCACCAGGCATTGCTATGCCTGGGGATTTATTTCACAATTGGCCTATTCCTGCTGAGTATACCAAGGTTCAGGTCAATGAGATCACCAACGACAGATTTATTAATGACCCCTTGGATCTTCCGATGCCTGATGAGGGGATTGAGACAATCGGAGATGCTCTGAATAACTTTGTCCTATGGGCGAGCCGAGATATCAAATTACTGCAGACAAGTTCTCAGAGTAAATCGCCTATTGTCTCATCACAATCCCCCACATATCTTTCATCTCAGGATGTGCAAAATATAGGATCTTTATCACCTGTTGATGAGCGTTAGATAGAGGAAGAGGCAGAGGAAGAGCCAGTGCCTGATAAAGTGGCAGAAGTGACAGAATCGAAAGTGACTGAGCCTGATCCTCAAGTGACAGAGCTAGTGCCAGTGCTTGAGCCCACTGATGAGCCCAACACAAAAGTGACAGAGCCAGATCAAATGCCAGTGCTAGTTCCGGCCGAGCCTGAAAAACAAGATGCACGCCCAAAGCCAGCAATCCACAAGACAATTGTTCAAGTTGGGCAGTGTTCTGCGCCTAAATCTGAAATGCTTAAATTTTTTAGTACTGTGGCGCAAACACGTTCTACGCCCATAGAGGCTCCCATAAAGGCTCCAGTACAAAAGCAGGCGGCCTCACTTTCTGTTGATAAATGGACCTACGGAGACGAGGATTATATTGAATACGAACCAGGCAAACCATTATTACCCCAACGAGTACTTAAGAGTATGCCTTGGGAGATGGGATCATTTCATGACTGTTACCTCAAAGCGTCTTCGTTAGGTGTTACACACATACAAGTGAAGGTTCCAAAAGAAATATTCAACTGCCTAGAGTTTACTCTTGCACTATTTTTCGACGACTTCCATCGGATGTTCCGTCTGAAGCGAATCGACATCAAAAACATGATACTCTGGTGCATGTAAGTACTTTATACTTTGTCAATACAAAGCAAAAATTAATCATGTCTTATATTGACTATTGTTTCATAACATATGCAGTTTAAATTCATGTTGTGACACTTCTAATAAATATGGGTACTTGAACCCATCATTGATAAGTCAAAGTACACTGAACCCGGTACTAAACCGGGACAATGACAAGTACTGGACCGCGGGTCGGAAAAAATTTCAAAAAAAGATGTTCAATAAAGACCAAGACGCACATAAGAAGAATAAAAGGAATTGTGCCGCGTTGTATATTGCGCAATGCATGTATAAATGGAGTGACAAAGAAATGATAAGTGGGGCATATAATTTTAAGTAAGTATACCCACTATATCCACTTAATCATGTTTTATCGATTATAAAACTAACATAATCATATATTACTTCTTTCGATAGTGATCATTGGATTGCACTTCTGATATACCCGAAAGACTCAAGGGTTTATGTGCTCGACTCTCTCGACCAACCCAAAAAAGATTATCAAGATATATTAAATGTTATTCAGAGTGCATACAAATACTACATGGAAAGGTTAGGTGGCCCACATGATCCACAGAGGCCGAAAGATATGCTTATCAGAACCAACTATCCGGTAATATTATATTTTGAAATTTCTTAATTCAATTGATAAAGCCAAACTATATACCATTCTAACTTTGTCTATTTTGAAGTGTCACAAACAACCTCTTGGTTCGGTGCATTGCGGGTACTACACGTGTGATTTCATGAGCAATGGCTTAGGAAAATTTGCGCGGACAGTCTCTGACCTCAGTAAAGAAGTAAGTTGATTTATTGTGTGTTAATCTAATATAACTTGCAATGTATGTACTTATATGTTATGTATGCAGGCGTCAGGTCCATCAACCATTGCCGAGAAGAGCCAACTCTCAGAATCAAAAATGTATGGAATCGTATAGGGATGTGCCGCTTCACGATGCATGAAGTTCTTCATGAGCATGGAGTATTCTTTGATCCTGAGGGTGAAGTGGCCAAACATCCAACTTTATATGATTGGACCGGAAGAACAAAAAGGAAAAATCGCTAAAAATTTTGAAGCTGATGAGAAGCAAAGAAAAGATGCATGAGCATGAGCATGTATTTGTGAAACATAAACCGCATGAGCATGTATTTGTGAAACAATGGTTAATTTTGAAATTTTGATAGATGTAAACTTTTTAAACTTGATGTGTGATGAAATGTAAACTTTGTAAATTTGTAAATTGATGAGATCGGTTGTTGTTGTGTTGATGTGTTGTTGTTGTGGATGTGTATGTGGATATGTGGATGTTTTGCTGCTGTGTATGTTGATGGCTGTGTGAAGCATATAATTTCTGTGTTTTGGTTTGTGGGACTGTGTGAATTAAGGTTTACAGCATTCTGTGTAATGGGGTAAACATAGTAGTGGCGGGCACGATGACGTCATCTGCCCGCTACTGCTGTTAGGAATAGTAGTGGCGGGCAGATGAGGTCAGTGCGCCCGTTACTGTTGTTGACACAGTGGTGGCGGGCTCGCTGAAATCATCTGCCCGCCACTGCTATGGCTAACAGCAGTGGTGGGCAGATGACGTCAGTGTGCCCGCCACTGCTGTTGACACAGCGGTGGCGGGCACTCTACCCGCCACTACTAACCAGGGTTAGCGGTGGCGTTAAAGCAGTGGCGGACTGGATGCCTGCCACTACAAGACGTTTTTGCCCGCCGCTACTGTGTCGCTTTGTAGTAGTGTACGTCGACGATGAAGAACGCTGTTGGCAACGTCTTGTTGCCCACCGTCAACTCCATAGAGAATACTCCCTTGGCTTCGGAGCTCTCGTCGTTGAAGCCGTTGAGCATCAAGTTGGTCTTCTTCAGGTCATCTTCGTCCCTGCCAAGTTTCTTCAACAATGAATAAGGCATTAGATTAACTGTGGCGCCGCCGTCGACGAGCATCCGAGAAATCGGCTTCCCATCGATGTGACCCCTGACATAGAGAGGCTTTAGATGGCGAGCTGAGTCCTCGGGCTTCTCGAAGACGGCGCTACATGGACCGAGGTTTAATTGAGCGACCTCGGCCTCGTCCTGTGGTGGTGCAAACTCGGCGGGTAACGTGACAATGTTGATGTCCATTGCCTGAGGTGCGGGCCCCTCAGAGACGGGCGAGTAATCATCATCAAGCCTGTCATCCTCGTCGTCGCTTGGACTGGGAGCCGAGTTGGTTATCTCATGTAGGACCGAAAGTAGCGACCAGAGGGGGTGAATGGGCGCCTAAAAATTTCTTGCTAAATTATATTTTAATCGCAACACCCTTAATAACTGAACCAGACAAATAATAGTTGCAAAGCAAATTTCAGGAATTAAAGTTGTCTAGCTTAAGAATAACCGGTGTCCTAATTAAAATGATATATTAAAAATAATCTAAATAAAAATACTGCAGTAAATACAAACACCTAGAAGGCTCACGATATATTTATATTTCAATCTAGGAATAAAATATTAATCAAATGAATAAGATATGCATCATTAAAAATTGATTCAGAAATAAACCGAAATAAATGGCTGCGACTAATAAATGTTTCTTTTCTTTTTACATGAACCGATTTAAACAAATATATTTAAATAATACGAGATAAAAATTTAACAGATAAAATTTACTACGAATTTATTAATTTCAGGCTAATTAAAACAGATAATTATCTCTAAAACTGATCTACTAAAAACCAGGAGATTTAAACAAAAAAAACTAACCTAGCGTTCGTCATTTGCCGTGCGGCTACCTGCGTTCGTCGTTTGCCGTGCGGCTACGCTTCTTCTCCATCCCGCCGGCGGGTTCCACGCCAAAAGACTGCACGCCAGTACAGCTACGCAGCCTAGGCTACCTACCGCATGGCCTCGAGCAGGGGGGATGCTGCCGGCTGGAGTTTTTCTGCTGGCCGAACTTGCACGCGGCGAATAAAGCACCGTGGGGCCCGCCGTCACCATGGATATCAAAGGCCGTGCTCTGCTGCTGGATCAGGTGTGGCAGCCAGAAACAAAAACGATGAAGCCCCTGAAAGAAATCGCACATGGCGACGGCAATGCAGAAATAGAACTCGAAGAAAAATATTTTTCGGTGGAACGCAGAAACTGAACAATAGACCGTAGATTGATCTATTAAAAATAGTCATCTATCCCCAGGGGGGATAGGGGCCTATTATAGACAAATCCTAATACATGAAAAGACTAATTTACCCTCGGGTAAATTAAACTGGCTCTAAAATAAATTCCAAAAATTACTAAAAAATTAATAGAAAAATCACCTGACTCAAGTAAAAATATTCTAAACTTAAAAATTAAATATTAATACCCTAAAAACGAAATAATCATGGATTGTCAGTTTTACGCCGAAACTGACAAAGTGTTCACCGTCTTCGCACCGGGTACCCGGATTGGGCCGACCCGACCCCGCAGCTTCATCAGCCCGGCAATCGCTCGCCGCCCGTGTACCTAGGTCAAAACCAGTAAACAGACCAGTGGATCATCTGCCGCTCCTAGCCATGTACCCGGATTGGGCCAGCCCGACTCCGCGGCTCCTCTGCCCGGCCATCGCTCACTGCCCGTGTACCTGAGTCACATGCGCCTCAGACTCGGCAGGTCTTCATCTCTTCCTTCCATTGACTTCCGTTGACAATCACTCATCACATCTGGAATATAAAAACCATATTCTTCAACATGGTTTCTCAATCTCCCCCTTGATGAGTGCATTGTCAACACCCTTTTCAGCTCATCTCCAGAACCTGCAAAAACATGTGGAAACAGAAAAACAAAGACAAAAGAAAATAGAAGAAAGAACATAAAAGTTTAACCCTAATGACCAAAAGCCAAACAGAAGCAAGAAGCAAGAAAAATGGTCATTATGGTTAACCAAAAAATAAAGCCTCAAAAACAAGTGCAAATCTCAGAATTACCAACAAGAATAAACTCCCCCTGAAATAAATCCCAGAGAAAGTCAAAAATATATCCAAAATTTCTCCCCCTTGTTGACAATTGGACTCATCAAGTGAGACTAAATGCACTTTAAAGAGACATAAACACAAACTCCCCCTGAAATGCAGCTCCCCCTCAAAATATGCCATGAATGCAGATGGAGTGCAGGTGGAGTGTGAAAAGCATGCTTCTTAGATATGATTGACTGCAATTACAACATCTAACAGGTATAGCGAAAGATATACTATCTAAGATACATGACACGATCAGTGCAATAGATGATATCTTAAGAAAGTCATTAGCACGCATTTTTTGATTTTTGCAAAAACAAAAGCATCACCACATTTTCTAGTTGACAAGCAAAGTAAAGCATGAGATGCAAAAGCTAACTAATATCTACCAAGATAAGCATTGTCCAAAACAAAGTGCTTCAACAAACTTGTCACTTTTTAAATTTTTCAGACTGATTCTTTTTCCTTTCATTTCTGCCAGGGGTTATTTGCATGTCAAACCTTATGCTAACCGACCAAGTCAAGCCTAGGCCAGAACTGGACCATCAGAAGCTTAAGACATTGATCTTGGCATACATTACACCGTCCTAGTTCATACCAAAGTGATATGGTAAGCAGTCCAGAACAATGCAATGCGACAAAGCAAACCCACCTGGATCTTTTAAAAAATGCATAAATTTTTCATTTTTCTGAATTTTTATCATTTTTATAGCACATTTTTCATATTTAAAGCATATAGATATCCAAGTTGCATATCTGCATCTAAGTAAGGATCTAACTACAAGGTACAAGGCATTTAAAAGATAGCGAAAGCATTCAGCCTACACATGCTAGTTACCAGAAGCAATGGTGATTATTTTTCAATTTTAAAACATAAAAGCCATGCATATGACAAATATCAGATATATCATGTGAACTGAAACAAAAGCATGATCGTCAACAAGTAATCAAAAGCATATACTAGCTAGAAAAAGTAAAGCAGATTAATCATATAACAGAAGCAGCTCAAAATGTGATTATGATTATGCAAGATATGAACGCACAAAAAAAGACTCAATAAAAATAAAATGAAAAAAGAAAGTAAAAAAACTGACTCAAAGTATCCTAGAAAGGATACACAACTCCCAAATCCCCTCGTAAACGCTCAAAAGTAGACTGATCTAGGGGTTTAGTAAAAATATCAGCCAACTGCTGATGGGTATCAACATGTATAAGATCAATGACTCCTTTCTCATATTGATCCCTTAGAAAATGAAAGCGCATATCAATATGTTTGGTTTTTGAATGAAGACATGGGTTTTTCCCTACACTAATTGCACTAGTGCTATCACAAAACAAGGGAACTCGCGAAGGAAAGAATAACCCAAAATCCCGCAAAGTAGAAATCATCCAAACTAACTGAGAACAGCAGCTAGCAGCATCTACATACTCAGCCTCGGTAGTAAAAAGCGCAACTCCAGATTGTTTTCTAGAGGACCAAGAAACAAGTGAAGAACCAAGAAGCTGGCAAGTACCAGAAGTAGACTTGCGATCCAGCCGACACCCTCCAAATCAGCGTCCGAAAAAACCAGCTAAATCAAGAGACGATGATGCAGAATAATAGAGGCCTAAATCAGGAGCATAAGTAAGATATCTGAAAATACGCTTCACAGCCTGCCGGTGAGATGCGTGTGGCGAAGACTGAAAACGCGCACACACACCCACGGCAAACTGAATGTCCGGTCTCGTCGCAGTCAAGTATAGTAGCGAACCGATCATCCCTCGATACTCTCTCTCATTTACCTTGACGGCGTCTTCGTCCTTGTCCAGACCTCTAGATGTACACATTGGTGCATATGTGGCTTAGCTCTCCACCAAAATCAAATTTCTTTATCATATCCCATGTGTACTTACTCTGGTGGATGAAAATGTCGTCCTTGGTCTGCTTGATCTGGAGCCCTAAAAAGTACTTGAGTTCTCCCATGAGACTCATCTCAAACTCACTATGCATCTGCTCAGAAAACTTGGATACAAGCTCATTAGTAGAACCACCAAAAATAATATCGTCAACATAAATCTGAGCAACCAACAAGTCTGCGCCATCTCAAAGCAAGAAAAGAGTCTTGTCCACATAACCCATCACAAAGCCTTTCTGCAACAAGAACTGCTCAGGCGATCATACCAAGCCCTGGGGGCTTGCTTCAGACCGTATAAAGCCTTCTGCAACTTGTAAACATGTCGTGGAAATTTAGGGTTCTCGAAACTGGGGGTTGCTTAACATAGACCTCCTCCTCTATATACCCGTTTAGAAAAGCACTCTTGACATCCATTTGATGAAGCTTAAAACCTTTAGAAGCAGCAAAGGCCAAAAGAATACGAATAGACTCAAGACGAGCAACAGGGGCGAAGGTCTCTTCAAAGTCAATACCTTCTTTTTGACAGAAGCCCTGTGCCACTAATCGAGCTTTGTTGTGCACCACAACACAATCTTCTCCTTGTTTGTTCTTAAACACCCACTTAGTACCTATGGTGTTGCATCCAGGTGGTAGCTCAACTAGTGTCCAAACCCGATTGCGAACAAAATTTTCAAGCTCTTCTTGCATGGCGTTTATCCAATTTGAATCAGAAAGAGCATGAGAAACGTCTCGGGGCTCAAAACTAGCAACAAAAGCAGACTCAGCAAACATAGCAAGTGAACCAGCTGAGGAACGTAAAGATCTCTCCGTAAGATCACCTATGATGAGCTCTGAAGGGTGATCACGCTGAACTGATCGGGATCCTAGGTGATCTGAAGTCACCTCACCAGAGTTAGCAACTGGCACCTCTGGACTCGGTTGAGGAGGTTCAATCGAAGTAGAAGGAGTAATTAGAGGTCCGTCCTCATCATCAGTCGAAGTCACAGAAGGTATGAGGTCTGCAGGCGGTGCAGAGGGCCCACCCTCATCAACAGTAGGAGGGTCATCATCTTCCTCGAAGATGGACTCTCCAAGCTCATCATCTCTAGAAAGCTCAAAAGAAGGAGTCGGTGAGGGCAAAGACTCATCAAAGGAAACCTCACATGTCTCAACAAGCATCTGGGAGTCTAGGTTCCAAACACGAAAGCCTCGTGAATGCAAAGCATAACCTACAAAGACTTCATCCCAGCAACGAGACTCAAACTTATCCAAATGTCCTCCCTTCTTGAGCACAAAGCACTTGCATCCAAAAGCTCGCAAGTGACTCACCTCGGGCTGTCTACCAAAACGCAACTCATATGTTGTCTTACCTAAGTAAGCTCTAAGGAAAATGCGGATGGAAAGATAGCAAGCTGTATTCATTGCTTCAGCCCAAAAATGCCTAGGAGTCCTATGCTCATCAAGCAGCGTCCTGGCCATCTCGACAAGCGTGCGGTTCTTTCGCTCTACAACGTCGTTCTGTGGGGGAGTGTAAGGAGCAGAAAACTGATGATCAAGACCCTGATCACTACAAAAACTGACGAACTGAGAGTTCTTAAACTCAGATCCGTTGTCTGAACGAATTGCTCGCATCAGACCATTATTCTCAGTTCTTCAGCTTCAAAATCAGGTCATGAACATACTGAAAAGTCTCATCCTTAAACTCTAGAAAATAAACCCACGAAAATCGAGAAAAATTGTCAACTATTACAAGGGCGTACCACTTCCCACCGACTAAGCGTACTCGAGCTAGACCTACTGTGTCCATGTGCAACAGCTCTCCCGGGTACGAAGTCATCACCTGAGTCACAGGTGCAGTGAGAAGCGGCAACCATTTTCCATGACGACAAGGATGACACACTAGATCCTTCTCCATCTTAAGCTTAGGCAATCCTCGGATAAGATCCATAGAACTCAATCTAACAAGTAAATCAAAGCTCAAATGGCCTAACCTTCTATGCCACTTCCATAACTCAAAGGAGGATCCAGCCATCAGACAGCGAGAAGGGCCAGAAGTACTAGAAAAATCAATACGAAAAACCTTACCGAAAGGTAGGACCCGGCAAACTAAAGATCCTCTAGAGTCAACAGAAGACATGCCCTTCTTAAAGCGCACTTCTAAACCATCATCAAGCAGTTGCGAAACAGAAATTAGATTAAAGTTCAGATTTCCAACTAAAGCAACATTCTTTAAAGAGAATTGATCAGAAATACGAATTAACCCAATACCTTGTACCTTCCCTTGACCACTGTTCCCAAAAGTGATGTATTCCTTGGAGCTCAGGGGAGTGAGGCTGGAGAACCATCTGCGGTGTCCCATCATGTGGCGAGAACATCCTGAATTCATGATCCATACGTCCTCCAGTCCTCGATCCTGCAAGATCAATGGTCATGAGTGGGAGCAAATGGTCGACCACTAGGTCTAGCAAAAGTACTAAACCAGTGTCGAGCCATCTGCTCGTAAGTAGGAAAGCAGAAGGAATCGTATGAGTCGGGACCACCACGCGTCTCAAAGCGCGGTCCTCTGTTCTACCTAAAATCATGGTCACGAGGTCCAACACCGTATCCATAACGATCTAGAACTCTGCCAGAACGGAAACCACCCTCCGGAGCACGATCGTGAAAACCGTCTCCTCTACCACCACCTACACGACGTGGCCTAGCCTCTAGCCTCTCTATACGTCGAGGGACTCTCTGTCTACCACCCTACTGGTAGAACTGCTCCTGCCCACCTCGAGCTCTCTCTGCTCGCTCAACCTGCTTCCTCCTGAAGCAAAACTCCTCAAGATGCCCGTCTCTATGACAAAACTCACAGTGATAGGTAGGCTTCTTGGGATGTTGTTGTGGCTTAGGGTTCTTAGGCTTGGTGGTGTTGGGTGAAGCATCTTTGGTGTGAGAGGGTCCAAGTAAAGAATCAAGAGAAGTGTGAAGAATTTTTGGCTTAGGAATCCAGATCTGCTTCTTAGGTGGGGCTTTAGGTTGTTCTTGGATCACTCCATCCTTGGGCTGACTATCCTTAAAGGACTCAGTGGAGTGAGTCTTGGGATATCTCTGTGCAGGAGTCATCTTACTCCACTCCATTGCACGACTAATGGCGCTCTCAAAATCAACCTTGGTATATGTGTACCCTACCCCAAAACCATCCTGTCTCTTGAACTACTAGATCATCATGCCGAGCTGTGGCTCTCTAGCACTAATCCAACTCAAGATTGAACGAAGGTAAAAGTTCTCGTTCTGAACATCAGCTAGCTCCTCTCTCAAAGAAGCTAACACCTCCACCTGAGACAAGAAGATCTCACACTCTTTATCAGCTTCGACAGACTTCTCAGCTTTTAGCTTGATCAACTCCATTCTAATGGACAGGCAGTTCTCACAAACAGTGGATGGAACTGACAAGGTCTCAAGCTCTAGCTTAGTCTGCTCCAACTCACCTCTCACTCTAGTTAACTCACTCAACTGCTCATCACTCTTGGCTCTCAGCTCAGCTATACTAGCTAAATGAGATGGGCAGTCTACACAAGGTGCAACGGCAGTGGCATGAGCATCTTTTAGCTCCTGCTGAGCACTCTCAAGCTCAGTGACCAATGCGTCTCTCTCGTCTACTCTCTCTGTGTACCTGGACTTAAGAGTCGTCAGGTCACACAACAGCACCTCACAGTTAGGGAACTCACCACTATCACCCAAGCAAGGGGAAGAAGACAGACTCTCAATCTTGCCATTTGTTGTGGCAAGCTCACTCTCAAGCTCATCTATCCTCTTCTTAGCCCCTCTAAGCAGTTTCTCCCTATACTTCAACTCCTGACGGTTCTGTTCTAATAAATTAACAACTTCTTGTTCATAGGATGATACCTTCTCATCGTCGTCGTCGTCGGAGTCGTTAGAGGAGTCCTTTTCTTTCTTCTCCCCAAGAGCCATTGAGCAGAAGCTCTCAGGCGGTCTTCGGCTGTCATGTGAGCATCTCTTCGGCTTGTCCCCGAAGGCCATGAAACAGAGGCCCGTCGGATCATCCCTGTCCTTCCCCTTCCTAATCACAATCTCTTCATCACTTGAGCTCGACGATGAGGAGGAAGACGAGGATCTCTTGGAGTAGCTTTTCTCCATCTCGGCGAAGAAAGCTTTGTCTCGTTTCTTGTTCTCACGCTTGTAGTCCTTCAAAGCTTTGCGAAAGAATCTCGTCTTGGGCTTGCTCTTTGTAGAGTTGTCGTACTTGTCGGAGTCGTAGGAGTTTCCGCCGGTTCACTTATTGTAATTCTTCCGCTTGGGGAAGTCGGCAATGAAATGACCTGTATCACCACACTCAAAGCATCCGGATTTTGTGCCGTGTCTCTTAAACATTCGCTTATCATAGACACGCCGCACCCGGTTGTTAAACAAGCATAAATCATCATCTCCTAGAGTATCAAGTTGTTCCTCGGAAATAGACATCAAGGAAAACGCAGTACAACTCATGGCATTAGGATCAGCAGATGGTGTCGCAAGCGCCAGAGTCTTTGATCCAGAACTAGTGAGATTTGATCTCAACTGGATATCGACCTCTGAGGCCTTGAGCTTACTAAAAAGCTCTGCGATGGTCAAGGTATCATAAGATGTGCTCTCAATAATAGAAGAGACCTTGATCTCCCAGATCTTAGGGTCTAAAGTATGAAGTACCTTAAGCGCCTGTTCATGATCCGAGACCAGCTGATCACCATCGGCCTTGTTAATGCGTAGCTTGTTAATGATCGATTGAAAGCGACCAAACAGAGCCTCAACTGTCTCACCCGGCTTCTGTGAGAAATTCGCATACTCACGCCGATAGGTCTGATATAGCCTAGCCTTGACCTGAGCTATCCCCTCATGGTGTGCCTGTAGGGTAGCCCAGATCTCTCGAGCAGTGGTGAGATGGCTAACACGCTCAAACTCACTGGGACCTAGACCAGAAAATAACATATTCACCGCCTTACTATTATTTTGATGTTGGGTAATTACATTTTCAGCAGTATCCGCAGCAATAGTTGTTATGGTGAAATTAGGATGAACACAAATCTCCCATAAGTCCGAGCTCTGGCTCATAAGGTATGCTCGCATGCGAGTCTTCCAATAAGTGTAGCCAAAAGCCTCTAGGGACGGGATTTTGCCAGAAGACGTCATGTTCACTAGCTAGGTTTAGAATCGGTTAAAATATTAGAAAAACCTAACCTCGCTCGGATACCACTTGTAGGACCAAAAGTAGCGACCAGAGGGGGGTTAATGGGCGCCTAAAAATTTCTTGCTAAATTATATTTTAATCGCAACACCCTTAATAACTGAACCAGACAAATAATAGTTGCAAAGCAAATTTCAGGAATTAAAGTTGTCTAGCTTAAGAATAACCGATGTCCTAATTAAAATGATATATTAAAAATAATCTAAATAAAAATACTGCAGTAAATACAAACACCTAGAAGGCTCACGATATATTTATATTTTAGTCTAGGAATAAAATATTAATCAAATGAATAAGATATGCATCATTAAAAATTGATTCAGAAATAAACCGAAATAAATGGCTGCGACTAATAAATGTTTCTTTTCTTTTTACATGAACCGATTTAAACAAATATATTTAAATAATACGAGATAAAAATTTAACAGATAAAATTTACTATGAATTTATTAATTTCAGGCTAATTAAAACAGATAATTATCTCTAAAACTGATCTACTAAAAACCAGGAGATTTAAACAAAAAACTAACCTGCGTTCGTCGTTTGGCGTGCGGCTACCTGCGTTCATCGTTTGTCGTGCGGATACGCTTCTTCTCCATCCCGCCGGCAGGTTCCACGCCAAAAGACTGCACGCCAGTACAGCTACGCAGCCTAGGTAGCCTACCGCATGGCCTTGAGCAGGGGGCCTGCTGCCGGCTGGAGTTTTTCTGCTGGCCGAACTTGCATGCGGCGAATAAAGCACCATGGGGCCCGCCGTCACCGTGGATATCAAAGGTCGTGCTCTACTGCTGGATCAGGTGTGGCAGCCAGAAACAAAAACGATGAAGCCCTTGAAAGAAATCGCAGATGGTGACGGCAATGCAGAAATAGAACTCGAAGAAAAATATTTTTCGGTGGAACACAAAAACTGAACAATGGACCGTAGATTGATCTATTAAAAATAGTCGTCTATCCTCAGGGAGGATAGGGGCCTATTTATAGGAAAATCCTAATACATGAAAAGACTAATTTACCCTCGGGTAAATTAAACTAGCTCTAAAATAAATTCCAAAAATTACTAAAAAATTAATAGAAAAATCACCTAACTCAAGTAAAAATATTCTAAACTTAAAAACTAAATATTAATATCCTAAAAACGAATAATCATGGATTGTTAGTTTTACGTCGAAACTGACAAAGCGTCCACCGTCTTCGCATCGGGTACCCGGATTGGGCCGACCCGACCCCGCAGCTTCCTCAGCCCGGCAATCGCTCACCGCCCGTGTACCTGAGTCAAACCCAGTCAATAGAACAGTGGATCATCTGCCGCTCCTAGCCATGTACCCGGATTGGGCCAGCCCGACTCTACGGCTCCTCTGCCCGGCCGTCGCTCATTGCCCGTGTACCTGAGTCACATGCGCCTCAGACTTGGCAGGTCTTCATCTCTCCCTTCCATTGACTTCCGTTGACAATCACTCATCACATCTGGAAAATCAAAACCATATTCTTCAACATGGTTTCTCAATCTCCCCCTTGATGACTGCATTGTCAACACCCTTTTCAGCTCATCTCCAGAACCTGCAAAACATGTGGAAACAGAAAAACAAAGACAAAAGAAAATAGAAGAAAGAAAATAAAAGTTTAACCCTAATGACCAAAAGCCAAATAGAAGCAAGAAGCAAGAAAAACGGTCATTATGGTTAACCAAAAAATAAAGCCTCAAAAAAACAAGTGCAAATCTCAAAGGGGGCTTCACTGCGAACCTCGTCGAACGGATCGGCCTTGTTCGGCCGATCGAACCAAGCTTCGGCGCGGAGTCCGGCCGAAGCATGCGGCTTACCTCCGTTAGCCTTCGGCGACAAAGTCTTCGGGATTGGGACTTCCTGAGACCCAACTCTGATGGTTATGCCTTTGGACTCCCTGACTTCGGCCTCCGCGTGCTCGTACCCTTCGACTTCACTCTGCAGGGTTCGATTCGGAGGTACCACAGACAGTATGTGGACGATTCCCCCCTCTGCTGCGTCTGTCTTCCCCTGCCATCCATAATACTCCGAAGGAAAACAAGGCATAGGGTTAGTCTGCGGAGGGTACCCTGACCCGGATACGTACGGGGCACATGGGGTCCCCGCCCAGTCATACGGTGGAGGCATTGGCGGCTCTAGTGGCCTTGGCCATTGCGAGCCGAACCCGTCACCCGGAGGGGGGTTCGGCCAAGTCGAAGGTGTCTCCGACCACACCAGCGAAGGGTCCCGCCAGGCTGGAGGTATGTTCGGCCAGTGCGGGCCGAAGCCTCCCATCGGAGAAGTCCACCATGGTGCGGGGTTCGGCCATTGGGGGCCGAAGCTGTCGCATGGGGGCCCCGACCACTGGGGTTCGAAGTTGTTGTGCGGAGGACCCGACCATTAGGGCTCAAAGTTGTTGCACGGGGGGGTCGGCCATTGTGGCTCAGAACCACCGTGCGGAGCACCAGGATACCTCGGCCCGAAGCCTTCGTGCGGAGGATTCACAACCTTCGGTCCGAAGGTACCCTTCGAAGGTTTTGGCCCCTACGGCTGCTTTAGTTGAGCGCGTGGGCCTGCTTCTTTGGCCCTCTTCTGATGTTTGTTCAACAACATGTTATATGTCACCTTCGGTCTCTTGCGAGCCTTAGTCGAAGGGGTATTGATGTTCTGCTTCCACACTCATACCTCGGGGTTCTTTGGTACGAGTGTGCGAGTACGTGGTTCTCCAACAATCACATCTTTTCCTTTAGCGGACTCGGCCTGCTCTGGCCGAATCAGCACCTTCTCGTCGAGGTCGACGGTATGGACTGGAAAAGGATCTTTATCCAGCTTCATTTTTGGATCATGGTCTATCTTCAATCGTCCTTCTTCTATGGCCGATTGTATCTGCCGTCAAAAAACATTGCAATCATTAGTATTATGAGAATGTGAGTCATGTCACTTACAGTATGGATGCTTCTTTAACTCGTCGGTAGGTGGGATAACTTGACCCTTAGGTAACCTGAGAAGCTGACTTTTTAAGAGGAAAACAAATATTTTATCACATTTAGTCACATCGAACGAGTACTTGACCTCATTAAGTCTATTCTTTGTGGGGGATGGTCGTAGTTCGGAGCAAGTGACGAGTTTGTTTTAGCGTTTGTAACCCATTCGGCCGCGTACATGTCGGCCAAATCCTCCTCCTCTGACTCCTCTTCATCAGAGCGCTCCATGATGTGGATTTCGGCCCTAGGCTTGCTAAACGTCTTAATAAATTTCTTATCTTTGACTCAGCCTTCCTGGACCAGAGCCTGCTGTAGAACTTGGCTAACTTCTAAAAAGTTTTGGTTATCTAACCTTTCTTTAAGTTCGAAACGCAACCCATTAAAAGCTAATTCAGCCAAGTCCCTTTCTGAAATATTAAGACTAAAACATCAGTTTCTGGTATCTCTGAAACGCTTGATATACTCAGAGGCGCTCTCACTAGATTTTTGTTTAACCGATGTCAAATGTGAAAGCCTAAGTTCTGTTTCACCCGTGTAGAAATAATCATGGAATTTTCGCTCTAAATCGTCCCACGTGTGGATGGAATTCGGCGGGAGCGTCGAAAACCAAGTGAAAGTTGTGCTGGATAGCGAGAGAGAAAATAGTCTAACCTTTAGGGCATCTATCCCGCTAACCTCTCCACACTGCGCCAAAAATTGACTAACATGCTCTAGCGTGGTCCTGCTATCCTCGCCATTGAATTTAGTAAACTCGGGGATCCTATAGCCACGGGGGTAGGGTACTGTATCAAGATGATCGGGGTATGGTTTGCGATAAACCCTAACCCGTCCCTTGGGCACAAAGCCAGCACACTCCCTAAACAGTGCGCGGATCCGTTCATCTAAATCATCTTGGTAGTTTGTTTGCATGCGCCTCTCATGTGAGGGCGCGACACACGGTGGTATATCGGCGTGTCGGCCATGTGCTTCTTCCCTACGCGCTATTTGTATAACATGCTCGTGTCCGGGCGCCTGCATGTGTGGTGCGGGTAGCGCGGGTACTGGCGCGGGTGTTGTGTGGTATGCAGTATTAGTTTGACCATATGTATAATGATTGGTCTTGGCCATAAGTGATGAGGCCGGAGACATGTTTGTCGGAGGTACACTAGCTATAGGAACCGGGGGTGCGGCCTCAGTGAAGCCGAACATCCTAAGAGGCGCCTCTACTTGGGAGCTAACTACCGAATCTAAACGGTTGGCTAGCGAAGCACTAACAGGCCTGATCTACTGATGCGGCTATTTTTTGCTCAATTTCTAAAGAAGATAAACGAGGCGATACTGGTGTTACCTGGACCTGAGCGGGGTCGGGGGTGACGATGTCACGCTTGATGAAGCCTGCGCGTGTCTTGATGTAGCCTCCAAGCATCATGTCTTGGAGCGCCTTTAGCCTTGCCTCGATCTTTGCTCGGTCTTCTGCGGGGATATCTTCAAGTGTAGGTGACAATATGTTGTGGTTGTCGATATCTGCGCCTCCTATTGGGTCCATCGGTGGTGTAGACATAGTAGTCGTTGTAGACGTACCGACAGCCGATGTAGATGTACTCATTATGTTGGCGTAGCTTTTCCCCAGCGGAGTCGCCAAAAAGTGTGTTGACACGGAAACGTGCCCCGCACTTGGGTCAGTCCGGCGATCCAAAAGTGCACGGATACTTAGGGACGGGCCCAAGTGTGACTTAGCACCGACGCCGCGTTCCGACTACCCTTAATAGTGATAAGGGGGTGGAGTCGCCACGCAACCAGATTACAAGAAATAATCCAATTAGCCGAAAGAAATAGATTAAACGGGTTAAAATCAGTAAACTAGTCGGAGCCCTCCTGGTTCAAAGTCTGATGCGAAGGGTGCGCCGAAGGGTACCTTCGACGTCTGGTGCGAAGTACTCCGCCGAAGGTTGCTTCTGCGCTCGGTGCGAAGTGCTCCACCGAAGGGTGCTTCGGTGTTCGGACTGATCCGGTCGAAGGTAGACTCCGAACGGATCTGAACACGGTGATCACCTCCAAACAGCGGGGTTCGACGTGCGATCTCCGATGCAGTGAATTACAGAGTGGTGACATGAAGGCCACGCGCGGGTGCAAGTTCGTCTGGTGCGGAGCGTAGTCGTGGCGAAGCCTGTCACGACAAAGTATGCCAGCGGAGCCTATTGTCGAAGCCTGCGATCCTATCGAAGGGTGTCCCTGGGACCTCCGGAACCGATCTCTCAGCTCCGAACACCTCTGGCGAAGGGGCTCCGAACGTGCGAACCTGCAACAGGGATGATGCAAAGTACCAATTCGGCCTTAGGACCGAATCTTGCGAGGTGTTGCACGGGTGGTGAAGGTAGCAATCTATTACGCAGATAAGCGGATACTTCACAGGCGAAGTAACAAGGTGATAGCAATCTGTTACGTAGATTAACGGGGACTTCAAGGGCGAAGTACCAAGGCTTACCACTGTTCCGTAGTGGCGGACGGAGGGCTTCCAGGCAAACCCACGAAGAGGTACAGGAAAGTAAAGGTAAAAGTAAAGGTACGATCAAAGCATAGCCTTGGTTTGGTTTGTGTTGGGGGGGCTCTCCACGCCGGCCAGGCCTCTCTATTTATAGAGGGTTAACTCTAATCTAATCTACTATTAATCCGGCTAGATAGAGATAAAGATTGAGCTGGAAACGCGTCCAACTCTATCTCTGCCAAGATGGGCTTCAGCCAGGCCCGCCGAGGCCTGCTCCTCGGGCCGAAGCTTCGGTAGCGTGGGCTTCGGCCAGGCCCGTCGAGGCTAGCTCCTCGGGCCGAAGCTTTGGTAGCGTGGGCTTTGGCCAGGCCCGTTGAGACCTGCTTCTCGGGTCGAAGCTTCGGTAGCGTGGGCTCTAGCCAGGCCTGTCGAGGCTTGCTCCTCGGGCCAAAGCTTTGGTAGTGTGGGCTTCGGCCAGGCCCGTTGAGGCTTGCTCCTCGGGCCGAAGCTTCGACAGCGTGGGCTTCCAAAACTTCGGCAGCGTGGGCCTCCGAAGGCCTCCGAAGCATCGGCAGCGTGGGCCTTCGAAGGCTTCCTGGCCGAAGCCCATGTGCTGGTTGGAGGCTTTCGGAGCCCATAGATTGATGGGCTTTGGCCCTGTAGGGCTTCGGACAGACCCTGTACATGCGTATTTTCGGCCCAAATCACCAAAAATTGATATTTTGATAATCCAGCCATTAATGCCATTTTCTGCTATCAACACGTCCGATGTCTTCGCACCGGGTACCCAGATTGGGCTGGCCCGATTCCGCGGCTCCCTCAACCCAGCAATCGCTCGCCACCCGTGTACTTGAGTCAACCCCGGTCAATAGACCAGTGGATCCCCTGCCGCTCCTAGCCCATGTACTCGGATTGAGTCGGCCCGACTCCGCGGCCCCTCTGCCCGGCAGCCCAAACACAACAGGTCTTGTCTTCTCTTCATGTCTCTTCTCTCTTTGACTTCCGTTGGCAATGACTCATCACTTCTAGAGCCATGAGGCCCATGATCATCAACATGGCTCCTCAATCTCCCCCTTGATGAGTGCATTGTCAACACTCTCTTCATCATCGTTTTGGAACCTGCAAAACATGTGGAAACACAAAAACAAAAACACAAGAAGACAGAAAGAAGAAAATAAAAGGTTTAACCCTAATGAGTGCAATCTCAGAATTATCAACAAGGATATCCAAAGAGTAAAGGCAAAAGAGACTAAAACCCCATGAAACAAATTCCAGAGAAATCCAAAAATCCCCCTAAACTCTTCTTAAAGATCAAGTAACCCAAAATTTCTCCCCCTTGTTGACACTTGAACTCATCAAGTGAGACTAAATGCACTCAAAAGAGACACGGACTTAAACTCCCCCTGAAATGCAGCTCCCCCTCAAAATATGCAATGAATGCAATTGGAGTGCAAGTGGAGTGTAAAAAGCATGCTTCTTAGATATGATTGACTGCAATTACAACATCTAGCAAGTGTAGCACAAAATACTGTAAGACACATGGCATGATCAGTGCAATAGATGATATCCAAAGAAAGTCATTAGCACGCATTTTTTAGATTTTTGCAAATAAAAGCATCACCATATTTTCCAGCAGACAGGTAAGGTAAAACATGAGATGCAAAGGCTAGCTGATATCTACCAAGATAAGCATTGTCCATAACAAAGAGCTTCAGCAAACTTGTTATCTTTTTAATTTCCAAGCTTTTTCTTTTCCTTTTTCATTTTTTCTAGGGGTTATTTGTATGTCAACCTTATGCTAACCAACCAAGTCAAGCTTAGGCCAGAAGAGGACCATCAGAAGCTTAAGACATTTGTCTTGGCATACATTACAATGTCCTAGTTCATACCAAAGTGCTATGGTATGCAGTCCAAAACAATGCAATGCGACAAAGCAAACCCACCTAGATCTTTTCAATTATGCATAAAAGGCATGGATTTTTCATTGTCTGATTTTTATCATTTTTAGCATATTTTCTATGTTAAAGCATACAGATGTCCAAGTTGCATATTTGCATCTAAGTAAGGAACTAGTTACCAGGCATGTAAAAGATAGCAAAAGTATTCAGCCTACACATGCTAGTTACCAGAAACAATGGTGATCATTTTTCAATTTTAAAGCATAAAAGCCATGCATATGACAGATATCAGATATACCATGTGAACTAAAGCAAAGCATGATTATCGACAAATATTCAAAAGCATATACTAGCTAGAATAAGTAAGCAATTCAATTATATAACAGAAGCAAGCTCAAAGTGTGATATATGAATGTGCATGGTATGAACTCACACGAAAAGACTCAATAAAAGAGTAAAGAAGAAAGAAAAGACTCAAAAATATCCTAAAAAGGATACACAACTCCCAAATCCCCTCGCAAACGCTCAAAAGTAGACTGATCTAGGAGTTTGGTGAGAATGTCAGCCAACTGATGATGGGTATCAACATGAACAAGGTCAATGACACCTTTCTCATATTGAACCCTCACAAAGTGAAAGCGTACATCAATATGTTTGGTTTTTGAATGAAGACATGGGTTTTTCCCTACACTAATCGCACTAGTACTGTCACAAAACAAAGGTACTCTGGCAGGGAAAGACAACCTAAAATCTTTCAAAGTGGAAATCATCCAAACCAACTGTGAGCAACAGCTAGCAGCAGCTACGTATTCAGCCTCAGTAGTGAAAAGCGCAACTCCAGATTATTTTTGAGAAGACCAAGAAACAAGCGAAGAACCGAGAAACTGGCAAGTACCGGAAGTCGACTTGCGATCCAGTCGGCACCCACCAAAATCAGTGTCAAAAAAGCCAGATAACTCAAGAGATGATGATGTTGAATAGTAAAGACCAAGATCAGGCGCACAGTCCGATAACTGAATGTCCGGTCTTGTCACCGTCAGGTACAGCAGCGATCCGATTATCCCTCGATACTCTCTCTCGTTTACCTTGACGCCGCTCTCGTCCTTGTCTAGGACCTCAGATGTACCCATTAGGGTCATCTGAGGCTTCAGCTCTCCACCGAAGTCGAACTTATTCAGCATGTCCCGCGTGTACTTGCTCTGGTGAATGAAGATGTCGTCCTTGGTCTGCTTGATCTGGAGCCCTAAGAAGTACCTGAGCTCACCCATGAGGCTCATCTCAAACTCACTGTGCATCTGCTCAGAAAACCTTGACACAAGCTCATTAGTAGAACCACCAAAAATAATGTCGTCCACGTAAATCTGAGCAATCAAGAAATGAGTGTCAGCTCAGAGCAAGAAAAGAGTTTTGTCCACATAACCCATCACAAAGTCATTCCCCAACAAAAACTGCTTTAAACGATCATACCAAGCCCTGTGGGCTTGCTTCAGACCATATAAAGCTTTTTGCAACTTGAAAACATGTCGAGGAAAATTAGGGTTTTCAAAACCGGGGGGCTATCTAACATAGACCTCCTCCTCTATGTACCCGTTCAGAAAAGCACTCTTGACATCCATTTGAAAAAGCTTAAAACCTTTAGAAGCAGCGAATGACAAAAGTATGTGAATGGACTCAAGACGAGCAATAGGGGTGAAAGTCTCCTCAAAGTCAATACCCTCTTTTTGACAAAAACCCTGGGCAACTAATCGAGCTTTATTGCGCACCACAACCCCATCTTCACCTTGCTTGTTCTTAAACACTCACTTGGTGCCTATGGGGTTGCATTCAGGTGGCAGCTCAACTAGTGTCCAAACCCGATTGCGAACAAAATTCTCAAACTCTTCTTGCATGGCGTTTATCCAATTTACATCAGATAAAGCATGAGCAACATATCTAGGCTCAAAGGTGGCAATAAAAGCAGACTCAGCAAACACAACGAGTGAGCCAGCATGAGAACGTAAGGATCTCGAAGAGAGATCACCGATGATGAGCTCTGAGAGGTGATCACGCTGAACTGCTCGGGATCCTAGGTGATCGGATGTCACCTCACCAGAGTCAGCTAGTTGGCACCTCTAGGACTCGATTGAGGGGGCTCGATCGAAGTGGAAGTAGTGATCAGAGGTCCTCCCTCATCCTCAGTCGAAGTCTCAAAAGGTGTGGGGTCTGTAGGCTGTGTAGAAGGCCCACTTTCATCAACAGCGAGAGTCTCATTATCTTCCTCGAAGATGGACTCTCCAAGCTCACCATCACCAGAAAGCTCAAAAGGAGTAAGCGAAGGCATGGACTCATCAAAAGAAACCTCACAAGTCTCGACAAGCTGCTGGGAGTCGAGGTTCCAAACACGGAAGCCTCGAGAATGCAAAGCGTAACCAAGAAAAACTCCATCCCAGCAACGATACTCAAACTTTTCCAAATGCCCTCCCTTCTTGAGCACAAAGCACTTGCAGCCAAACGCTCACAAGTGACTCACCTTAGGATGTCTACCAAACCGCAACTCATATGAAGTCTTACCTAAGTAAGCTCTAAGAAAAATGTGTTTGGCTAGATAGCTAGCCGTGTTCATGGCTTCAGCCCAAAAATGCTTAAGAGTCCTATGCTCATCAAGCATCATCCTGGCCATCTTGACGGCCAGCGTGCAGTTTTTTCGTTCCACAATGTCATTCTGTCGAGGAGTGTAAGGAGCAGAAAACTGGTGCTCAAGACCCTGATCACTATAGAAGCTGACGAACTGAGAATTTTTGAACTCAGAGCCATTGTCAGAGCGAACTGCTCGCATCCGACCATTGTTCTCATTCTTCAGCTTTAGGATCAGATCATGAACAAACTGGAAAGCCTCATCCTTAGACTCCAAAAAGAAAACCCACGAGAATCGAGAAAAGTCGTCAACTATCACAAGGGCGTACCACTTCCCACCGACTGAACATACCCGAGCTAGACCAACAGTATCCATGTGTAAAAGCTCTCCCGGGTACGAAGTCATCACTTGAGTCACAGGTGCATGAGAAGCGGCAACCATCTTCCCATGACAACAGGGATAGCAAACTAGATCCTTCTCCATCTTAAGCTTGGGCAATCCTCAGATGAGGTCCATAGAGCTCAATCTGACTAGCAGATCAAAGCTCAAATGACCTAACCTCCTATGCCACCTCCAGAGCTCAGAAGATCAAATAACGAGAAGGGCCAAAAGAACTAGAGAAATCAATCCGAAAAACCTTACCGAAGGGTAAGATCTAGCAAACCAAAGATCCTCTAGAATCAACAACAGAAGACATGCCCTTCTTAAAACGAACCTCTAAACCATCCTTGAGAAGTTGTGAAACCGAGACCAAATTAAAACTCAAGTTTCCAACCAAAGCAACATTCTTCAAAGAGAAATGCTCAGAGATTCGAATTGAACCAATGCCACGTACCTTCCCTTGACCATTGTTCCCGAATGTGATGTACTCCTTGGAGCTCGGGAAGTGAGGCTGGAGAACCATCTGCGATGTCCCGTCATGTGGCGAGAGCATCCTGAATCCATGATCCATACATCCTCCAGGCCTCGATCCTGCAATATCAATGGTCATAAGGGGGGCAAATGGTCCGACACCAGGTTTAGCAAAAAAGCTAAACCAGTGTTGAGCCATCTGCTCAAAAGAAGGAAAGCAGAAAGAATCATATGTGTCTGGACCAAAACACGGCTCAAAGTGTGGTCCTCTGTTATGCCTAAAGTATCGGCCACGAGGTCCAAAGCCGTATCTAGAACGACCTGGAGCTTTGCCGGAGCGAAAACCACCCTCCGGAGCACGGGCACGAAAGTCGTCTCCTCTACCACCACCTACATGACGCGCCCTGACCTCTAACCTCTCTCCGCGTCGAGGGACTCTCTATCTACCACCCTGCTGGTAGAACTGCTCCTGCCTACCTAGAGCTCTCTCTGCTCTCTCAACTCGCTTCCTCCTGAAGCAAAACTCCTCAAGATGCCCGTCTCTATGACAGAACTCACAATGATAGGTAGGCTTCTTAAGATGTGGTTGAGGCTTGGGATTCTTGGGCTTGGTGGTGTTGGGTGTAGACTCTTTGGTGTGAGAGGGTCCAGGTAGAGAGTCAAGAGAAGTGTGGAGATGCTTGGGCTTTGGGATCCAAATAGGGTTCTTGGGAGGAGCTTTTGGTTGTTCTTGGAATACTCCATCCTTGGGTTGACAGGCCTGAAAAGACTCAATGGAGTGAGTCTTGGGATATCTTTGCTCTGGAGTCATCTTACTCCACTCCACTGCACGACTCAGGGCACTCTCAAAGTCAGCCTTAGTGTAGGTGTAACCTACTCCAAACCCATCCTGCCTCTTAAACTGCTGGATCATTATGCCGAGTTGTGGCTCTCTGGCACTCACCCAACTTATGATCTGACAGAGGTAAGAGTTCTCGTTCTGAGCATCAGCTAGCTCCTCTCTCAAGGAAGCTAGTACCTCCACCTGAGACAAGCAGATCTCACACTCTCTATCAACTTGGACAGACTTCTTAGCTTTCAGCTTGATTAGTTCCAATCTCAGGGACAAGAGTTCTCACAAACAGTGGGTGGAACTGACAATGTCTCAAGCTCAAGCTTAGTATGCTCCATCTCAGCTCTGACTTTCTCTAACTCGCCCAACTGCTCATCATTCTTAGCTCTCAGTTCAGCTAAAACGGCTAAATGGGATGAGCAGTCTCCACAGGGCACGACGACAGTGGCATGAGCATCTTTCAGCTCTAGCTGAGCACTCTCAAGCTCAGTGGCCAAAGTGTCTCTCTCATTTACCCTCTCTGTGTACCTGGACTTCAGAGTCGATAGGTCACACAACAACACCTCACAGTTAGGGCACTCACTGCTATCACCCAAGCAAGGGAAAGAAGATAGACTCTCAATCTTGCCATTGGCCATGGCAAGCTCACTCTCAAGCTCATCTATCCTCTTCTTAGCCCCTCTAAGTAGTTTCTCCCGATATCTCAACTCCTGACGGTTCTCTTCAAGTAATTCCACGACTTCTTGTTCATAGGAAGATACCTTTTCATCGCTGTCGTCGTCGGAGTTGTCGGGGGAGCCCTTCTCTTCCTTATCCCCAAGAGCCATTGAGCATACGCTCTTGCGGGATCTTTGGCTGTGGTGCGAGCGGCTCTTCGGCTTATCCCCAAAGGCCATGAAGCAGAGGCCCGCCAGATCATCCTTGTCCTTCCCCTTTTTGATCACGATCTCATCGCTTGAGCTTGATGAAGAGGAAGAAGACGATGATCTCTTGGAGTAGCTTCTCTTCATCTCGGCGAAGAAGGCCTTGTCTCGCTTCTTGTTCTCACGCCGGTAGTCATTCAAGGCCTTTCGAAAGAACCTTGTATTGGTCGTGCCCTTTGTGAAGGTGGAGCTGTCGTGCTTGTTGGAGTCATAAGAGCCACCGCCAGTGCCCTTCTTATGTGTGTTCTGCTTGGGGCAGTCGGCGATGAAATGACCTAGATCACCACACTCAAAGCAACCATGTTTTGTGCCATGTCGTTTGAACATTCTCTTATCATAGACACGATAAACACGGCTATTAAACAGACAAAGTTCATCATCTCCTAGCAAATCCAATTGGTCATCAGTGATAGACATCAAAGAGGACAAAACACAGCTCAAAGCAACAAGATTAGCAGAAGGTGTCGCAAGGGCCAAGGTTTTTGAGCCAGAACCAGTGTTATTTGATCTCAACTGGATATCAACCTCTGGGGCCTTGAGCTTACTGAAAAGCTCTGTGACAGTCAAGGTATCATAGGAAGCGCTCTCAACAATAGAGGATATCTTGATCTCACAGATCTTAGGGTCCAAGGTATGAAGAACCTTGAGCGTTCATGATCTGAGACCAGCTGATCACGATCGGCCTTGTTGGCCCGAAGCTTGTTAATGATCGACTGAAAATGACCAAACAAAGCTTCAACAGTTTCGTCCGGCTTCTATGAGAAATTTTCATACTCACGCCAGTAAGTCTGATAGAGCCTAGCCTTGACCTAAGTTGTCCCCTCATGGTGTGCCTAGAGGGTAGCCTAGATCTCTCGAGCAGTGTCGAGATGGCTAACACGCTCAAACTCATTGGGACCTAAACTAGAAAACAATATGTTCACTGCCTTGTTGTTCAGGTCATGCAGAGCGACTATCTCAGGAGTAGTCTGCTCTGCAGCCGAAAGCACAGCGAATGTGGCATGAACACACATGTCCCATATCCCTGAGCTCTGGCTCAATAGATAGGCTCGCATGTGAGTCTTCCAATAGTTGTAGCCAAAAACCTCGAGGGCCGAGAGCATGCGGGCGATGGCAAGGAGGATGAGAGAGGAGAAAAAGGAAAGAGAAGGAGAGAAGAAGAAAAAAAGAAAAAAGGAGTGGATCTCACTTGTCAGTGACCAAAATCAGGCCAAATCAGTAGCCAAGTGTCCACGTGGATTACCACGTCAGTAAAACCACTAGTATGAACTGCCACGTCAATAAAACTATACTAGAAAATTGCCCGAGGGGTATTTGTCTAATTTAGAATAATTCGGGGGGTTAATAACCTGGTTTTATAGTTGAGTCAACTTTCATCTACAGGGTAATACTTCGGGGGTAAAGTAGACTTTTTCCTAATTCCAAAAAATATATTTTTAAGGAAAAAGTATACTTTACCCCTGAAGTATTATCCTATAGATGAATATTGCCCCTAACTAAAAAACATACTCTTAATCTCTCGAACTAATCTATACCAGACAAATAACTCCCGGGTGGTTTACTATTGTGGTTTTGCTGACATCGTAGTCCATGTGGTAGGAGACACTGAGGTGACTATCCATGTGATTGTGTGCTGTCATCTAAACAGTAGGCTCCATTTGTTAGTGACATAGAAAAAATTATCTTTTCATTTTTTCCTCCTTCCTCCTCCCCATCCTATCCGACCAGCTCCCTCCTCCTAGGTGGTGCTCCCACACCCGCGTCTTACCATTGCACCCCACCCCATGCTAGACCCTGCTCGTCGCCATGCACGACTCCCCCATGCATCTGCACTCCCGCACCACACTTGACCCCCTTCTTTCCACCCTGCCCCTACTTGTGGTAGAACGGCATGAACGTCACGGTGGGCATCGGTTAGAACTTGCCATAGTCTGGGTCAGTCAAGTAGTTATACCCCATGATGAAATGGACAATGTTAGGGAGCTAGATGAGCTGGTTCGAGATGGTGCGATGAGGTTGTTGATGTCACCAAACTCTGGCAGGATGGAGCCATTGAACCTATTGCTACTGAGATCAGCAACACGAGGTTGTTGATGTTGCCAAACTATGTGTCACTGATAAGGGGGAGGGCTCCACTATTTAGATGCTACTGTGCATCCACGTGGGTCGGTCCACCGAAGCACATAACGATGTGGGTCGTCATCGGTGCGTTCAACAACTGCACTGCCGGTTAGCAGTTATGGCGAAGACGGTGGCAGTTGGGACTTAGGAGCAATAAGTGCAGAGCTCGATATGTGCATGAGGTACTTATATACTCATCAGTGACGGTTATCCATATAAGGATGTAACTAAAGGTGGCCTTAGGGTTTCGAACAACGCAATATAACAACACTCTTTAGTACGGGTGGTACTACCAACCGTCACTAATGTGGTGCCCCATATTTAGTGACATTGTCTCAACATAGTCCATCACTATAGGGGCAATCTTTAGTGATGGGTCACGGTATGACCCGTTACCAAATTGGGCGCCCCCTGCTAGTCTCGTCTTTAGTGACGGATCCTATTACAACCCATCACTAATAAGACAACATTATTGATACATGTGAAACAACACATCACTAAAAGTGTATTACTGACGTGCATCTTTTACCCGTCACTAAAGATCGTTTCTGTGGTAGTGTATCCACATTAGCAAAATCACTAGTGTGGACTGCCACATCAGCAAAAATATTGTGTCAGATTTAGATTAGTTTGAGGGATTAAAAGTCTAGTATTTTAGTTGGTAGCGAGATCTAATACCGATCTGGTTAGAATATAATGGATTAATTACTAGACTATAATTTTATTACATGGTATCTAATATCAGCCCATCTAAAATAAAGTCTAATGTAATCAATTTACACTGCAAACAAATAACACACGAAATAAACCCAACAAACAATATTCTGCATATGCATCTAAGCTTCTCTGCTTCTTGTTTTGGTTGTGTGAATTATTGGTTACTGCCAATATTCAGTGTGGACTGCCAATATTCAGTGTGGAGGACTGAGAACCTACCATGTCCGACAAATTTCCGGTGTTGCTTATCCTCGTAATATTTCCGAAGGCATTTAAATTACATGGAACAGGTATCTCCTGAATCCTGATGAAGTGATTTTCATCTGAAAAATTTATGATTGATGAACAAAAGATATAACAGTTCATAATCGCTTTTGGTACAGCTTGTAAAATTTATGCTACCCGAACTATGAACACAACATGCCAGGGCAAGGGCGTAGCTGATTGGATCGACATCTCAAGGAAAAAATACATTAACAAGATGTATCCCGGCATCAAGCCACTGAATTATCTCATCGTAGATCTGTTATCTACACCTCCCATAGACTAGAGACTACATGCCTGGGGACTGCAACCACCGACATGCAGCCACAAGGGCAAAATTTCTCACAAGAAACTCATGATGCAGCTCGGGCAGCACCAAGTTTGTTAGCACCCTTGTCCACTTTCTTCTTTGACCCCTTCTTTTCCGATTTTTCCCCTTCTTGGTTCTTTATCACTGGTTTGAACTGTTGAAATATAAACAATAAGTCAGTAAAATCACTAGATATCTAAGTGGGTTAAATGAAGCACACTCAATAGCGTATAACAATTATACCAGCTATATGAAGAACAGGAACAATAGTGTGAGATCATGAAGTTATTGTAGATCTTGTGATTCAAAATTGTTCTATAATGTTATTATGTGACAAGCTAGGTTTTCATGAAATATAAAATGTATGATACGGCACAAACACAAAGGTCTGCGGGTTAAAAAGAGCTAGCTGATCAAGAAGTTACAACCACATCACTTGTATTTCTTTGAAATGAGAATGCTCTAATCTTGGGACACAACGAGCTTGTGAACAAGGGAGGGGGGGGGGGGGGACTAACCTGATAAACAGAATAGATTACATTCCTCCGAATTTGGGCCATCATATCCAAGAAAAGATTATATCCTTCCAATTTATATTCAATAAGAGGATCTCGTTGGGCGTAACCCCTCAAACCAACAGCTTGTTGCACAAACTTCAATGCCTGCAGGTGTTCTTTCCAGAGCCTATCAATATTGCTTAGGATAAGGAACCGCTCAGCTTCCTTCATCAAGCCTGGAGCTTGCTTCTCCACAATTTCCTGCCATATAAACAAAGGAAGTTCCATGATATGAAAATAAAGTATTGCATCTTTAATTTCTTACAGTCTACACTCCTAAAGTTCTAATATAACTGGGTCAATAGTTCATTTAACCTGTTGCTTTTATTTCCATTTGGATGGAAGTGCCATTATCTTTGAATTTTAGGTGTATAAAGTGTTAACTGTGGAAAGTTGTGGATGATGAGATTAGGGTTTTGCATTATTTACTAATAAGTTATATTAACTTAATTTGATAGGGTAATTTGAATGGAAATGACATAAAATGTAATGTTAAAACTTTAACTCTTTATCAACATTGTTTTGCCAGGCTTAAAGCTTTACATAATCTCAGTATTTATTCATGCAAGACATTTCCACAGAAACAAACAACTAACAGTTTTTTGGTAGTATGCTTCTCGCCCTCGGGTATGAAGGTACTCTTGTAAATCCTCGTAGCTTGAGGATTTTCCCTCCAACAATTCTGGTGTCAAATCGTTCAATAGAAAACAATACCTAGCAAAGAAATAATTAAAATGTTACAAAGGAGATAGTACAACAGCCAATTGATCCACTGAAATGTTTTCTGACAAAATACATATGCACAAACATCTTCCAACTCACTGTTGAAGTTTAGCTATCAGCTTGCCAAGATCCCAACCTTCTCTTGGGGTATCAGGGCCAATGTTTGCCTACAAATAGGAGAAAAAGCTTACAACTTCACAGCGTGTGATGTTTAGGAGCAGCTTCCAAACTACATATATGACCATGGGAGCTGGCAAGGGTAACTAACCTCTAAAATGTCATCCATTGTCAATTCAGCATATTCCACAATAAGTGACTCGAGACTATCAGATGCAAGAGCGCGTCTTCTTTCTGCATATACTCGATCTCTTTGACTATTCAATACCTCGTCATACTCGAACAACTGCTTCCTGATATCAAAAAAATAGTTCTCAACTTTCCGTTGAGCTTCATCTAGGGCCCTTGTTAGCATCTTCGACTCAATAGGAAGATCTTCAACTCTAAAAGCTTGCATCAGGCCCTGCATACCTCATGATTGGCAATGTCTTCAGAAAAATAAACTCATATTGTTCTATTTATTGACTCTCTTTAAATGTTTGAATTAATACTCCAGTATGTCATGCAAAAAACATGTAGAAGTAACAAGCAACTCACTACCAAATCATGAATTGGTTTTTTACTGTACCAGGCACACTCTTACAGCTACTAGTTAGAAGAACAGGTATAGATTAAAAGTTTAGATGAAGGTACTGAGGAATTATGCCAAGCATGTTGGCTAAGATCAACCAATTTATTGGAAGCAGGAGCAGTGTCCACATATGAATCTAGGCCTGGTAATGGGCCCAACTCTTTAGCCTACAAAATTTAAGGGCCATACCGAATTTTATATGTGTTTTTGAACTAAAAATAGATAATTAGATCAGGGCTGAGCTGGGTTGTGAAAGGACCCATGGGCCATGGCCCACTACCACCCCTATATGAATCAACTATATTACTGATATTCTGGTATGTTACTTTGAAACATTTCATGGCACCCAACCCAAGTGGCTGCGAGTGATAAGCTGTACTTTGATTATGATGCCTTCAATTTAGCAGTGGATGGATTCTAGCTTATGATGCTCTACCTTCATGAATGAGGGATATAGTCAACTAAAACTCTAAAGTAGAAGCCTCAAATACCGAGAGGTTCATTACTTCATTAGGATGCAATGATGTATTTTGCGCAGCCCTAAATATTGATATTGTTGTAATGTTAGTATGTAACCCAGAGAGAAAAAAGGAAATAGGGAAGATTACACAAACCTGTATCCTGTCACCTCCAAATATTCGGAATATATTATCCTCAAGACTAAGAAAGAACCGAGAGCTCCCAGGATCCCCTTGCCTGCCACTTCGACCACGCAGCTATAACAGATAATGCAAACAAATCAAAAGGGATGATCCACACTGGAGTTTGCGGTAAGCAAACCCCTATTGAAAAGTTAGCAGATGTTGTTCAAAGAAATCAACATTAGTAATCAAAAACTCCATATCTAAATGTATAGTGCCATTGCATTGATCAGCATTTTCAAAGATTGACCACAATCATATGCAGAAGTATAGAGATTGAATGCATAGAGATAATGTCCTTTGATTTGGCTTGCAAAATACTTCCATCATATATGTTTTTATTTTTTAAAAAACAAACTTCCTCTGGTCACACAAGTGTATTGTCTTTGCCACTGATACAGTATTCAAAAATCAAAACTAAAAATTTCTATTATAATTTATTTCAAAAAACAATAAAATTAGAATATTCTTGTACTTTTCGATACAAATATACACTTAGGTTTTTTACGTACCTAAATATTTAAAATTTTTAAAAGTTTGACTTAAAGTGTGTCCAAAACAACGTGTTGTCATGAACAGAGTGTATTACAGTGACAAACCATTGATAAAATCTTGCATCAAGAACATGAAAGTCAAGATAACTTGTATCTGAGGACAGGGTGAGTTACGTGAGTAGCTGGTTGAGAATACCAGCAGTAACTGGTTAACTATTGCTCAGCTACCAGGTATCCATATTTTATTCTCGAAAACAATGATATGCTCAAACAATTAATCTGCCAAAGTATACTCTTGAATCACAACATATGTGCACCATGCTTTTGTCTCCTACTTTTGGACAACACAGCTATCTAAATCCAAGAAACACTAACACTTGAGATTTGAGAACTTCTCTGTTATTGTACATGACAATTTTTTGTCATTATAATTCTCACCTATTGATTTTGTCATTAAAAGGGGTATTTTGACTTTAGCTACATTTAACTTGAGAAGCCAAAAAGAAACAAACACCTGCATCAAAGGCAGACTTTTGCATGTTAACAATGACAACTCATCAGTATATTACCTGATTATCAATTCTGCGAGATTCATGGCGTTCTGTTCCTACTACATGAAGTCCACCTGCCGCAATAACCTGAACAAATGACAACATACCATGATTTGTATTCACTTCACTAACAATGGATAAATCTCCAAATATCCTTTTAATTGTGCAATATGACCTTCTTCTTTTCCTCCTCTGTGTACA
Organism: Zizania palustris; assembly: GCA_019279435.1. Lineage (NCBI taxonomy): Eukaryota > Viridiplantae > Streptophyta > Magnoliopsida > Poales > Poaceae > Zizania > Zizania palustris. The sequence continues at coordinate 13,317,754 of JAAALK010000288.1, forward strand.
CCTTATATTCATCCACTATCTTCATGAATGCATTTCTCAGGTTTGCAATTACTTCATCACGAGTTGGTCCCTGGAATACAAAGAATGAAAGAAACACAGTTAAGTTTCTTAAATGTTTTTTGTGTGTGTATTATTCTAATCCAGTGTACTGAAATCTACTACACCAAACTAAATTCCATGGGCTGCAGTGCACCTATGTGTTATGGCCCAATGCCCTCAGCCAATAGAGCAAGATTTTCCAGGCATGCACAGACTCTTGGCTTAAAAATGCATCTCTAATCAAGTCCTCATGCTACGGTTGCTCCTCTGCTCGGTGGCACTAGTGAATCCTGATTGATTTGCATACAGCATGTGCAAGTTGCTCAAGAAGCACGATGGTACTGGAGCCTATAGGGGAGCATGCTGCCACTATGACCAGGGCACAACCCTGGTCATGCATCCATTGAGCCACCATTCTTGGGTGGATCAGGTATCTATTACACATATGTGAAGTTGGAATTTAGGTTGTACTCCTGAATGATTATTTGGTTTCATTTCCCCAACAAAACTTTTGATATCACGTTTCCAAACAAATCTGACCGAGATAAGTTGTAAACTTGAAAATCTTCTTTAGTATTTTTTTAATTTGTCTAATTTATTTTGTATGACAATATTCACTCTTAGAGCATCTCCAACAGCATGGCTATATGCCTCTCCAAGTTATAATTTAGCCATTCCAACAAAAATAGAAGCTCCAACAGATTGGCCACCCAGATGGCATTTGTCATCCGGCTGGCCAAACTAAGCTTCACTAGCCAAACTTGGCCAGCCAAGTTTGGATGGCCAAATGTTGTGGGCCCCATTTGCCAATGTCTCCCGCAATCAAGGCCCAGCATAGTGTCTCCTTAGGGTGAAGCACTGGAGCCCTCCACGCCACCGCTGCCGCACAACCCTGCTAGAGACCGCCATGCCGTCACCGCCACATGGCCCCACCGGAGCCCTTCACGTGACTACCGGCATGTCCCCGCACCACCGGAGGTCGCCTGTCATGCACCGCCACACCTGCCCATGTGACCCACGTTCCCAATCCCTAGCGAAAAAATGATCTTTGGCAAGTCAGTGGCGTCCCTGCGCAGCTGCGCCCGCCTCCGGTGCTCGCCGACCGCCATCGCCACTCGCTAGTCAGTTGCCCCTGCGCAGCTACGCCCTCAGCCCCAGTCCCTAGTCCCCAGCTCCCTGCCCTCTCAGCGAGTCAGCGATGCTCCCAACTCCCCAGCCGACCAGTCCCCCTCGACGAAGCCCCCTGGCGTCAATTGTTAATTTGCTATCAGCATTGGACAATCTACAATCTTTCTTTGAGATTTTTCAGGATCGCTATGGTGTTTTGAAGTTGAACAATGTTGCAGAAAATTCAGATTTAAACAGGTAATTCCTATTAGCTCTATTGATTCTTGCATTTGTTGCTGATATTTCTGTTTATGCATCTTTGTTCATCAACAAAGGTGAAAAAATTGGTTACACTGAGATTTTTTTCTAAAATTTAAAAAAATTATAACTTGGGGATTTCTATGGTTAGAAATTGAGATTTCAAAAAGAAATCTAATCTTCCCAAATATTTTGGGATTTTAAAAACACGAGTAGTTTTTTTAGAGAGTGTATAGTAGATTTGGAGAAGAATTTTTTTGGAGTTGACTAAATGTACAAATGGAGAGTCTATTGGAGATGCTCTTAGTATGAACTAAATGCACTTTAGCTTTGATACAGGGGCCTGGCTTCCAGGAGCAAAACAAAAGTTCAATGGTGCCCATTGCCATATGTGTGTTCCATTTATCCAAGTCATTGGTGTGCTATTTAACATGTGCACCTTGCTGTTACTTAAGGCCGTTATCATCTCATTTAGTAGGTGTCATAGGTAGTGGGCCAGGGCTGCTAGGCCCAGCCCACGTGAACTTGAGTCAAGTTAAGATTAGATAGGAAGATATTGGTTTTAGTTAGGAATTAGATATAGAGATTATTTCTTTTGATGTCATGTTAGTTCTCCCTATATAAAAGGATCTCTTGTATTCAATTGAGAAGCAATGAAGAATTAGCCTAATCTCTCATCCCAATGACACAATGTTATTCTCTCCAACATAAGTCTACCTCTCATCCCTAGTAACCGACGCCACCCGGCTATCCTATAGTCTAATCTCTCATCTGATTATTCTTCTCTTAAACCTAAGTCTACCTCTCATTCTTAGCAGTCGATACCACCCGGCTATCCTCCTAGCGGTGTTTATCTTGTTATGGATCCAACCCATGACAGTAGGGGGTGTTCTGCAGTCATAATGGATTTAACATTAATTTGAGTATTTGACATGTGGCAAGTGGCAACCCCCTGCACATAGGCCCATATTTAGCATCAGCTATCTTCCTGACTGTTAGAGTGTGTGTGTCTCTAGTGTGTGGGCCCAACCCTGTCTAGTGTGTGGGCCACTCCTGTAAGACTCTTCTTCTTTCCTCCCAACCCTGTGGGCCAAGGCAAGCCAACAGACTTGGCAGCCAAGGCAAACCAGCCGGCTTGGCAGCCAAGGCAAACCAGCGAGGCCCACAAAGCCTATTCTAACAAAATTCAACTTTGTTTAAGAAACAATCCATCACTGGTACACAATTTTAGAAGGGTCCAAGTAAAACAGTGCAAAGTGTGGCACAGACATGCATATATATTGCCTCACACTGACATAAAGCATAGTTTGGGCAAAACTGTACTCAAATAAGTTGTTGAAACTTTGCAATGTTAGCCACTCCAAACTTTAAATGTTAAATATGCATGTATTATGTAACAACAATTTTGAGTACATCTATCCTAAAAATCTTAAAATAATCTCAGCGTGGGTTCCCACTACTCCACTAGGTCAGTGGAAACATTGTCTGGTTGAGTAGTATTGGCAGATAGGTTTCAAAAAAGTACTAATTGGCAGAAATAAACCTTAAGAACCAACACCTATGAAAATCATGCCAAAGCAGCTATCTTTCAGTTTTCTGGTGAAAATCAGAATACTGTTTCATGAGTGATGACCAATTTGTACCCCAGCAAGTAATCCTGTCATTTCACATTTCAGTGATGATAAAGTGGCTGCCAATGAAAATGGAGATGTAAAACATTTAGATTACTTCAAAAGGCATACCTTCTCACATGAGTAGGAAAGACGCTCTTCAGCTTCTAGCTCAGTTAATGATTTTTCTCCCCAGGCTTTGACAGCCACTTCAACTGCATCTTTCACATATGATAGTGTGTCTTTTGAAAGTTCACATGGAAACAAGCTTTCATTTGTCTGAGAAAGGAGGTAGATGCAATAAGCTAAAGCATCATCAATTTTATCATAACTAAAATCATAGCCCAACTATCTGAAGAATAAATCCCAGAATCTTGATGATCAATTCACATTAATTCATATAACAAGTGATTGAAATGAACATTTAGAGATTTAGTTCATTATCTACCTTCCATGTCTTCTTTGGTGAGGCCTGCTTTTTGGATATAATGACACCATCTAATGGATTGACAACTCTGCAACATGATTTCAGAGAAGTAAATATAAGCAGCACTGGAAACATGTTGAAAACACTACAGTTGAATTCCAGTTCAGTTTCACATGCACTCAAGAACAAAGTGGTCCATGGGCCCATTAGGTGTATTGGCAGAATTAAATGAATGGTGTCCTAAGAAGCACAATGCCAATATGCCATTTTCTAGGGAAGTTTGACAAAATAAGGTAGGTCTATTGGAGCTTCTAGCTCATTCAAGGAAATGAAGTCAATCTGAAGGTTGTGTTAAAACTTAAAACTAATGAAAAATGCAAAAAAGAATAGGCGCGAGCTGACTCATCGCCACGGAGGCGCCACCTAGTAAGCCACGTAGGCGTGGAGAGGGTCAAATGCGTGGTTGGACCAGATTGGATCACTTACACAAGTTTAGGTGTCCTAATCTGCATTTTCTAAGTTTGTGAACCTATTTGACACCTCGACGCAAGTTTATGGACCGGCCATGTATTTTACTCTTTGGTAATTTAATAATTTGCCAAGTCCAGTTAGTCTATGGCTAGCTACTTATGTTTTAAGTGTTTTTCTGCTAGTGCAAGCAATATCCATTCAATTAAATAAATAGGTGAATCAATATCAAATGCGTTGTTTTCTCAAGAAAACAACCAGCTGCAACATCTATGGTGTCATTTGCAATTCTGACAACAAAATTGAATACCTTGGCAAAAGCACCTCGCGCAATTTCAACCTTGCCATAAATTCTGCATTTCCTCCAAGAATAATATCAGTCCCACGCCCTGCCATATTGGTGGCAATTGTCACAGAACCAAGCCGTCCACTCTGAGCTACAATTTCTGCCTCCCTCTCTACGTTCTCTGGTTTAGCATTGAGGACCTTCAATACAAATTTCCAAATAAAACATGAGTATTTTTGACACATTAGGAAATGAAAACATTAGCGGGTAACTTCCAAAGTTCCAAGCAGATAATCAGAAGGATAGAACTAAACTACTTTCAAGTGGTTCCTTGACTACTGCAGTTATGTTATAGTCCTGAGGTAGCAGAGGGTGGGTAGAGAGGGAATAAGGCAGCAGTAGCAGAGGCTTCATTGGAGTCTGAGAAAGGAAACCAGGAATGAACATGCAGCTACATAGGATATAGAGAGAGATAAGGACTAACTGATCTGTTATTTGCTTAAATCTAAACATGGATTGATTGCCAATAGGTAGCTTTCATAGGATGAGATGATGGCTTAACTAACAGACTCCAAGTCTAACAAACCAAATACAGATAACTTTATGCCAATAGTCGCAGGACTCTGACATTAGGTCCATTGTTACAGGCTTACAGCGCGTGTGTGTACTGTTCATGGAATAGCATCGCAACCCATAACATGTTATTTTACCTATTCATCCATTCCTGTCAAAGATGGAATTAGTTTGTCCATGGCAATATGACATGATTTATTCAAAAGCTAGCACTGAAGGCTTGAGGCTTTGAGCACAAGATAGTATGAATTTGTTCATCTGCTCTAGCTGCAGGCTCAAGCATGAATTCATCTTAGGGAAAGAAATGATGCAGTGGTTGCTAAATATGGTACACATGGAATTCAAACTTCAAAGCAGTAAAAGATTGCCCTGAAACTTCAACCAAGCTACACATTATCATGCTAAAGTGCCAATAAACTGTTCAGAGTCTTCTTGACAGGAACTTTGTTTTGTATAAGAATGCAGATTCCATTACCAAGGAAGTTCTTTTAGCTCGGAATTCTAATATCAGCATTCTTGTTATAGCATTGCACTAAATGGAAAGAAGAGAATAGTTACTGACAATGAAGTTAACCAGCATTACCTCATGAGAAATCCCTGCTTCACGCAATTGTTCTGATAAAGTTTCACTTTGCTCAACACTTGTTGTCCCAACAAGCACAGGGCGACCAACTTTGTTCATTCTTGATATCTCCACAACAGCAGCACGCCATTTTCCATTTGTTGCTCTGAAAACAACATCTGATTCATCCTGCATAGGAAAAGGTAAAATAAGCCTTAAACCCTTAATCAGAAAAGGGGGATGAGGGAAGTTGAATTAAAAGGACATCTCTTTCACAACTATTACAAAATAAGCATGCACAACAGAAAAAAAAAAGCCAAGCACCTTTCGTATCATTGGCTTGTTTGTTGGAACAACGGTAACTTTCAGTTTGTATATGCTCTCAAACTCCTGGCTCTCCGTAGCAGCAGTTCCAGTCATGCCACATAGTTTTGGAAACTGTCACAAAATGAATCAGTTTCCTTAAAAAATAACAGATGTATCCAAAATAAAAGTGTGAGATTGTCCATCCAGCACACATGAACCATACATTCTTCACCATGTTTACTGATTTTTCATGACCAAACAAAATTCTCAACAATGGTTGGTAGCTATTTCAGCTCAACTTGTATTTCTACTGTATAAAATAACCTAGTGGTTGTGAGTCTGCCATCCCACCACCACCTCTAGAGTTTTGGGGTGATCTTCTAAGGGTGGATAATTAGATATTTTGTGCACGTGGCTTGGCTATTGTGGATAGACGATTGCAAATTAATGTTTTTCCATGAGAAATATATAACTTTCAAGTTTAGAACTTACAACATATTTTTTGAAATGTGTTGCAATGCACAGGTATTTTGCTAGTATATGTAAAAAAACTAGTGGTAGTGGTGATGAGTCTATCATCCCAACACCACTAGAGTTGGTGAGAATCTTCTGTGGGAGGATAAATAAGGTTTACTCAATGGCAATCAATATTGTATAATTGTGAATGGATAGCCTTTCAGCATTGGAACAACGAAATTGTCACTTACCTGAAGAAAGAAGTTCTGGTAACTTATTGATGCAAGGGTAATTGTTTCATTTTGTATAGGTACACCTTCTTTAGCTTCAATTGCTTGGTGAAGACCATCACTCCATCTTCTGCCCTGCCAAAAAACATCTGAAATGTGAAAAGTAAACTAAGAAAGATAGACCTTGAACAAAAAATAGCCATGACTGCAGAAACAATGAAGCAGGATGCAACTAAAAACACTTAATGTTATATATTAAGTATTAACAAATCACAAGTTTGGAAAGTAAATTCTGATCCAACTCCCATACACAACAAAGCTTTTAAAATAGAATGATTTGTAATGTGGAGCCGAAGGTCAAACAATCTAGATCGTCCAATAAGATGGCATTTATGCAAATTTGATCAGTTAAGGATTGCATTTTTTATCCCATTTATCTTCCTTCCTATCAGCATTATATATTTATGTAGATGAACATTCATGAATCTGCCTTTCAGTCAGTGCACTTTCATGGTGAAAAGACAATTCAAACAAAGATCTCTAGTTGGACATTTGCATGCTATTTTACAACATTCTAGCATCAATGATTACAATACTCCCTTAGTCCCTCTGTTACGCAGCATAAATTCAATCCTTGTATGCTTCATAGTTGCTACGGCGACGCGGCAATGTGTGGCAACTTACCACCTTCACAACATTACAGTGCTTATGGTGCACGGCATGGTGTCGCCATAGACACATCGGCGTGGCGAGCAATCAAATATATTAGGACCACTAAAACGTGTAAATGCAAAGAAGACCAAAACAATTCACATAGACACAACACAAGAAGGACATCACAAATAGAGTGTAATTCAAGATAAATTCAACTATTCAAGATCAAAACAACATGTGTTACATAACACAGCAGCACAACACAATACCAATTCACAGTGATAATTGATTCTATCTAAAATTTATAAAGTTAATGATTTGGACCATATATGATATATGCCCCTATGAAATAGCTCGAACTACACATCCATTTTAACAACATCAAAGTTGGGTATATGGACTTATGGAGTAAAAATATTCAATAGCTGCAGTGTTGAAAAAATTGGCCGATCAGCCGATTAATCGGTGATCGGCCCCAGTCCATTTAATTTACAAGAAAATCGGCCAGAAATCGGTGGACCGATTAATCGGTCAGTCAACCCGATTAATCGGTGGTCAACCCGATTAATCGGTGATTAATCGGTGATTAATCGGCGATTAATCGATGATTAATCGGTGGCACCGATTAATCGGTCCAGTACAGAAAAATGGGATTTTGCACACCCCACCCAGCACTTTCCCTCTCTCCTGCACACTTTTCCCCTTTTCCCTCTTTCCTGCGCACGCCAGATCTAGACGGAGACGTGCCCAGCTTGGCAGATCCAGCGCCGCGTCCCCGCCATCCACCGTCCGCGCCTCGCCCCTGCTTCTTCCGTGTCGTCCGTGCCTCGTCCCCGCTTTTTTGCGCCCTACAGCGAGCTGTCCGCGCGTCGTCCGCGCGCCGTCCGCGCGAGCGCAGTCGTCCGCCGCCAAATCCAGGCAGCCGCCGCCGTCGCCATCGGGCTCGTTGGATTAAACTGTTTCCGGCATTTGCTTTTCAGTAGAGAAAAGGGAGAAGGAGATAGGAGAGAGAACAAGAGAGGTAGTGTATGCGGGATGGGCAGTGGAGAGAGAGCAGTCTTGGGCAGTGCTAACACTGAGGCAGTTGGGGGCAGGTGCAATGAGATAGATAAAGTAAAAGAGATTAAAAAAATATGCAGAAAACAGGCAGGTAAAAAGTAAGGGGCTGTGAGGAGATACAATAAAAGAGAAAGAGATAGAAAAATAGGCAGGTAATATATTATTTAATTATTTATTGACCGATTAATAGGTTGACCGATTAATTCAGTTAATCCCCGATTAACCGATTAATCACTACTCGGTGGTCGACCGATCAGCTACCGATCACCGATTTTTCTAACACTGAATAGCTGAATAGCTGCACATTCCATTCCCTCACTGGACTTATATTGTGAATCCACAAATCCCATGACTATGGGCTTGGCTTATCACATAATGGAAAGAGTAAACATTCTATATCTGATAGCTGTCAAATAATTGTTGAGAATTGAGTTACTAGAACATGATTTTACAGAAAACAAGAGCACCATGAATTAGCCAAGAGAGAACAAAGTGTTTTTTTATGGATGAGCTAATGTCTCACAATCATTGATAACAGTGATGCAACACTTACTTGCATTACTCGACCTGTGAACTCATCCACAATAAGCACTTCCTTACTACGAACAATGTAGTTCACATCTCTAAGGAAGAGTTCCTTAGCTTTGATTGCATTTAGAACATATGAAGCCCACTGTTCACGGGGATCGTAAAGATCATTTATGTCCAATATTTCTTCAGCATCCGCGTAACCTTCTTCTGTAAGTAAAACATTTCTCTGCTTTTCATCAACCTGAAGAAAATCATTTATAAGACCGCAATTAACATTTAGCTAATCAGGCAGAGAAAATTATGAATAAGCACAATATGCCTAGGAGTAAACATACTGTGTGAGCAATACAATATCATGTTATACTTGTTTTTTGAATTGCACTAAGATATTAGTACGAGCATATTTCAGAATGAGTGTAACATAGAAAATATACTACACGATCTAATCTAAAAATATATTGCATGATCTATCTACAGCAGATTATCCATCAAACTTGAGACAAAAATAGTTCGTTGCTCACTGTGTAGTGAATATCTCTTTCAAAAACTTCAGCTATTTTTGCTGCTTTGAAATACCGATCACTTGGCTTCTCAGCAAGGCCTGATATTATAAGAGGTGTTCTTGCTTCATCAATAAGAATGGAATCAACTTCATCTATCACACAATAATTGAAATTCCTCAGGACAAGCTCATCTACAGTCTGCAAAGAAAATGAAGATTCAGTTATTAGAAGCCGTGAATCTGTTATCACTGCACTCCACATATGGAGAGGGAGGGGGAACGTAATTGTGACACTTGAAAGACAAACATGCACAATCAAACATTGACAGATAATTTATAACAAAGAAAAAATACATACCATTGCAAGGTTATCTCTTAGATAATCAAAACCAAGCTCACTGTTTGTAACATAAGTAATATCACACAAGTAATTTTCCCTCCTTTGCTCAGGTGTCATGTTTTCTGTCAAAGTAAAGAATAAAGGTTTATCAAACCATCACTAGAAAACAGAGAATAGTCAATAAATGATTTCAATAAAACACAAAATTCAAAGAGAAAGGGTGCTAGTCAGGCCTGTGAAGCTATTATTTACTAGTGCCTGGAGTACATGTTATAATTTAATATGATAATAGGCCAAAACTAAATATCCTTATTAGCTGTCAGACTTCCGTGGATAAAAAAAAGCAGGTCTCTTGGGCTTCCATAATTAAATGTATTCAAATATATTGTCAGTGCTTCTATCTTCCAGGAAAATTTCACATACTGGTATGCCGGAAGGGAAGTATCCTTAATAATATTTGAAGTATTGAGTTGGGCGCTAAACAAAATTTTCAACTAGGAAGTGGCAGAAAAAAACAATGATGAACAAAACGATTTGATGACATACGTTGAATTAGGCCAACCTGGAGTCCTAGAAATCGGGGAACCTGACCGACCCATTCACAATCACGTCTTGCAAGATAATCATTTACTGTGACAACATGCACTCCTTTCCCACTCAAAGCATTTAAGTACGCTGGTAGAATGGCCACAAGGGTCTTCCCTTCTCCAGTTTTCATTTCTGCAATCTCCCCCTTGTGCAGAACCATTCCACCGATCAATTGCACATCAAAGGGACGGAGGCCCAAAACTCTCTTGGAAGCTTCCCTCACAACAGCAAATGCTTCCTGCAGTAGCCAGCAAGCAATAAAAACAAGCTTGAGGTTTACTATTCTGAACTTATCAGTTATCACATAATTAGCTTACTTCAGCAGTATTAAAAGTTTGTACTTTGTAGTAAGTCAATTTTACCAACACCCCTCCCCCCTTCTAAAAAGAAGGATCATTTAGCATGCTGAACTGCAAAACTGGTTGTTGAACCCTGAACCCAAAGAATTGGGTTAATCTACACACTAAGTCAGTTTTAGAGGGCGCTTTTGCTGACAGGGATCAAACATTCAAACTCAAGGTGGTTTTTGCTATTTGGGCTGCCATGCCATTGTTATTTTTCTACGGAAATCCACCTCAAGGATATTTACATTCAAATCACTGACCACTTTCCTCCTCCTCACTCCATCTCTGTATTTTCTCCACTCTTCATCCTCCCCTTGCTCCATCTCTGCATTTTCTCACCTCTTAATCCTCCCTCCTCTTATTTGGATTTCCATCAGCAAAACTCAACGACATGGTTACCCACATGGACCAAAAGAACCGAATTTGATCATTCATCATCAGCACAACCACCTGCTAAAACTGCTTTAGAGTGTAAATTGACCATTTTTTGTAGGTTTAAGATGTTACGATTCAGTAGTCAGGGTGCTAAATGGGATGTCTTGAAAGTAAGGGGATAAATTGGACTTATCTCTAAATGATTTGACACAAATATTGTGGTAACTACTCAGGGTTAACAGTGTGTGAGTAAATTTATTTTCATCTGTTAGAACTTCTTGATGCAATATGAAAGCTGTTATTCACACATAAACTTCCAATCCAATATTTAAAGTTGTTGTGTTCTTTCACTGAGAAATGGGTCAACAGGTTTCCAAGTTATTCAGTTATGTGCATCGTTTGTGCTGGAGTTTAGGTGTTTTTTGTTCAACACTTCAACTTAAGTAGTTTTTGTACACCCTTGTCCAAGTCAGAGCATAATCTGGTGGTAAAGAATAAAAACACATATTTTTATATAAAAATATGTTAGTCACTTCAAACTTCAAACAAAATTAATAAAAATGATATTTGATAAAAAAATAAGAGTAACTAAAATAAAAAATTATCATATACCCTCTGTTTCGATAAAATTGGGATTTACCCTTCTGACCCACATGTCACTGACCTGAGGACACCACATGTTAGTGAAATGTGGAGGGTAAATCCTCAATTTCCATCTAAAGGGAGGGTATATGATAATCTCCCCAACAAAATTAGGTCAAGGAACAGGTGTCAACATTGAAAATGAATCACATTTCATCTTAGAGCTGAAAGAATTTAGCTGCTCTTGGTTAATATATAGAATGTGCAATTTTTTCGCTATTCTGAATGTTTTAAACTGTACTCTACACGCTGAACTCCTTATTACTAACCTTTGTTCCTGTTAATTTTAGGATGTTCAGGGATCATCTTGGTTGTTTGGAGCCACAGCAGCTAATCTTGCAGAATGTCAGTAATAAAAACGGAGCACAATTTTACAGCTAATGTTGCAGCATGCTAGTAACCGTGAAACCGCAGCTGGCAAATGTAGGAGTGATCGTGACGTGTACTTACAGGGAGGAGGGAATCGAGGGACTCTCCGGAGCGCGCTCGCTCCTGCAGCTTGGCAGTGCGGGCGCGGAGGTCGGCATCGGAGAGCGCAGAGACCTCGGGCTCCAAGGAGTTGACGCGCGCCACGGTGTCAGCGTACTTCCTCCTCGCCGCCTCCCCGTCGTCTCCGCCGGCCCCGCCGAACATGCCGCCCAGCAAGCCCCCCAGCGCCGCGGGCACAGTGAGACGGCCTCCTCCTTCTCCCCGCCGCTGCTGCAGGCCCCGGCATCCCCGGCGTCCGAACTGGAGGCGACCTCCGCAGTCACCACGGAGATGAGTCGGAGCCGGCGAAGAAGAAGAAGCACGAGAAGACGGTTGGGGGAAGCGCAGGGCGGAGGCGCAAGTCGCGGCGGCGGGAGGAGCCATGGCCATCGCAGTGCTGCCGAGGAGTGGTTCGCCGATTCGTGTGTGGCCTAGTGCAGTGAGGCCGGCATGACCACAGGCCACCGCGTGCTCCGGGTGGGTGGCGTGGAGGGAAGAAGAGCAATGGCTGTGGCTACGGGTGGAGCGAGGTGGCGGAGGGGAAAGAGAAGGATAAGGAGGGGGTGGAGAAAGAAAAGATCGGCCCGAGTGAGCCGGGCCGGCAGTCCGGCCCTGGATGATACCTGAAGCCTGTTTCTTCCGGTCAAAAGATTGGTAGGATAGATCATCTTGTTCGTTAAATCTCAATTCTTAACTATATTAAAGTGTTCAGATTTCCGTGTATGCCTTCCCATATCATATAAAAAAACCGACCAAAATTTATACTCTGTAAAAATCACCTGAACCAGCTCGCCCGCCCGAGCGCCCGACCGCAACCGCCTGGCCGCATGCGCCGCGGGCAGCGCGACGCACACAGCGGCGCATGCATATGTAAAAAAGAAGAAAAAACAGAAAAAAAGAAAGATATATTTTGTATTTCATTTTTTTATTTTTTTTATTTTTACGTGGATGTACGAATTTTGTGTAAAAACACTTAGATTTCTAAAAAATCATACAGATTCATAAATTTTACGAAAATACTCTATTGCAAAATAAGTTTCTGTTGCAAAGCACAGACATCTGACTAGTTAATATAAAACGCGGATTTTGTACGTAAATTCCATCTATGCTGTGTGTGTGCCTGCTAAAAAACGGTCGCGTTCATGCATGTGTGGAAGGACGGCACGCTCCAACTCCTCTCACGCGCTAGCGTGCCCTACCCCGCCTGCTCTGTGCGGGATGTGCCCCAACTTCCGTGTGGATGTGCACGGGCAGAAAAAGAAAAAAAATATAGTTTTGTATTTTAGTACTTTAATTTTTATATTTTGTGCAGTAGTACGAATTTTGCATAAAAAATCTTAAATTTCTGAAAATCACGTAAAAACTAAAAATTTTGTGTAAAGGTTATTGGATTTCTGAAAAAACACACAAAACTGTGAATTTTGCGTATAGACAGTTAGATTCATTGAAAATTTTCTTATTATCGTAGCAATAAAATAAACCCTATTACAAAACAACAAAACACGGACGCTTACTAGTATAATTTAAATGGGATAAGTTCATGTGGTCCGCTTATTTTATATAGATAGAGAAAGATATTTTATAGTATTGATTTAATTCCAATGAATACAACGATGTAATGCTCATGGATGGAAGATTGATGATAGATTGGATAAATGATTTAGAATGAAAAAATATTTAAAGCTTTTCAAATAAAAAATTAAATCTACACTAACAATTCGATAAGATGTCAGAGAATATCATTGAAATATTTGAAAATAAAAAATTAAATGGTTAAATCTGATGTAGCAGCACATAAGATATCCAATATAATATTTTATCTCTATTTTTAAGGATTTTAGATCTAAAGTATCTCTGCAAAAAATTCCTTATTTGAGAGGCGTGTTTTATGCGTTTCGCTCCAGTAGTGGCTCTTAAAACAGAGCCTCTATTTTCAAATTCTACAATTTCTTCACATATTATACACATGTATTTGATAAAATCATAGTTCATAATAACTTATTTATTATTTAATAATAAATGACTATATTAAATATTCAAATTTTTAAATGCAAATACAAATATTCAAATTTAAATATAGGAACATAATCATCTATTGTATTAAACAATAGGAACAAAATCATCTATCATATTTAAATATTCAAATTTTTAAATTCAAATACAAATATTCAAATTTAAATATAACAACATAATTATCTATCATATTAAATAATAGGAACATAATCATCTATCATATTTAAATATTCAATTTTTTAAATTCAAATACAAATATTAAAATTTAAATATAGCAACATAATCATCTCTCGTATTAAACAATATCGTATTAAACAATAGAAACATAATCATCTATCATATTTGAATATTCAAATTTTTAAATGTAAATAAAAATATTCAAATTTAAATGTAAATACAAATATTCAAATTTAAATATAGGAACATAATCATCTATCGTATTAAACAATAGGAACATAATCATCTATTATATTTAAATATTCAAATTTCTAAATTCAAATTCAAATATTCAAATTTAAATATAGCAACATAATAATCTATCATATTAAACAATAGGAACATAATCATCTATCATATTTGAATATTCAAATTTTTAAATCTGAATACAAATATTCAAATTTAAATACATGAACAAAATCATCTATCGTATTAAATAATAGGAACATAATCATCTATCATATTTAAATATTCAAATTTTTAAATAAAAATATAAATATTCAAATTTAAATATAGAAACATAACCATCTAAACAACAGGGACATAATCATTTATCATATTTAAATATTTGAGTATTTAAATACAAATACAAATATTCAAATTTAAACAAGCAAGAAGTGCGTGCGTCCACTGTGGCGTAGATGAGAGCTGAGTGTTGACATGAAAACATGCCCCCGTACTAGGGTCAGTTCGACGATCCAAAAGTGTGCAGATACTTAAGGACAAGCCTAAGCGTAATACAGCACCGACGTCACGTTCCGACTACCCTTAGCCGTGGTAAGAAGGGTGGAGTCGCCAGGCAATCAGATCACACAAAATAATCCAATTAGCTGAAAGAAATATATTAAACAGAATAAACCAGCAAAACAAGCGAAGCCTGCCTGATTCGAAGTATGGTGCGAAGGGGGTCGCCGAAGTATACCTTCGGTGTCTGGTACGAAGTGTCCCGGCGAAGGGCACCTTCGGCGTTCGGACTGATCTAACCGAAGATGAACTCCGAACGGATCTGGACACGACAATAACCTCCGAACAACGGGGTTCGGCGTGAAGTCTCTGATATGACAAGATATAGAATAATGACTCAAACGTGACGCGCGAGCGTGACTTCGTCTGGAGTAGAGTGCGAGCGTGGTGAAGCCTGTCGTGGCGAAGTCTGCTGACGGAGCGTTGCGTGTGTAGGACCGAAAGTAGCGACCAGAGGGGGGGTGAATGGGCGCCTAAAAATTTCTTGCTAGACTAAGATCTAATCCCAACACCCACACGGACTTAACCAGCCAAAAATTACTAGCAAAACAAAATACTGGAATTAAAGTTGTCTAGCGTAGAAATGATCGGTATCTTAGTTAAACTGATATTAAAGATAAGCTAAATAAAAATATTACAGTAAATAAAACACCTAGATAAATCACGAAATATTTATATTTCAGTCTAGAACTAAAATACTAATCAAATGAATAAACCATGGATCATTAAAATTAATTCAGTAATAAATCGAAAATATTGCAGGTGAAAGCTAGAATAAAATATAACTGTGACCATTTTTTCTTTTTATATGAGCAGATTGAAAATACTTAAATAAATAATACGAGATAAGTAATAGAAATTTGACATATTAAAAATTTAACTGCGAGATTAATTTTTATGCTAATACAATAAAACTAACAGATAAAACGAGATACTTAATCAGATTTAATCTAATCATGAATAAAAAATTGATTTAATCGAAACGTTGAGAAATAGTAGATTAAAAAACTAACTTGCATGGCTTCTCTCTCCGTCGATCGTGGCTTCCCGTGCTGCAGTGCTGGGCCCCGCTCGCATCGCTGCGCGATGGCCGACTTGAACGCTAAGAGCAACTCCATTGCACTTGCTATTCCACTTGCTATCCTTAAAAATAGCAAGGATTGTCCAAAAATTGTCTCCATTGTACTTGCTATCCCACTTGCTATTTTAGGGAGCTTGTTATTTCTCTCACCAAAATTGCTACATGTAGCAAGGCAGCAAGACTTGCTATCCATCAACCGCCCACTGTTCTCGCGCCAGACTTCATCCGTCGCACAAGCTTTTCCTCGTCGCAAGCGGTCGCCCCGCGCCCCCGCCCAAATCTCCGCCGTGGCCGTCACCCCGTCCCGATCCAGCTTCTAGCTCTCCATCCTCCCCATCGCAAGCCATAGCTTCGCTAGATCCGTCGGAAGCCGTCGCTCCGCAAGATCCGTCGGAAGCCAGCCGCACTTTCCGTCGCAAGCCGTCGCCAGCCGTCGCCCCGCCCAAATCTGTCACCGTCGTCCAGATCCGTCGGAAGCCCGCTGCACTCTCTGTCGCAAGTCATCGCCAGCCGTCGCCCCGCCCACACGCCGGCCGTCGCTCAGATCCAGCTTCCATCTTGAGCTTCCTCATCCCTCTTCCAGGTAAACAATGATGCACTTTTCTTTTAAAAAACCACTGTGATTCTGCTCTGTTGCTACTATCATGACAAATTTCCAACATCATGAGATGTGTGATGAACTGAGTTGCAAAGTTTCTGAACCCACTTTGGTAGATAAGAATGTTATGAATGTTTCTGATGAATGCTTATGTGATGTTTCTGATGACGCTGAAAAAAATCCATTCTAGCCGTTGGTGGTAGTTGTAAAAAATTATTAAAAAATTGGCTGCATTGAAATAACAAGTTAACAATAGCAAGTACAATGGAGTAAGTAGCAAAATAGCAAGCCAATTAGAATAGGGAGACTTGCTATTGCTATGAATAGCAAGTCAAAAATAACAAGTACAATGGAGATGCTCTAAGCGACAGGGTGCTGTTCTCGCCAGCGGAGCCGCTTGGCGGCCGTGCACAAACAGCAGCTCGGTGGGGCCCTTCGTGACGCAAGATGTATCTACTGCAATAGCTCATCGCTAGAAACCATAGCCTGGCGCATAGATCAGAGACGTCGCCGCACGCCGTGGGAAACAAGAACCTGTGGGACCCGCACTTGCGTCGGCGAGCGGCTACCTCTGCTGCTCCACGGCACGGCTCACGAGTCTTAGAAGAATTAAGTATTGCCTTCGCGCTGGAGAAAACAAGAGCAAGCCAAAAAAATTCCGCCGGGGAGAGAGATTGTGGCGAAAAACAACTAAAAACTAGACTGTAGATTCATCTGAGGCAAAAGACTAATACATGAAAAGACTAATTTACCCTTAGGGTAAATTAAACTGCCTCTAAAATTAATTCCGAAAATTACTAAAATATTCTTAGAAAGATCACCTGACACAACTAAAAATATTCTAAACTTAAAAACTAAATATTAATACCCTAAAAACAAAATAATTATAGGTTGTCAATTTTGCGCCGAAACTAACAAAGCGTCCACCGTCTTCGCACCGGGTACCCGGATTGGGCCGACCCGACCCCGCAGCTTCCTCAGCCCGGTAATCGCTCGCCGCCCGTGTACCTGAGTCAAACCCAGTCAACAGACTGATGGATCATCTGCCGCTCCTAGCCATGTACCCGGATTGGGCCAGCTCGACTCCACGGCTCCTCTGCCCGGCCATCGCTCGCTGTCCGTGTACCTGAGTCACATGCGCCTCATACTCGGCAGGTCTTCATATCTCTCCTTCTTTGACTTCCGTTGACAATCACTCATCACATCTGGAGTATCAAACCCATGTACTTCAACATGGTTTCTCAATCTCCCCCTTGATGAGTGCATTGTCAACATCCTTTTCAGCTCATCTCCAGAACGTGCAAAACATGTAGAAACAAGAAAACAAAGACAAAAGAAAATAGAAGAAAGAAAATAAAAGTTTAACCCTAATGACCAAAAGCCAAACAGAAGCAAGAAAATGGTCATTATGGTTAACCAAAAAAATAAAGACTCAAAAGTAAGTGCAATCTCAGAATTACCAACAAGGAACTCCCACAAGAAACTCCCCCTGAAATAAAACCGAGAGAAAGCTAAAAAAATGTTCTCTAAACTCCAAAATTTCTCCCCCTTGTTGACAATTGGACTCATCGAGACTAAATGCACTCTACAGAGACATAAACACAAACCCCCCTGAAATACAGCTCCACTTCAAAATATGTCATGAATGCAGATGGGGTGCAGGTGGAGTGTGAAAAGCATGCTTCTTAGATATGATTAACTGCAATTACAACATCTAACAGGTATAGCCAAAGATATATTGTTTAAGATACATGACATGATCAGTGCAATAGATGATATCTAAAGGAAGTCATTAACACGCATTTTTTGATTTTTGCAAAACAAAAACATCACCACATTTTCTAGTTGATGAGATGCAAAAGCTAACTGATATTTACTAAGATAAGCATTGTCCAAATCAAAGTGCTTCAGCAAGCTTGTCACCTTTTAAAATTTCTCAGATTTTTTTATTTTTCATTTCTGCCAGGGGTTATTTGCATGTCAAACCTTATGCTAACCGACCAAGTCAAGCCTAGGCCAGAACTGGACCATCAGAAGCTTAAGACATTGGTCTTGACATACATTACACCGTCCTAGTTCATACCAAAGTGCTATGGTAAGCAGTCCAGAACAATGCAATGCGACAAAGCAAACCCACCTGGATCTTTTCTAATAATCATACAAATGCATAAATTTTTCATTTTTCAGAATTTTTGACATTTTTATAGCACATTTTTTTCATATTTAAAGCATATAGGTGTCCAAGTAGCATATCTGCATCTAAGTAAGGATCTAGCTACAAGGCATGTAAAAGATAGCGAAAGCATTCAGCCTACACATGCTAGTTACCAGAAGCAATGGTGATCATTTTTTTCAATTTTAAAACATAAAAGTCATGCTTATGACAAATATCAGATATATCATGTGAACTGAAACAGAACATGGTCATCGACAAGTAATCAAAAGCATATACTAGCTAGATAAAGTAAAGCAGATTAATCATATAACAGAAGCAAGCTCAAAATGTGATTGATGATTATGCATGATATGAACGCACACAAAAAGACTCAATAAAAAGATAAAGAAGAAAAGAAAAACTGACACAAACTATCCTAAAAAGGATACACAACTCCCAAATCCCCTTGTAAATGCTCAAAAGTAGACTGATCTAGGGGTTTAGTAAAAATATCAGCCAGCTGCTGATGGGTATCAACATGTATAAGATCAATGACTCCTTTCTCATATTGATCCCTCAGAAAGTGAAAGCGCACATCAATATGTTTGGTTTTAGAATGAAGACATGAGTTTTTCCCTACACTAATTGCACTGGTGCTATCGCAAAACAAAGGAATTCTCGAAGGGAAAAACAACCCAAAATCCTGCAAAGTAGAAATCATCCAAACTAACTGAGAACAACAGCTAGCAACAGCTACATACTTAGCCTCAGTAGTAGAAAGCGCAACTCCAGATTGTTTTCTAGAGGACAAAGAAACAAGTGAAGAACCAAGAAGTTGGCAAGTACCGGAAGTAGACTTGTGATCCAGCCGGCACCCACCAAAATCAGCGTCCGAAAAACCAGCTAAATCAAGAGACGATGATGCAGAATAGTAAAGACCTAAATCAGGAGCATAAGTAAGGTACCTGAAAATACGCTTCACAGCCTGCCGGTGAGATGCGCGTGGCGAAGACTGAAAACGCGCACACACACCTACGACAAACTGAATATCCGGTCTAGTCGTAGTCAAGTATAGCAATGATCTGATCATCCCTCTATACTCTCTCTCGTTTACCTTGGCGCCATCCTCGTCCTTGTCCAGACCACCAGATGTGCCCATTGGAGTCATCTGTGGCTTTAGCTCTCCACCAAAGTCAAATTTCTTTAGCATATCTCGTGTATACTTACCCTGGTGGATGGAAATGTTGTCCTTGGTCTGCTTGATCTGGAGCCCTAAAAAGTACTTGAGTTCTCCCATGAGACTCATCTCGAACTCGCTATGCATCAGCTCAGAAAACTTGGATACAAGCTCATTAGTAGAACCACCAAAAATAATATCATCCACATAAATTTGAGCAACCAATAGGTCTACGCCATCTTTAAGCAAGAAAAGAGTCTTGTCCACATAACCCATCACAAAACCTTTCTGCAACAAGAACTGCTTCAGGCGATCATACCAAGCCCTAGGGGCCTGCTTCAGACCGTACAAAGCCTTCTTCAACTTGTAAACATGACGTGGAAATTTAGGGTTCTCGAAACCGGGGGTTGCTTAACATATACCTCCTCCTCTATATACCCGTTTAGAAAAGCACTCTTGACATCCATTTGATGAAGTTTAAAACCTTTAGAACCAGCAAAGACCAAAAGAATACGAATGGACTCAAGGCGAGCAACAGGGCGAAGGTCTCTTCAAAGTCAATACCTTCTTTTTGACAGAAACCCCATGCCACTAAACGAGCTTTGTTGCGCACCACAACACCATCTTCTCCTTGTTTGTTCTTAAACACCCACTTGGTGTCTATGGTGTTGCATCCAGGTGGCAGCTCAACTAGTGTCCAAACCCGATTGCGAACAAAATTTTCCAGCTCTTCTTGCATGGCATTTATCCAATTTGAATCAGAAAGAGCATGAGAAACGTCTCGGGGCTCAAAACTAGCAACAAAAGCAGACTCAGCAAACATAGCAAGTGAACCCACTGATGAACGTAAGGATCTCTCCGTAAGATCACCTATGATGAGCTCTGAAGGGTGATCACGCTGAACTGCATGGGATCCTAGGTGATCTGAAGTCACCTCACCTGAATCAGCAACTGGCACCTCTGGACTCGGCTAAGGGGGCTCGATCGAAGTAGAAGGAGTAATTAGAGGTCCGTCCTCATCCTCAGTCAAAGTCTCAGAAGGTGTGGGGTCTGCAGGCTGTGCAGAGGTCCCACCCTCATCATCAGCAGGAGTGTCATCATCTTCCTCGAAGATGGACTCTCCAAGCTCATCATTGTCGCGCCCCGATTTAATAAATCAGGACTTTATTGAAATTCCATAGAAAATCAATAAAACAAGACGTTCATCACACGACCACGTACAAGACGGGAAATTATTAATGGTTCGTAGACTGCATTAATACAAAAGTGAATGAAAGTGAAGAGAAACTAATAAAAATCAAGGGTCCTAGATGAACGCCTCCTTCCAGTCTCGCCTTGACTGGGTCGCTACTCCAGACCTGCATCCTCCTCGTAGTAGACGGGCTCTGATGGTCTAAGTCAACGGGGTGAGTACAGATGTACTCAGCAAGCCACCGAATGCAAATATAATGCAAGGTAATAACAAGGGAGATAGTGGCTAGTTTTGCGGAAGAAGCATAGTTGTACAACATTTAATGTGATCAATTTATTAGTACTGAAAAGTAAACATGTGTATGCATCATCATCTTCTAACTCGAGGGGTACGGTCAGCCCCACCTCGCTCAATAGTCCTTACATGCCATGATTAACACAACCATTCATACAATTAAAAACTAACTGCGAGTAGACACACAACCCGCCCTTGACCGTGGGCTCGGCTTTTCGAAAAGATTGAATTACTCTGATCAGAGGTGTACCACTGTACCCACAAGGCACGCACTCATCACTTACACCAAAGTGTAACGAGATGACCCATTTCACGGGAACTCGTGCCAAAACCTTCCATATGGTCTTCCCCGACTCCACAACACCCTCTTATGGGTTTCGTATCGTGTCTCGACGTGTCGAGTGCTCACCATACCCCCCCTTGAGCCATCGTCGGTACAAGTCGCCCGCAGGCTTGCCCCTTGTACCCCTCCACTATGGTGCATAGAGCTGGAGTGTTCCACACTTCCAGTTAGGACTTACCCATTAGACTTGTGGTTGGTACGGAAGTGCTTTGCAACAGATCCCGCAGACCGATCCTTATAGTGCCCCGGGTGCGACCAACCAGTTTCCGAGCTTGCACCCGGAACCCACCATACTTATAACTTAGCCAACTCCAACAGAGTCCAGAGACGAGAATAACGGGGAATTTCATATATCAGAATCCAGCTATCTACGACTCATTCTTTATATCCTATAGCGGTTGTGCCGGTACATTGGGCACTAGCTAATATAATATTTGTAGAGTGACAAGGAGTTAAGGCTCAATAAGCATGGCTTGGGTTTGCACACAAGGACGGGGATCTAATAAATATAAGTGTAGGGCTTGATGTTTGACTAATGCAATATTATCCTATGAGTTATAGCGATAATTTATTAAATCATGGGCTCAATGATGATCAACTGTTTCCACAGAAGGGTCGATGACTTGCCTTGATCAGCAAAGGGGGATGGAGGAACCTCGGGGTAGAACTCCGGCTCCTCGACGAACTCGTAGTCTTCTCGATACGGAAAAATAAACATCACATTTAATAAACAGATAAAATCCACCAAATAATAAACATACACATTTGTGGGTTTTATTATGTGGAATAAAGTTTCATTATTCTGATGTTTGGTGAATAAACAGTAAACTTATATTTCACAAGGCTTTTCTAATTTATTTTTCTGAATTAATAATTTATCCCTAAGGGGTTTTCATTTAAATATTTATTAAAATTATTTTGGGTAACAGTAACATACTGTTTTTATAGCATTAAAGTGTAGAGAATAATTTACTGAATTTAACAAAATTTTAATGGTGAAATTTGGAGTTAAAATGAGCAAGTTATGAATTTTCAAAGTTTAAATTAATTTCTGGAATTTTATTTAAACTGGAAATGGGCTCTGGTCCACGGTGAGCCAGGCCCACGGTGGACCGCGGCACTATGCGCGTGGACCTGTTGATCCAGAGTCGTTGGATCTGGATCCGGCGGCCAGGCGCAAGGCGGAGGGGTTTAATGATTTTGGACGGCCACGATTAAAACATACCGAAGCGGTATGCGTGGACGCACCAGATTGATCCTGGGGTTTAAGTAACGATCGACGGCTGTGATCGCTCCGTACCCCTTTGACCAGATCTTCGGCTGTGATTAAATCCCGAAGGGATTAAACATAGGCGCTCCGATTGCGATCGTGCGGCCAGGATTCAATCCGGCATGGCACGCGCGAAAAGGGGCCACGCACCCTTCGTCTCCGGCGACGGCGGGGCTCGGTTGCAGTGGCGACGGCACCGGCGAGTGCCTACGGGCCTAGTTTTTGGCTAAAATGGAAAGAGGAGGTCGAGACGGTCTCGGCCATACCTTCGGTGGTGACGACGAGCGACGGATGGCGACGACGGCGAGGGTAGACGGAAGGGGGTCTTCGGGAGCTCGACGTCGATGGCGATCCAGAGGGTTCCACGGCCAACCGAGGGGTGGCCGAGGACGAGAGGGCTCCTACGATCACGAGGGTGGCGACGACGAGTGCAGTGGAGGCCCGAGGCGGTGGTGATTGGCGGCCGGAGGTGGACCAGAGGAGGAGCTCGCAAAAACAGCAGTGGCGCTCGGGAGGGTTTAGGCTAGGGCTTAGGCGGTGTGAGTGGAGTGCGGTGAGCCGAGGGGTATTTATAGGGGTCACCGGCGGCGAGGATGGAAAGCAATACCGGGGAACCCGAAGGTTTGTTTTTATCTCCGGCAAGGTTTCTATTTGTTGTCGAAAATCTTCCATGAATGCAAAAATGCGTCGGTAAAGGATGGAAAGGGGGCGGCGGCGACCAGGGAAGGTGATCCGGGGTCGGATCGGGTGGATCGAGGCGGCCGGCGGCGATAAACCGAAGGTGATCGCCAGGAAGAAGGAAGGGGCGATCCCCTTCCATCGAAGACGAAGCTTCCGACGGGTAGGCTCCACCTGTCAGAGGTCGAGGGGGAAAACGAGCGCCGACAGGCGGGCCCGAGCGGTCGGTGGGTGAAGGGGCGCGGCAGAGGCTGACGGGTGGGACCAAGCGGAGTGCGGGCGCGGGGAGAGAAACGTGGGAATGCGCCGACAGGCGGGTCCCACATGTCAGCGGCTGGCGGGCGGACTGGGCCGGGCTTGGGGCTAATTTCAGGTTGATTCCCAATAAGAATTTAAATTGTTTTCTGATTTAAATAATTACAGTAACTCATATATTTGTTTAAGGATTGAAGCACTGTTGATAAAAATTTGGAAAAATTCCTAAAATTATATTTTGTCTCTAGTTCATCTTATAAAATTTTCAAGTCCATATTTTGAATATTTCTCCCTGTTTGGCTTTATTAGGGCTCTTTTATGATTTTCTTTAATAATAAAATCCAGAAATGCTTTAAATAATACTTTTCTTTTATTTTATTTGTTTTTATTCCTTGGGGTGTTACAATCCTATCCCCTTACAGAGAATCTCGTCCTCGAGATTCGGATCAATCCTCGAATAGCTCAGGATGCTGTGCCTTGAGTTCATCTTCTTTTTCCCATGTAGACTCTTCTACCGGATGATTAATCCATTGCACTTTGCAGAAGCGGATGACCTGACTCCTGGTGATCCTTTCTTTGATCTCCAAGATCTTGACAGGCTTTTCCACATAGGTCAGATCCTCTTGAACATCCAACTGCTGTAGATCCACTTGATCTATCGGGACGCGAAGACATTTCTTGAGTTGAGATACATGAAACACATCATGTACTCCAGCCAATGAGGGTGGTAGTTCCAACTGATAAGCAACTTCGCCTTGGCGTCGAATAATGGGAAATGGTCCAACATATCGAGGGGCCAACTTTCCTCTCATGTTAAACCGCTGAGTACCACGGAGAGGCGTAACTCGAAGGTAGACATGATCTCCTTCTTCAAAGGCTAGGTCTCGGCGACGATTGTCCGCGTAGCTCTTCTGTCGTGATTGGGCTGTCTTGAGTCGGTCTCTGATGATCCGTACCTTCTCTTCAGCTTCACGGAGAATGTCTGTTCCGAACACTTGGGATTCACCAGTTTGGTCCCAAAGTAGGGGCGTTCTGCACTTACGTCCATATAAGACTTCAAAAGGTGACATTTGAAGACTGGCTTGATAGCTGTTGTTGTACGAAAACTCAGCGTACGGTAAGCTCTTGTCCCAAGTGGCTCCAAAGTCCAAGACACATGCCCGTAACATATCCTCCGATATCTGATTTACCCTCTCTGTTTGTCCATCCGTCTGAGGGTGGTAGGCAGTACTGAAGTTCAATCTCGTTCCCATCTCTTCTTGAAGGTTCTTCCAGAAACGAGAGGTGAACTGACTTCCTCTATCAGACACTATCTTTTTGGGCACTCCATGAAGACACACGATGCGGGCCATGTATAGTTCTGCAAGCTTAGGGCCACTAAAGGTCATCTTGACGGCTATGAAATGTGCTACTTTCATAAGCCGGTCGATGATCACCCAAATAGAATCATACCCAAGTTTGGTCTTTGGGAGTCCGGTGATGAAATCCATTTCGATCTCTTCCCATTTCCATTCAGGCACTTTAAGTAGCTGTAACAATTCCGTAGGTCTCTGATGTTCAGCTTTACTCTTCTGCAGGTGTCACATTCGGCGACGAACTGTGCAATCTCCCTCTTCATACTAACCCACCAATAACGTTCCTTCAGGTCCTGGTACATCTTGGTACTGCCAGGATGAATGGAGTACATCGTCTCGTGGGCTTCTCTCAGGATAAGGGTCTTTATTTCCGGCTTATCCGGCACACATATCCGGGTTCCAAACCATATGGTGCCATTCTCGTCCTCTAAAAATCCTGGGGCTTTTCCTTGTCTCATGTTCTTCTTAATGGCTGCTATATCTGGGTCTTCTAACTGAGCTTCTCGGATTTGCTCAAATAGAACTGACTGGGTCTCCAAGGTTGCTAGGTATGCTCCGGTGGTCAACCCGAGATTTAACTTCTCCATCTCTTCACATAACAAGGGTGCATGTTCCTTAATCATCATGGTTGTGCAATATCCCTTGCGACTTAATGTATCAGCTACCACATTAGCTTTTTCGGGGTGGTAGTGGATACCTAAGTCATAGTCCTTTATTAGTTCCAACCATCGTCTTTGCCTCAGATTGAGGTCTGGCTGTGTGAAGATGTACTTCAGACTCTTGTGATCCGTAAAGATCTCACAGCGATTTCCGACCAAATAATGCCTCCAAATCTTAAGGTCATGCACTACCGCGGCTAACTCCAAATCGTGGGTCGGGTAGTTCAACTCATGAGGTCTCAACTGACGGGAGGCATAAGAGATAACCTTTCCATCTTGCATAAGAACACATCCCAATCCTTGGCGAGATGCGTCGCAATAAACATGGAAGTCCTTCCTGATATCCGGTAGGGTCAGAATGGGTGCTGTCACCAGACGAGTCTTGAGAGTGCGGAAACTTTCCTCGCATTCAGGAGTCCATTCAAACTTCTCTCCTTTCTGCAACAACTTGGTCATTGGCTTGGCTATCTTGGAAAAATTCTCAATAAATCTCCGATAATATCCGGCCAAACCCAGAAAACTTCGTATCTCAGATACGTTCGTGGGTGGCAGCCAATCCGTAACTGCTTCCACGGTGGCAGGATCTACTGCAATGCCTTGTGCAGAGATAATGTGTCCAAGGAACTTTACTTCTGCCGTCCAGAATTTACACTTGCTGTACTTGGCATATAACTGGTGTTCCCTTAGCTTGCCTAAGGTTACCGGAGGTGAGTCTCGTGCTCTTTCTGATCCTTGGAATAAATTAGGATGTCGTCTATAAAGACCACGATGAATTTGTCCAATATTCCATGAACACCTTATTCATCATGTTCATGAAGAATGCAGGGGCGTTGGTCAATCCAAAGGACATAACCGTACACTCGTACAATCCATAACGAGTGGTAAAGGCCGTCTTGGGTATATCTTCTTCTCGAATCCTCAACTGATGATAACCAGACCGCAGGTCGATCTTCGAGAATACCGTAGCTCCCTTTAGCTGGTCGAAGAGATCGTCGATCCGAGGCAACGGATACTTACTTCATTCAAAGCGCGGTAATCCACACACATACGCTTTGCCTTGTCTTCTTTCTTCTCGACGAAGATGACGGGGGCACCCCATGGCGATGTACTGGGTCTGATGTAGCCTTTCCTTTCGAGATCCTCTAACTGCTGCTTCATCTCAGCTAACTCATTGGCGGCCATCCGGTATGGTCGCTTGTAAATAGGGGTGGTTCCGGGCACCAAATCAATCCGGAATTCTATGTCCCTCCTAGGTGGCATCCCTGGTAAATCCTCTGGGAATACGTCCGGCTATTCGCATACTATCGGTATCTCTTCAAGGTAATCTGGTGCAGTCTTGGTCTTTTGGTCTTCAGACTTGGCATCTGAAATGTGACGGCAGTCCCTTCTTCGCTGGTCACAGTCACTTTTCTCTGGGCACATTCTATTACTCCTTGGTATTTATTCAACCAATCCATCCCTAGAATGAGATCCAACCCTTGGCATTCTATTAGGATGGGGTCGGCCCAAATATGGTGCCGTGGATATCTATCCATACCTTTGGGCTATATGTTAGGGCTAGAGTTTGTTTTCCCGGGGTGACTATTTGCACAGCTCTTGGTAGTTCTTTTATGCTTAAATTGTTCTTTTCCACGAAAGCAGTTGATATGAAGGAGTGCGTAGCTCCAGTGTCAAATAAAACCACTGCAAGTGCTGAATATACCATGAACTTACCCATCACGATCTCGGGCGCAGCCTGGGCTTCTTCGGCGGTGAAGTGGTTGACTCGGGCGCGGATGGCGGGTTTGTCACGACTCCCTGTGCGCGCTTGGGGTGGGGGCACTGATGGGCGTAATGCCCCTCCTGGCGGCAGTTAAAACATACCACGGGCTTGCCGTGCTTGTCGCGCAGAATCTCCGCCTTCTTTGCCGGGGCGGGTGGTGCAGCTGGTGCGGCGGGAGCGGGGCGAGGCTGTCCTGCTCCGGCATTGGCGGCGGGTGGCGCCGGACGATGCACTGGGCGAGGGTGGTATTGTGGCGCTGGAGGAGGAGGTGTGAAGCGAGGTCTCTGCGCCATGCCTTGGTTTTGCCTAAAGGCAATCATTCTCTTCCTCTTCAGGTCGACCTTGTTCTGCTGGGTCTCCTGAATGATAGCTTTATTAACCAACTTTTGGAAGTTGGCGTAATCCCCGGAAACGAGTTGAAGTGACAACTCATCCTTTAGTCCCTCGAAGGAACTTGGACTGTTTGGCTGCGTCGGTACGGACTTCTTCAGGCGCGTACCAGGCTAGCCTGTTAAACTCGTGTAAGTATTCGGTCACGGACCTGCTCCCCTGCTGCAGGTCCCGAAATTCCTGCTGCTTTTGCGCAATGATACCATCTGGGATATGGGCGGCACGGAAAGCATCAGAAAATTCTGCCCAGGTGTGAACATGTCCTTCGGGCAGAGTCTTACGTAGGTTGTCCCACCATTCTGCGGCGGGGCCCTGGAGCTGGTGTGCGGCGAAGGCCACCTTTTCTTGCTCAGTGCAGGTCAAAAGGTCTAGCTTCTTTGCGATAGTCCTCAACCAATCCCCAGCCTCCATGGGGTTGGTGGTGCTCGAGAAAGTTGGTGGGCGGACCCGGAGGAACTCCGAGAGCTGAGAGGCGGGAGCGGGAGCTGGTGTGGCGGGGCGAGGCAGCTCGGGCTGTTGGTGGAGACGGAAGAACTGAGCCTGCTGCTCTTGCATCTGCTGCTGTTGTTGCTGCATTTGGTTCAATAAGGCAGCGACCAACTGGTTCTGAGTGGCCATCATCTCAGCCATCGTGGGGTGGTTGGCGACTGGGGCTTGCCTCTGCCCAGTTGCTCCCCACTGTGGCAAGCTGCCGTTTTCTCCTCCGTTCTGGGGAGCGTCGGAGCCCTGAGTGTTGGTCATCCTGAAGTTTCCAAAGTGGACAACATTGTCTTAGAGGATATTATTAAGTTTTTATTCCAAAAAATGTCGTTCTTGCGGTTACATTTTATTTATATCTTCATTCATGCCTTATTTTGACATGAATGGTAATACAATCAAGTAAAAAGAAAACAATCAACCGTAAATCTACGTCTATGGTAGCTCGGGGGACGGCTCGATCACAGGCTCGTGGGAGACGGTCGGGGTCGTGGAACTGGATGGTCCGGCGGGTGGTGCACTGCGGGAGATCCTCTTGGGCCTCACGGTGGGGATCCGAAGGGGTTTCTTCTTGCGAGGCGGGAGAGGTGCGATCTCATCAATGTCCTTCTTCAATTCTTCGATCTGGTGGCGGAGTTGTGGGTTGGTGACGACGTGCTACCGAAGGATCTCATTCTGGCGCCGTAACTCCTCTGCCTCGGCAGCCAAACGGTGTCCCTGCTGAAGGCGACGACGAATATCTCCGTTCTCGCGGTTCAGATCCTCAGAAGAATGTCGGTAAAAACTGATGGTGTCACGCTGTCCATTGGCGTCCTGCAGTGCCTCGTAATGGAGATCATCCATTGCCTCCAACAAGCGCATGGTATGGCCAATCGCAGAATGACGCTGGGAGAGCGTGCTGACGTAGACGCTGTGGGGACTCCTTGGAGTGCGAAGAGGTACGAAGCAGTAGTCCGTGTCGTAGAGCTCACTGTCGTAGATCATTCGGAGCTCAGTGAGGTCCTGGAGGGCGGTGCGCTCACTGGCAACCAAGAAGGTAGGTCCTCCTCCGTGATAGGTGTGAGCTGTCTGAGGGGAGGGCTGGACGACGACGGTGACCTCAGCAGAAGCTTTCTTCCTCGTCGGGGAAGACTCCATGGTACATCGGCTCGTGCTCAAATCCGAGGAAATCGACGAGCATGCGCAGCTCGCGGATGAATCCGGCCTCGTCACGAAGATTCCCACTCATGGTACGGACTGACATCTACAAAAGAGAGAAAGCTTTTTGTGAAAACCTCGAGAGATGAGAGGATAAGTAGTTTTTGTAAGAAAATATAGTTAATATAAGTCCTAAGGTCAGGTCTGTTTGGCTTCCTACAGTCAAGTCGGCTCTGATACCATCTTGTCGCGCCCCGATTTAATAAATCAGGACTTTATTGAAATTCTATAGAAAATCAATAAAACAAGACGTTCATCACACGACCACGTACAAGACGAGCAATCATTCACGGTTCGTAGACCGCATTAATACAAAAGTGAATGAAAGTGAAGAGAAACTAATAAAAATCAAGGGTCCTAGATGAACGCCTCCTTCCAGTCTCGCCTTGACTGGGTCGCTACTCCAGACCTGCATCCTCCTCATAGTAGACGGGCTCTGATGGTGTAAGTCAACGGGGTGAGTACAGATGTACTCAGCAAGCCACCGAATGCAAATATAATGCAAGGTAATAACAAGGGAGATAGTGGCTAGTTTTGCGGAAGAAGCATAGTTGTACATCATTTAATGTGATCAATTTATTAGTACTGAAAAGTAAACATGTGTATGCATCATCATCTTCTAACTCGAGGGGTACGGTCAGCCCCACCTCGCTCAACAGTCCTTACATGCCATGATTAACTCAACCATTCATACAATTGTAAACTAACTGCGAGTAGTCACACAACTCGCCCTTGACCGTGGGCTCGCTTTTAGAAAAGATTGAATTACTCTGATCAGAGGTGTACCACTGTACCCACAAGGCACGCACTCATCACTTACACCAAAGTGTAACGAGATGACCCATTTCACGGGAACTCGTGCCAAACCTTCCATATGGTCTTCCCCGACTCCACAACACCCTCTTATGGGTTTCGTATCGTGTCTCGACGTGTCGAGTGCTCACCATACCCCCCCTTGAGCCATCGTCGGTACAAGTCGCCCGCAGGCTTGCCCCTTGTACCCCTCCACTATGGTGCATAGAGCCGGAGTGTTCCACACTTCCAGTTAGGACTTACCCATTAGACTTGTGGTTGGTACGGAAGTGCTTTGCAACAGATCACGCAGACCGGTCCTTATAGTGCCCCGGGTGCGACCAACCAGTTTCCGAGCTTGCACCCGGAACCCACCATACTTATAACTTAGCCAACTCCAACAGAGTCCAGAGACGAGAATAACGGGGAATTTCATATATCAGAATCCAGCTATCTACGACTCATTCTTTATATCCTATAGCGGTTGTACCGGTACATTGGGCACTAGATAATATAATATTTGTAGAGTGACAAGGAGTTAAGGCTCAATAAGCATGGCTTGGGTTTGCACACAAGGACGGGAAATCTAATTAAATATAAGTGTAGGGCTTGATGTTTGACTAATGCAATATTATCCTATGAGTTATAGCGATAATTTATTAAAGCATGGGCTCAATGATGATCAACTGTTTCCACAGAAGGGTCGATGACTTGCCTTGATCAGCAAAGGGGGATGGAGGAACCTCGGGGTAGAACTCCGGCTCCTCGACGAACTCGTAGTCTTCTCGATACGGAAAAATAAACATCACATTTAATAAACAGATAAAATCCACCAAATAATAAACATACATATTTGTGGGTTTTATTATGTGGAATAAAGTTTCATTATTCTGATGTTTGGTGAATAAACAGTAAACTTATATTTCACAAGGCTTTTCTAATTTATTTTTCTGAATTAATAATTTATCCCTAAGGGGTTTTCATTTAAATATTTATTAAAATTATTTTGGGTAACAATAACATACTGTTTTTATAGCATTAAAGTGTAGAGAATAATTTACTGAATTTAACAAAATTTGAATGGTGAAATTTGGAGTTAAAATGAGCAAGTTATGAATTTTCAAAGTTTAAATTAATTTCTGGAATTTTATTTAAACTGGAAATGGGCTCTGGTCCACGGTGAGCCAGGCCCACGGTGGACCGCGGCACTATGCGCGTGGACCTGTTGATCCAGAGCCGTTGGATCTGGATCCGGCGGCCAGGCGCAAGGCGGAGGGGTTTAATGATTTTGGACGACCACGATTAAAACATACCGAAGTGGTACGCGTGGACGCACCAGATTGATCCTGGGGTTTAAGTAACGATCGACGGCTGTGATCGCTCCTGTACCCCTTTGACCAGATCTTCGGCTGTGATTAAATCCCGAAGGGATTAAACATAGGCGCTCCGATTGCGATCGTGCGGCCAGGATTCAATCCGGCACGGCACGCGCGAAAAGGGGCCACGCACCCTTCGTCTCCGGCGACGGCGGGGCTCGGTTGCAGTGG
This sequence comes from Zizania palustris, assembly GCA_019279435.1. NCBI lineage: Eukaryota > Viridiplantae > Streptophyta > Magnoliopsida > Poales > Poaceae > Zizania > Zizania palustris. Next base: position 13,349,774 of record JAAALK010000288.1, read on the forward strand.
AGACGGCGCCGGCGAGTGCCTACAGGCCTAGTTTTTGGCTAAAATGGAAAGAGGAGGTCGAGACGGTCTCGGCCATACCTTCGGTGGCGACGACGGGCGACGGACGGCGACGACGGCGAGGGTAGACGGAAGGGGGTCTTCGGGAGCTCGACGTCGATGGCGATCCAGAGGGTTCCACGGCCAACCGAGGGGTGGCCGAGGACGAGAGGGCTCCTACGATCACGAGGGTGGCGACGGCGAGTGCAGTGGAGGCCCGAGGCGGCGGTGATTGGCGGTCGGAGGTGGACCAGAGGAGGAGCTCGCAAAAAAGCAGTGGCGCTCGGGAGGGTTTAGGCTAGGGCTTAGGAGGTGTGAGTGGAGTGCGGTGAGCCGAGGGGTAATTATAGGGGTCACCGGCGGCGAGGATGGAAAGCAATACCGGGGAACCCGAAGGTTTGTTTTATCTCCAGCTGAGGTTTCTATTTGTTGTCGAAAATCTTCCATGAATGCGAAAACGCGTCGGTAAAGGATGGAAAGGGGGCGGCGGCGACCAGGGAAGGTGATCCGGGGTCGGATCGGGCGGATCGAGGCGGCCGGCGGCGATAAACCGAAGGTGATCGCCGGGAAGAAGGAAGGGGCGATCCCCTTCCATCGAAGACGAAGCTTCTGACGGGTGGGCTCCACCTGTCAGAGGTCGAGGGGGAAAACGAGCGCCGACAGGCGGGCCCGAGCGGTCGGTGGGTGAAGGGGCGCGACAGAGGCTGACTGGTGGGACCAAGCGGAGTGCGGGCGCGGGGAGAGAAACGTGGGAATACGCCGACAGGCGGGTCCCACATGTCAGCGGCTGGCGGACTGGGCCGGGCTTGGGGCTAATTCCAGGTTGAGGCCCAATAAGAATTTAAATTGTTTTCTGATTTAAAATAATTACAGTAACTCATATATTTGTTTAAGGATCGAAGCACTGTTGATAAAATTTGGAAAAATTCCGAAAATTATATTTTGGTCTCTAGTTCATCTTATAAAATTTTCAAGTCCATATTTTGAATATTTCTCCCTGTTTGGCTTTATTAGGGCTCTTTTATGATTTTCTTTAATAATAAAATCCAGAAATGCTTTAAATAATACTTTTCTTTTCTTTTATTTGTTTTTATTCCTTGGGGTGTTACAATCATTTCCAGAAAGCTCAAAAAAATGAGTTGGCGAGGGCAAAGACTCATCAAAGGAAACCTCACAGGTCTCGACAAGTATCTGGGAGTCTAGGTTCCAAACACGAAAGCCTCGTGAATGCAAAGCATAACCTAGAAAGACTCCATCCCAATAGTGAGACTCAAACTTGTCCAAATGCCCCCCCATTCTTAAGCACAAAGCACTTGCATCCAAAAGCTCGCAAGTGACTCACCTTAGGCTGTCTACCAAAGCGCAACTCATAAGACGTCTTACCTAAGTAGACTCTAAGAAAAATGCGATTGGCAAGATAGCAAGCTGTGTTCATTGCTTCAGCCCAAAAACGCCTAGGAGTCCTATGCTCATCAAGCATCGTCCTGGCCATCTCGACAAGCGTGCGGTTCTTTCGTTCCACAACGCCGTTCTGTGGGGAGTGTAAGGAGCAGAGAACTGATGATCAAGACCCTGATCACTACAAAAACTGACGAACTGAGAGTTCTTAAACTCAAATCTGTTGTCTGAACGAATTGCTTGCATCAGACCATTGTTCTCGTTCTTCAGCTTCAAAATCAGGTCATGAACATACTGAAAAGTCTCATCCTTAGACTCTAGAAAGTAAACCCACGAAAATCGAGAAAAATCGTCAACTATCACAAGGGCGTACCACTTCCTACCGACTGAGCGTACTCGAGCTGGACCTACTGTGTCCATGTGTAACAGCTCTCCCGGGTACGAAGTCATCACCTGAGTCACAGGTGTGTGAGAAGCGGCAACCATTTTCCCATGACGACAAGGATGACACACTAGATTCTTCTCCATCTTAAGCTTAGGCAATCCTCGGATAAGATCCATATAACTCAATCTAACAAGTATATCAAAGCTCAAATGGCCTAACCTTTTATGCCACTTCCATAACTCAGAGGAGGATCCGGCCATCAGGCAGCGAGAAGGACCAGAAGAACTAGAGAAATCAATACGAAAAACCTTACCGAAAGGTAGGACCCGGCAAACTAAAGATCCTCTAGAGTCGACAACAGAAGACATGCCCTTCTTAAAGCGCACTTCTAAACCATCCTCAAGCAGTTGTGAAACAAAAATTAGATTAAAGTTCAGATTTCCAACTAAAGCAACATTCTTCAAAGAGAAATAATCAGAAATACGAATCGACCCAATACCTTGTACCTTCCCATGACCACTGTTCCCGAAAGTGATGTATTCCTTGGAGCTTGGGGGTGTGAGGCTGGAGAACCATCTGCGGTGTCCCGTCATATGGCGAGAACATCCCGAATCCATGATCAATACGTCCTCCAGTCCTCGATCCTGCAAGATCAATGGTCATGAGTGGGAGCAAATGGTCGACCCCCAGGTCTAGCAAAAGTACTAAACCAGTGCCGAGCCATCTGCTCATAAGTAGGAAAGCAGAAGGAGTCATATGAGTCTGGGCCAAAACGCTGCTCAAAGCACGGTCCTCTGTTCTGCCTAAAATCGCGGTCACGAGGTCCAAAACCGTACCCATAGCAATCTGGAACTCTCTCGGAACGGAAACCACCCTTCAGAGCACAGTCATGAAAATCGTCTCCTCTACCACCACCTACACGACGTGGCCTGGCCTCTAGCCTCTCTCTACATTGAGGGACTCTCTGTCTACCACCCTGATGGTAGAACTGCTCCTGCCCACCTCGAGCTCTCTCCGCTCGCTCAACCCGCTTCCTCCTGAAGCAAAACTCCTCAAGATGCCCGTCTCTCTGACAAAACTCACAGTGCTAGGTAGGCTTCTTGGGATGTTTTTGTGGCTTAGGGTTCTTAGGCTTGGTGGTGTTGGGTGAAGCATCTTTGGTGTGAGAGGGTCTAGGTAAAGAATCAAGAGAAGTGTGAAGAGTTTTAGGCTTAGGAACCCAGATCTGCTTCTTAGGTGGTGCTTTAGGTTGTTCTTAGATCACTCCATCCTTGGGCTGACTATCCTCAAAGGACTCAGTGGAGTGAGTCTTGGGATATCTCTGTTCGGGAGTCATCTTACTCCACTCCACTGCACGGCTAATGGCGCTCTCAAAATCAGCCTTGGTATATGTGTAACCTACTCCAAAACCATCTTGTCTCTTGAACTGCTGGATCATCATGCCGAGCTGTGGCTCTCTAGCACTAATCCAACTCAAGATCTGACGGAGGTAAAAGTTCTCGTACTAAACATCAGCTAGCTCCTCTCTTAAAGAAGCTAACACCTCCACCTGAGACAAGCAGATCTCACACTCTTTATCAGCTTCGACAGACTTCTCAGCTTTTAGCTTGATCAGCTCCATCCTAATGGATAGGCAGTTCTCACAAACAGTGGATGGAACTGACAAGGTCTCAAGCTCTAGCTTAGTCTGCTCCAACTCACCTCTCACTCCAGTTAACTTGCTCAACTGCTCATCACTCTTGGCTCTCAACTCAGCTATACTAGCTAAATGAGATGGGCAGTCTACACAAGGTGCGACGACAGTGGCATGAGCATCTTTTAGCTCCTGCTGAGCGTTCTCAAGCTCAGTGGCCAATGCGTCTCTCTCATCTACTCTCTTTGTGTACTTGGACTTAAGAGTCGTCAGGTCACACAACAACACCTCACAGTTAGGGCACTCACCACTATCACCCAAGCAAGGGGAAGAAGACAGACTCTCAATCTTGCCATTTGCTGTGGCAAGCTCACTCTCAAGCTCATCTATCCTCTTCTTAGCCCCTCTAAGCAGTTTCTCCCTATACTTCAACTCCTGATGGTTCTGTTCTAATAAATTAACAACTTCTTGTTCATAGGATGATACCTTCTCATCGTCGTCATCGTCGGAGTCGTCGGAGGAGTCCTTTTCTTTCTTCTCCCCAAGAGCCATTAAGCAGAAGCTCTTGTGGGGTCTTCGGCTGTCACGTGAGCATCTCTTCGGCTTGTCCCCGATGGCCATGAAATAAAGGCCCGCCGGATCATCCCTGTCCTTCCCCTTCCTGATCACGATCTCTTCATCACTTGAGCTCGACGATGAGGAGGAAGACCAGGATCTCTTGGAGTAGCTTTTCTCCATCTCGGCGAAGAAAGCCTTGTCTCGTTTCTTGTTCTCATGCCTATAGTCCTTCAAAGCTTTACGAAAGAATCTCGTCTTGGGCTTGCCCTTTGTAGAGTTGTCGTACTTGTCGGAGTCATAGGAGTTTCCGCCGGTTTCCTTCTTGTAATTCTTCTGCTTGGGGCAGTCGGCAATGAAATGACCTGTATCACCATACTCAAAGCATCCGGATTTTGTGCTTGTGTCTCTTAAACATTCACTTATCATAGACACGTCGCACCCGGTTGTTAAACAAGCACAGATCATCATCTCCTAGAGTATCAAGTTGTTCCTTGGAAATAGACATCAAGGAAAACACAATACAACTCATGGCATTAGGATCAACAGATGGTGTCGCAAGCGCCAGAGTCTTTGATCCAAAACTAGTGAGATTTGATCTCAACTGGATATCGACCTCTGAGGCCTTGAGCTTACTAAACAGCTCTGCGATGGTCAAGGTATCATAAGACGTGCTCTCAACAATAGAAGAGACCTTGATCTCCCAGATCTTAGGGTCTAAAGTATGAAGTACCTTAAGCGTCTGTTCATGATCTGAGACCAGCTGATCACCATCGGCCTTGTTAACGCGTAGCTTGTTAATGATCGATTGAAAGTGACCAAACAAAGCCTCAACTGTCTCACCCGGCTTCTGTGAGAAATTCTCATACTCACGCCGGTAGGTCTGATATAGCCTAGCCTTGACCTAAGCTGTCCCCTCATGGTGTGCCTGGAGGGTAGCCCAGATCTCTCGAGCAGTGGTGAGATGGCTAACACGCTCAAACTCACTAGGACCTAGACCAGAAAATAAAATATTCACCACCTTACTATTATTTTGATGTTGGGTAATTACATCTGCAGTAGTGTCTGCAACAATAGTTGTTATGGTGAAACTAGGATAAACACAAATCTCCCATATGTCCGAGCTCTGGCTCATAAGGTATGCTCGCATGCGAGTCTTCCAATAAGTGTAGCCAAAAGCTTCTAGGGACGGGATTTTACCAGAAGACGTCATGGTCACTACCTAGGTTTAGAATCGGTTAAGATATTAGAAAACCCTAACCTTGCTCTGATACCACTTGTAGGACCGAAAGTAGCGACCAGAGGGGGGTGAATGGGCGCCTAAAAATTTCTTGCTAGACTAAGATCTAATCCCAACACCCACACAGACTTAACCAGACAAAAATTACTAGCAAAACAAAATACTGGAATTAAAGTTGTCTAGCCTAGAAATGATCAGTATCTTAGTTAAACTGATATTAAAGATAAGCTAAATAAAAATATTGCAGTAAATAAAACACCTAAATAAATCACGAAATATTTATATTTCAGTCTAGAACTAAAATACTCATCAAATGAATAAACCATGGATCATTAAAATTAATTCAGTAATAAATCGAAAATATTGCAGGTGAAAGCTAGAATAAAATATAACTGCGACCAATTTTTTTCTTTTTATATGAGCATATTGAAAATACTTAAATAAATAATACGAGATAAGTAATAGAAATTTGACAGATTAAAAATTTAACTACGAAGATTAATTTTTATGCTAATACAATAAAACTAACAGATAAAAATTATTACGAGATACTTAATCAGATTTAATCTAATCAGGAATAAAAAATTGATTTAATTGAAACGCTGAGAAATAGTAGATTAAAAAACTAACTTGCATGGCTTCTCTCTCCGTCGATCGTGGCTTCCCGTGCTGCAGTGCTGGGCCCCACTCGCATCGCTGCGCGATGGCCGACTTGAACGCCGAGCGACAGGGTGCTGTTCTCGCCAGCGGAGCCGCTTGCCGGCCGTGCACAAACAGCAGCTCGGTGGGGCCCTCCATGACGCAAGATGTATCTACTGCAATAGTTGGCCCCTAGAAACCATAGCCTGGCGCGTAGATCAGAGACGTCACCGCACGCCGTGGGAGAACCTGTGGGACCCGCACTTGCGTCGGCGAGCGGCTACCTCTGCTGCTCCACGGCACGGCTCACGAGTCTTGGAAGAATTAAGTATTGCCTTCGCGCCGGAGAAAACAAGAGCAAGCCAAAAAAATTCCACCGGGGAGAGAGATTGTGGCGAAAAACAACTAAAAACTAGACTGTAGATTCATCTGAGGCAAAAAAAGAACAGTCATCTATCCCGAGGGGATAGGGGCTTATTTATAGGCGACTCCTAATACATGAAAAGACTAATTTACCCCTAGGGTAAATTAAAGTGACTCTAAAATTAATTCCGAAAATTACTAAAATATTCTTAGAAAGATCACCTGACGCAACTAAAAATATTCTAAACTTAAAAACTAAATATTAATACCCTAAAAACAAAATAATCATAGGTTGTCAGTTTTGCGACGAAACTGACAAAGCGTCCACCGTCTTCGCACCGGGTACCCGAATTGGGCCGACCCGACCCCGCAGCTTCCTCAGCCCGGCAATCGCTCGCCGCCCGTGTACCTGAGTCAAACCCAGTCAACAGGCCGATGGATCATCTGCCGCTCCTAGCCATGTACCCGGATTGGGCCAGCCCGACTTCACGGCTCCTCTGCCCGACCGTCACTCGCTGCCCGTGTACCTGAGTCACATGCGCCTCAGACTCAGCGGGTCTTCATATTTCTCCTTCTTTGACTTCCGTTGACAATCACTCATCACATCTGGAGTATCAAACCCATGTACTTCAACATGGTTTCTCAGCGTGCGGTCGAAGAAGTCTCGCCGAAGGGTGTTCTGGCAACCTTCGAAACCGATCTCTCAGCTCGGACACCTCCGACGAAGTAGCTCCAAATGTGGAAACCTGCAATAGAGTGGATTCGAAGTACCAATTCGGCTTGAGGACCGAATTCTGCTAAGTGTTGCACTAGTGGCAAAGGTATCAATCTGTTACGCAGATTAGCGGATACTTCACAAGCGAAGTAACAAGGCGATAGCAATCTATTACGCAGATTAGCGGATACTTCACAGGCGAAAGTAACAAGGCGATAGTAATCTATTACGTATATTAACGGATACTTCACAAGCGAAGTAACAAGGATTACCACTGTTCCGAAGTGACCGTCGAAGGGCTTCTAGGCAAACCCACGAAGAGTACAGAAAAGTAAAGATAAAGTAAATGTGATTCAAAGCTAGGGTTTTGTGGTTGATTTTGTCAGGGGGGGTCTCTGGACTGGCTTTGCCTCTATATTTATAGGGGCTAGATCTCTAATCTAATCTGCTATAATTCGGCTGAATAGAGATAAACACTTAGCCTGAAATGGAGCCAACTCTATCTCCGCCCGAAGTGGGCCTTCGGCCAGGCCCGCCGAAGCCTGCTCCTCGTGCCGAAGCTTCGGCGGTGTGGGCCTCTGAAAGCCTCCTAGCCGAAGGCTGTGGGCTGGGTGGAAGCTTTCGGAGCCCGTAGCCAAATGATCCTTCGGCCCTGTAGGGCTTCGGCCTGACCTGAGACATGTGTATTTTTGGCCCAAATTACCAAAATTGATATTTTGACAATCTTAACCATTGATGCTATTTTTTTCTGTCAACACATGCCCCCTTGCCTTTTAGTGAACTAAATGAACTAAAAGCACAACGAGCTAAATACGATACCTTCCATATTGGCCTTTCGACATCTTTTAAGCTGTTTGCCACACACTTGGGAAATACCTTTTCAAGTAACTACCATTCAAACCTCTTTGAAACCGCTCTCCTTGCAGAGATTCTAACACATATGCATTGCAAAAGAGCGATTTCGGCTATTTTGAAAGGGCCTTTCCAACTAGGCGATCATTTACCAAACTTGGGACTCTTAGTGCCTAAGGGGAAAATAGTCTTCCAATCCAAGTCACCTGCTTAAAAAATTTTTGGTTTAACCTTCTTATTGTAGGCTTTAGCCACTCTTCTCTTGTCTATTTCTATGGCTTCTAAAGCCTTCAATCTCTTATCAGTCACTTCTTCTAGGTTGTCTTTCAAAAGAGTTTCATACTCGTCGACCGATAAGCCATCGTGCTTTAACACTCTTAAAGAGCCAAGATCTACTTCTACGGGTAGAACGACTTCTTGTCCATATACCAACTCATATGGACTAACTTTGGTAGCACAGTGCTTTGCAATTCTACAAGCCCATAGCGCCTCAGAGAGCACTTCATGCCACCTTTTAGGGAGTTCTTCAATTTTCTTATTAATGAGCTTAATCACAGTTTTATTACTAGACTCGGCCTTAGCATAGTAGGGTGAAGTGTTTATCAACTTAATACCATAATATTCGGCAAAATCTCTCACTTCTTTAGAAACAAATGAACTACCTTGATCTGTAGTGAGAGTTTGAGGAATACCAAATCTATATATGATGTGCTTCAAGATAAAGTCAAGTACCTCGTTGTGAGTCATGTTCTTGAGAGGCACGGCCTCAGTCCACTTGGTGAAGTAATCTGTCGCCATCAACAAGAACCAGTGCCCTTTTGAGGAAGGAGGGTGAATTTGGCCGATGAAGTCTAAACCCCAACCTCAGAACGGCCATGGCTTGACAATAGGGTTGAGTAATGAAGCAGGAGCTAACTGAATATTGCCAAACTTCTGATATGCTTCACACCCTCTATAATACTTAAAACAATCCTCAATCATAGTTAGCTAGTAGAAACCCGCTCGTTTGAGCATCCAACTCATTTTCTGGGCCGACTGATGAGTGCCACAAAGTCCTTAATGGACTTCTCCCATAGCCACTTGGGATCGTTTGTGGTCTAGACACTTCAACAGTACTCCGTCAATGGTTCGGCGATACAGTGTGTCATCTATCAACACAAATTTAAATGCTTGTCGCCGAACTTTCCGATCAACCCTTTGGCTAGGGTCTCTCAAATATTGGATGATTGGAGTTCTCCAATCGCCCTTATGGGCTTCGGAGGGTTTCGCTAGCTCACTCCCTGAAAAAGTGTCTAAGCTACTAATTTTGGGGTGCCCCCTGAGCCCTTCCTACTTCTGTCGAAGCATGGCTGGGCTGGCCGTGCGAAGCGCATCAGGCCGAAGCCTCCTGCCGGAGGGTCCGGACTCCCGGAAACCCTCACTGTCCCGGGGACTCCGGCTCGTGGGCTCCGGCGTGTCAGACTCTTCGGTGGGCGGAGCACTCTGGTCTCGGGACCTAGGCGCGTGGTAGCCTCCGGCAGCCGGAGGGGTCCGACCCGGAGGGTGCACTTGTCCGAAGTCACTAGCTTTGGTAGTGAAACCAAACATCGGTTTCTCCTGTACAGAAAATTTTCCTCTCCTAACTTGGTAACCAGATGCTTGCTGAGCCAAATCATTTGCAATCGAATTGGCCTCTCTTGACACATGAGAAATTTTGAAGTCATCAAAAGTAGCAACTATGTCTAAGCACTTATCCAAGTAGCTGTTTAGCAAGCCGTTAAAACATTGAGCACTCTTAGCCACTTGTTGTACTACTAACAAAGAATCACCATGCGCATGAACATGTTTAACACCTATGGATTCTAACAATTCAAGCCCTAGCAGTAAAGCCTCGTATTCAGCTTGGTTATTAGTAGAAGGAAACTCTAAACGAGCCAAGGTTTCAAAGTGCGCTCCGCTAGGTGATATGAGAACCACTCCAATACCTTGGACATTTTTGCAAGCTGAACCATCAAAGTAAAGTTTCCATGACATTACCTCAATTAAAGCAACATTGTCACTCCAACTGACGTCTATGTGGTGATCAACTATAAAGTTGGCTACGATTTGGCCTTTCATAGCTCTTAGGGGTTCATAGGCCAAATCATATTCAATCAAAGCGTAAGCCCACTTTCCGATTCTTCCACTTAGAATCGGCTTTTGCAACATGCATTTTATAACACTGGTTTGGCAAACGACAACACATGTAGTGGGGAGAAGATAGTGGCGCAACTTGGTACACGCGTAGTAAAGTGATAAACACAAACGTTCCACAAATGTGTACCTGGTCTTAGCGTCCAGGAGGTGGCGGCTCAAGAACGTAACAATGTACTCTTTTCCTTCTACCTCCTAGGTTAGCATGGCCCCGATCACGCTATCTTCAGCAGTGATGTACAACTGAAATGGAATTCCAGCTTTGGGTGCTCTCACCACAGGCGGTGATGACAAGCACTCCTTGATTTTCTCAAAGGCGCTTTGCTGGCTTGTCCCCCAAGTGAACTCGGCCTCGTTCTTTAGCCAGAGTATGTGGACAAAGGCATCAATCTTTCTAGACAAGTTAGATATAAAGCGACGCAAATAATTCATCTTGCCTAGCAACTTTTGTACATCCTTTTTGCATGTTGGCGCTGCAACGTTTCTAATTTTCTCAAGCCTTTTAGGATCAATCTTTATGCCTCTCTCATGAATCATGAAACTTAAGAACTTACCCGCCGACACGCCAAAAGCACATTTGAGTGGGTTCATTTTTAAACCATACTACCGCATCCTATCAAAAGCAACTTTTAAATCGGCTAAATTGTTTCCCATAGTGTCCGATTTGACCACAACATCATCAATGTAAACTTCTAACATAACTCCTAGCAAGTCATGAAAGATCAAATTCATAGCACGCTGATACGTGGTGCCAGTATTTTTCAAGCCAAAAGTCATAACGACCCACTCGAATAAACCAACAAAACCAAAGCAGCGAAATGTTGTTTTGTAGATGTCCTCTTCGGCCATAAAGATTTGATTATAACCAGCATTGCCATCAAGAAAACTTAGTACCTTGTGTCCTGAAGCATTGTTGATTAGCATGTCGGCTATCGGCATCGGATACTCGTCCTTCGGAGTGGCCTTGTTCAGATCGCTGCATGGCCTTCTACATCGACAACGAAGAATGTTGTCGATAACGTCTTGTTGCCCATTGTCAACTCCATGGAGAGCACGCCCTTGGCCTCAGGAACTCTCGCCGTGAAGTCATTAAGTATCAAGTTGGTCTTCTTTAGATCATCCTCGTCCCTACCAAGTTTCTTCAACATCGAGTAAGGCATTAGGTTAACAGTGGCGTCGCCGTCAACAAGCATCTGGGAAATCAGATTTCCGTCAATGTGACCTCTGACGTAGAGAGGCTTCATATGGCAAGCCGAGTCCTCAGGCTTCTCAAAAATAGCATTGCGTAGGCCGAGGTTCAACTGAGCGACCTCGGCCTCGTACTCGGCTTTCTTCTCGCACATCTCCTATGCCCATAGTCGTTGCAGATGTCTCTTTGTGATTTGGACATGCCTGGAGGTGCCCAAGATGGTTGTGGCTTGGTGCTAGGTGCCACTTCTTGGTTTCTATCAACTTTAGCCGAAGTGGTCCTGCCCACCTGTCACGCCCCGATTTAATAAATCGGGACTTTATTGAAATTCCATAGAAAATCAATAAAACAAGACGTTCATCATGCGACCTCGTACAATACGGGCAATCATTCACGGTTCGTAGGCCGCATTAATACAAAAGTGAATAAAGGTGAAGAGAAACTAATAAAATAAGGGTCCTAGATGAACACCTCCTTCCAGTCTCGCCTTGACTGGGTCGCTACTCCAGACCTGCATCTTCCTCGTAGTAGACAGGCTCTGATAGTGTAAGTCAACGGGGTGAGTACAGGGGTACTCAGCAAGCCACCGAATGCAAATATAATGCAAGGTAATAACAAGGGAGATAGTGGCTAATTTTGAGGAAGCGGGTAATTTGTAAAGCAATTTAATGTGAACAATTTATTAGTACTGAAACGTAAACATGTGAATGCATCATCATCTTCTAACTCGAGGGGTACAGTCAGCCCCACCTCGCTCAACAGTCCTTACATGCCATGAATAACTCAATCAATTCAAACAATTGTAAACTAACTGCGAGTAGTCACACAACCCGCCCTTGACCGTGGGCTCGGCTTTTCGAAAAGATTAAATTACTCTGATCAGAGATGTACCATTGTACCCACAAGGCACACACTCATCACCTACACAAAGTGTAACGAGATGACCCATTTCACGGGAACTCATGCCAAAACCTTCCATATAGTCCTCCCCGACTCAACAACACCCTCTTATAGGTTTCATATGGTGTCCCGACGCGTCGGAGCCCCACCATACCCCCCCCCTTGAGCCTCGTCGGTACAAGTCGCCCGCAGGCTTGCCCCTTGCCCCCTCCACTATGGTGCATCGAGTCGGAGCATTCCATACTTCCAGTTAGGACTTACCCATTAGACTTGTGGTTGGTACGGAAGTGCTTTGCAACAGATCCCGCAGACCGGTCCTTATAGTGCCCCGGGTGCAACAAACCAATGCCCGAGCTTGCACCCGGAACCCACCATACTTATAACTTAGCCAACTCCAACAGAGTCTAGAGACGAGAATAACGGGGAAATTCATATACAGAATCCTGCTAACTACGACTCATTCTTTTATCCTATAGCAGTTGTGCCGGTACATTGGGCACTAGCTAATAATTTTATAGTAGAGTGACAAGGAGTTAAGGCTCAATAAGCATGGCTTGGGTTTGTACAAAAGGACGGGGATCTAATAAATATAAGTGTAAGGCTTGATATTTTGACTAATGCAATATTAACCTATGAGTTATAGCGATAATTTATTAAAACATGGGCTCAATAATGATCAACTGTTTCCACAGGGGTGGTCGATGACTTGCCTTGATCGGCAAATGGGGATGGAGGAACTTCGGGATAGAACTCCGGCTCCTCGACGAACTCGTAGTCTTCTCGATACGGAAAAATAAACAATACATTCAATAAACAGATAAAAATCCACCAAATAATGAACATACATGTTTATGGGTGTTGTTATGTGAATTAATATTTTAATATTCTGAAGTTTGGTATAAAACAGTAAAGCTTAACTTTTTAGGGTTTTTTCCTAATTTATTTTCTGTATTAATAATTTTAACCCTAAGGGGGTTTTATTCAATTATTTATTAAGAATATTTTGGGTAACAGTAACATACTGTTTTTATGGCATTAATGTGTAGAGAATAAATTGCTGAATTTAACAAAATTTAAATGGTGAAATTTGGAGTTAAAATGAGTAAGTTATGAATTTTCAAAGTTTAAACTATTTTTTGGATTTTTATTTAAACTGGAAATAGGCTCTGGTCCACGGTGAGCAAGGCCCACGGTGGACCAGCGACTGTGCGCGTGAACCGAACCGATCTGGATCGTCCGATCCAGATCAAGCGGTCAGGCGCGAGGCGGGTTCGTTTAAGTGAAAACGGACGGCTCAGAATAAATCGCACCGAACCGGTACGCGTGGACGCACCAGATCGATCCAGGGGGTTAAGTGATGATCGACGGCCGAGAGGCCTCGATACCCCTTTGGCCAGATCCGAGGGCCCAGATTAAATCCCGGAGGGATTTAATCCTAGCCCTCCGATCTTGATCGTGCGGTCGCGGCGCGATCCGGCACGGAACGACGTAAGGGGGCACATACCCCCCTTCGTCTCCGGCGACGGCGGCCTCGGGTGTGACAGCGACGGCGGCGGCGAGTGCCTAGGGACCTGGCTAACGACAAAAATGGAACGAGGAGGGAAGGGCGGTCATGACCATACCTTCGACGGCGAAGATGGAGGTCCAGAGGTAACCGGCGGCGAGGGTAGACGGTGAAGGGTCTTCGGGAGCTTGACGACGACGGCGGTCCGACGGTTCTCACGGTCGTTGGAGGCGTGGCCGAGGACGGGCTGGCGACGATGGACCCGACGGTGGCGGTGGCTAGGGCGAAGGGGACCGGGATCGACGGCGATCGGCGACCGGAGGTGGAGCAGGGGAGAAGAGCCAAAAGCCGAGAGGGAGCGCTCTGGAGTGCTTAGCTCGGGTTTAGTCGGTGTAGCTGAGGGCGGTGGCTGAAGGGGGTTATTATAGGGGGTTCGCCGGCGTCTAGATGGAAGGAATCTGAGGGGTTCCCGTGAGCTCCGGCGAGGGCTTCCAAACTTCGGCCATGCTTCCATAATCGCGAAACCGCGTTACTTACAGATGGAAAGGGGCGGTGGCGCTTGGGGAAGGCGATCCGAGGGAACCCGAGCCAAAACGGCGGCCAGCGGGGAGGAAATCAGAAGGGGATCGCCAGGGAGAAGGAAGGGGGGATCCCCTTCCATGGAGAAGACGAACCTTCCACCTGTCAGTGGGCGGGCGGGAAAGAGAGCGCCGACAGGCGGGGCCGAGCGGTCAGCGCGCGAAGGCGGGCGCAAGTGGCTGCCATGTGGGGCCAGGGCGAGCGCGGGCGGGAGAGAGAGGCGAGGGAACGCGCCGACAGGCGGGCCCCACAGGCCAGTGGCTGGCGGGTGGACTGGGCCGGGCTGAGGGTGATTTCAGGGTTGAGGCCCATTAAGGATTTTAAATGCTTTTCTGATTTAAAATAATTCCAGTAATTCATATATTTGATTTAGGGTTGAATCACTGTTGATAAAAATTTGTAAAAATTCCTAGAATTATATTTTGGCCTCTAGTTTATCTCATAAAATTTTCAAGTCTAGATTTTGAATATTTTTCCCTGTTTGGCTTTATTAGGGCTCTTTTAGGATTTTCTTTAATTATAAATTCCAGAAATGTATTTAATAATATTTTTCTTTTATTTTAATTCTTTTTAAATTCTAGGGTGTTACACCACCTCAGCCTCGTGCACCCTATATCCGGAGGGGCCTTCGCTGCGAACCCCGACAGTCGGACCGGCCTCGTTTGACCGATCGGACCAGGCTCCTGCGTGGGCTTCGACTGAAGCATGGGACTTACCTCCATCATAATTCGGCGAAGGGGCCTTCGGGATCGGGACTTCTTGAGACCCTATTCTAACTGTGATAGCTTTAGACTCCCTGTCCTCGGCCTCTTCGCGCCTGTATTCTTCGACTTCGCTCTGCACGGGCCAATTCGGAGGTACCACGGATAGCCTGTGGACGATGCCTCCCTCCACTGCGTTTGTTTGTCCCTGCCATTCATAATACTCCGAAGGAAACCAAGGCATAGCGTTAGGTTGCGGGGGGTACTCCGGCTGCGATACATACGGAGCCCACAGAGTCCCCGCCCAGTTGAACGGTGAAGGCATCGGCGGCTCCAGTGGCCTCGCCTACTATGAGCTGAACCCGTTACCCGGAGAGGGGTTCGGCAAAGTCGACGGTGTCTCGGACCATATCAGCGAGGGGTCCTGTCAGGCCGAAGGTATGTTCGACCAGGGCGGGCCAAAGTCTCCTGTCGAAGGACTCATCTAGAGTGGTGCGGGGTTCGGGCATTGGGGGCCGAACTCGCTCCGCATGGGGTTCAGCCACTACGGTCCGAAGTTACTGTACAGGGAATTCGGCCACTGAGGTCCAAAGCCACTGTGGTCCGATGTCGTTGTACGGAGGGTTCAACCACTGCAGTCCGAAGTCGCCGTGCGGAGGGTTCGACCACTGCGGTCCGAAGCCATGACGAGGAGGGCTCGGCCACTGTGATCCGAAGCCACCCTCCGGAAGTCTTGGGCCCCTCGGCTGACTTAGTTTTTTAGCGTGGGGGCCTGTTTCCTTGGCTTTTCTTTGGTGTTTGTTTAACAACATCTTATACGTTACCTTCGGCTTCTTGCGAGCCTTAGCCAAAGGAATGTTAACATTTTTCTTCCACACTCCCACCTCGAGGTTCTTAGGTATGAGTGTGCGTGTGCGCGGCTCTCCAGCAATTACTTGCCTTTCATTTTAGCCGACTCGGCCTGTTCTGGCTGAATCAACACCTTCTTCTCGCCGAGGTCGATGGCGTTGACGCGGAAGGGATCTTTGTCCAGCTTCATCTTTGGATTGTGGTCTATTTTCAATTGTCCTTCTTCTATGGTCGATTGAACCTGCCGTCGAAAAACATTGCAGTCGTTAGTATTATGTGAGTGTGAGTCATGCCACTTACAGTATGGATGTTTCTTCAACTCATCGGCAGATAGAATGACTTGGCCTTTAGGCAACCTGAGAAGCTGGTTCTTTAAGAGAAAATTAAATATTTTACCACACTTAGTTATATCAAATGAGTACTTGACCTCACTAGGCCGATTCTTCGTGGGATACGGCCGTAACTCGGAGCACGTGATGGGTTTTCTCTTAGCGTTCCAAACCCATTGTGGCCGCGTACATGTCGGTCGAATCCTCCTCTTCTAACTCCTCCTCATTGGAGTGTTCCATGACGTGGATTTCAGCCCTAGGCTTGTTAAACGTCTTAATGAACTTTTTATATTTGGCTCGGCCTTACAGGACCAGAGCCTGCTGCAAGACTTGGCTAACCTCTAAAAAGTTCTAGTTGTCTAATCTTTCTTTAATCTCGGAACGCGACCCATTAAAAGCTAGTTCTGCCAAATCCCTTTCTGAAATATTAAGGCTGAAACATCGGTTTCTAGTATTCCTAAAATGTTTGATGTACTCAGAGACATTCTCGTTAGATTTCTGCCAAACCGATGTCAAGTGTGAAAGCCTAAGTTTTGTCTCACCCATGTAAAAGTAGTCATGGAACTTTTGTTCCAATTCATCCCACGTCTGAACGGAGTTCGGCGGGAGCGTTGAAAACCAAGTGAAAGCGGTGCCGGATAGCAAGAGAGAAAATAGTCTAATTTTTAGAGCTTTTGTCCCGCTAGCTTCTCCACACTGTGCTAAGAATTGACTAACATGTTCTAGTGTGGTTTTTCTACCCTCGTCGTCGAACTTAGTGAATTCAGGGATTCTATAGCCGCGGGGGTAGGGTATTGTATCGAAATGATTGGGATATGGCTTACGGTAAACCCTAACCCGACCCTTAGGCACAAAGACGGAGCATTCCCTAAATAGTGTGCGGATTCGCTCCTCTAGGTCATCTTGGCCTGCTGCCTGCGCACTTCTCTCGTGCGGGGGTGCGACACGCGGCGGGATATCGGCGTGTCGGCCATGGGCCTCTTCCCTATGCGCTAGCTGTACAATGTGCTTGAGCCCAGGTGCCTGTGCATGTGGTGCGGGCAGTGCGGGCAAGGCTGGTATCGACGCGGGTGGCGGTGGTGTGTGGTACGCGGTGCTTGTTTGTCCGTAAGCATAATGACTAGTCTCGACCATGGGTGTTGAGGCCGGAGACATAACGGTCTTGCTAGTGCTACCGTGAGTTTTGTTGTACACATGATTTACCGGAGGTACACTAGCAATAGGGACTAGTGGCACGGCCTTAGTAAAGCTGAACCTTCTAAGAGTCGCCTCTACTTGGGAGCTAACTGCCGAATCTAAACAGGTTGGCTAGCGAAGCGCTAACAGCCTGATCTACTGATGCAGCTATTTTTGCTCAATCTCTAAAGAAGATAAACGAGGCGATACAGGTGTTACATGGATCCGAGCAAGGTCGGGGGTGATGATTTCAGCGCTTGATAAAGCTCGCGCGTGTCTTGACGTAGCCCCCAAGCATCATGTCTTGGAACACCTTCAACTTTGCCTCGATCTCTGCTCGATCTTCTGCGGGAATATCTTCAAGAGTAGGCGTTAGGATGTTGCGGTTGTCGATATCCGCGCCTCCTATGGTGTCCATCAGTGGTGTAGACGTAGTAGTCGTTGTAGATGTACCGGTGGCCGATGTAGACGTACCTGTCCTGTTGGCGTAGCTTGTCCCAAGCAGAGTCGCCAAAAAGTGTGTTGACATGGAAACGTGCCCCCGCACTAGGGTCAGTTCGACGATCCAAAAGTGTGCGGATACTTAGGGACAAGCCTAAGGATAACACAACACCGACGTCACGTTCCAACTACCCTTAGCCATGGTAAGGGGGGTGAAGTCGCCAAGAAATCTATAACACCCCAAATTTTCAGAGAAATAAAAATTTGATTTTATTATATTTTTCTGGAAATGGTTAATTTTGAAATTACTTTAATGCCCCTTTATGCTTAAATGAACTGGTACCTAGATGAAATATCCAAACCAGAGGCTAGAAAATTTTGTATATGATCCCAAGGCCAAGATATATTTTTGAGATTTTTTACAAATTTTTATCACCCTTGGAAGCAACCCAAATATTTTAAACCAATTTCAGCAATTAAATTTATTCAGAAAAGTATTTAAACAGTAACGGGCCTCCCTCCCCATTCTCCCCAACCAGCCGGCCCAGCCCACTCCCTCCCCGTGGCCCTCACTGACAACCGGGCCCCGCTCGTAAGTGACCCCCTTCCCCCTCCACGCGCGCGCCCGATAGCTCGACCCCACCCATCGGCACCAACCCCCTCTCAACCGAGTCCGACCCCACCGGTCAGCCCCGCCGGTTGCCACATCCGCACACCCACGCCCCTCACTGACAAGTTGGGCCCAGCTCGTCAGATCCGTCATCCACCTCGCGCCACCGCCCCCAAATCTCGCCGGCCGATGACCTCACCCTCGGATCCGCCTCGCCGGCCCCTCTCCCATTAAATTGACGCTGGCATTAAATCCCCCGCACCCCGCCGGACGTTTCCCCTCTTTATTCCATGTGCCATCACCCTAGGATCGCGCTGTGCGTGCTTGGCCGAGCCCCACCAGTGCCATTGAATACCTCCCCTCGGCTTTCCATGCATGCGTCCCCCTCTGACCCCCGCCAATGCCTCTATTTAAACCCCTGGCCTCCACCGCGTCCAACCCGCATGCCCAATTGCGTTGAGAACGAACCAGAGCGCCACACTTCGGTTTTTAGCACCACACCGCCACCCCACTCCAGTCACCGCTCGCCGTCCCCAGGAGTCCCTCTCCGTCCTCGACGACCGCACCGCTGTGACCACTGATGCCTCCCCGACCCCGGCCACCACTCCTTCGACGACGAAGACCATCGGAACCGCCGCACCGACAAGGAACCCGAACACCTTCGCCGCCCCCGCTCATCGCCGGCCACGCTCCGATGACCTCTCACCTCGCCAATAGTACCATCATGTTCCCCTTGTCGCCCTGGTTCTATTTTAGTCCTTAGATCCGGCCATCGTCGCTCGCCGAGGCCGCTAGGCTCTCGCCGTCGTCGGAGAAGATGACCGATAGGGGTAGAGTACCCGTGTCGTGTCGGATTCAATTGCAACCGTGCGATCTGGATCCGACGATGGGGACTAGATCGTTCGCACGGTTTAATCAGATTCGTCAGATCTCGGCAAAGGGGTATGTTTTAATCTGGATCGTCCGTTAGTATTTAAAACTTGCATTTAATCTGAGCCGTCCATCGCATACCGGTTCGGTCTTTTAATCTCAGCCGTCTGTTTTCATTTAAACCACCCGCCTCATCCTCGCGCGTCTGATCGCGATCCGACAGCTGATCTGGATCTGGCGCACGCGCACAGTGCGTGGGTTCACGGTCGATCCGGTTCACCATGGACCGACGACTGTTTTAGATTTAATTTAAATTCCAAAAATGGTTTTAGACTTCTAGAATTCATATCTTGCTCATTTTAACTCCAAAATTTACCATTTATTTTTCAAAAAATTCATAATTTTATTCTCTACATGTTGGTACAATAAAAACAGTAGGTTTATTTTGAGTATTTTATGTTTATTTAATAAAGTATTCAAATGCACTTTACGAAAAACTCAAGATTTGTCCATTTCAACTTTAGGAAAATTTATCTTTTATCCTCTTCGTATTAGTGTAATAGAAACAATAGGTTTATTATGAACTTTTTATTTTAAATCAATTGGATGTTTAAAATACATTAGACTACATCTTTATTCCTTTTTAGGAAAATCCCTAACTCCATCAAAGTTCATTTTTGAACATTCATATGATAAACTCCAGTAGCTTAATGACTTATTTTCCTTAATTTAACCTAATCAAAACCTATATGCTTGTTGTGTGGTTTTGGATTGTTTAATTGAATGTTATGTTTATTACTTTTATCGAGAAGATTGTGACGTCGTCGAGGAGCCGGAATACTTTCCGAAAGTTCCTCCCTCGCCTTTCGCTGAACAAGGCAAGTCACCAAACTAACATTTTGAGCATATTGAACCTAGTTTTCTTAAACTATCGCTAAAACCCATAGGTTATACATGCATTAGTCAAATGAAAGCCCTACACTATATTTATTTAGATCCTCGACCTTGGTGTGCAACCCAAGCCATTCTATCTAGCCTAAACTCCTTGTCACCATACTATTAGTACTAGTAGATAGTGTCCGATGTATCGACACAATTGCTATAGGTTAAAAATGAGTCGTAGCGATTTGGAATCTACTATATGATCCTCATTTATTCTTATCCCTCAAATTCTATTGGTGATAGAGTTATGGTTATGTGTATGCATGGTGGGTTCCGGGTGCAAGCTAGGGCATTGGTCGGTAGCACCCGGGGCACTATAAGGACCGGTCTGCAGGATCCATTGCAATACATTTCCGTACTAACCACAAGTCTAGTAGGTAAGTCCTAACTAAGGTATGGAGTGTTCCAATCTGAGGCACCACTTGGAGATGGGTCAAGCAGCACCTGCGGGTGGCTTGTACTGACGTGGCGCAAAAGGGGGTGTGACGTTAGCCGGGATGCGGCCTGGCACGCCGGCGAAACCTAGAGCGGGTGATTATCGCTTGGAGCATTTCATGCTGAGGTTTTGGCACGAGTTCCCGTGGTATGGGTCATCTCGTTACACTTAGGTGTATGGGATAAGTGCGTGCCTTGTGGGTATAGTGGTACACCTCTGATCAGAGTCTTAAATATTTTCGAAAAGTTGAGCCCACGGTCAAGGGCGGATTGCGTGACATCCCACAATTAGTTTACTTTTTAATGAATATGCATGATGATTTTGACATGTAAGGACTGTTGAGCGAGGAGGGAAAACGTACTCCTCGAGTTAGATGATATGATGTTCATGTTTAATATTCTCCATGGTTAAATTTTACTACACTAAATGCAATAACGGAAAAATGTACTTTTCCGCACTTTGAGCCATTACCATTCCTTTGCTATTACTCTACATTATTATTGCATTTGTGGTGGCTTGTTGAGTACTTTTGTACTCATTCCCGTTGAACAAACACTTCAGAGGCTGCTTACTATGAGGAGGATGGTCTGGAGTAGTGACCCAGTCAAGAAGAAGATCCTGAAGAAGACGTTCGTCATGCTATTTATTTTTTTGTTTATTTTAATTTTACTCTTATGTAATAATGTGGTCTGCGTACCACGAATGATTTCCATATGTACGTTGTCGCATGATGAACCTCTTGTTATTATTGTTTTTCTTTGGAAATTCAATAATGTTCTGATTCGGTAAATCGGGGCGCCACAAGATGGTATCAGAGCCGACTTGACTGTAGGAAGCCAAACGGACAAGCCTAGTACGTAGTTTTGATAAAATCTATTTCGCGAAAACCTAATTTATAGATTTGTCCCTTCCCTTACTTCTCTTCAACTTGTTGTTTTTGTAGATGCCAGTCTACCAACTCCACAGTTTTTGCCGCCACTTCGAGGGCTTCGTTCGGGAACTCCGGATGATGGTGACCTTTCTTGGGTTCCTCTTCAATCCCGAGTTCCATGGCGTCCACATGGAGGAATTCGCGGGACCATGTGACGTCTCCCTCACCATCCATGGATCCGGTGATCACCTGCCGTTCTTCACGGCAGCGCTTGGGGGCCCTACTTTCAACGTCACGTGCCAACGCATCGCCCTCCAAGCCCTTATGGAGCTGAGGATGATCTACGACGATTGTATTCAGAACTCGTCCTTCTGGCTAGTGCCAAAGCGCACTCCCGGTGCCCACCGCAGCATCTACATCGGAGTCCACTCCGATTGCCATCCGGTCATGGCCCGGCAGACGTGCCTTCTTTAGGCCATGGACGACCTCCATACTAAGGCCGTGCTTGATGCCGAGGAGCACCACAAGGCGGTCGAGTTTCTTCGTCAGGAGACGAAGAGCTTGATCCAACAAAATGGCGAGCTGCAGCGTAAGATTATACAACTGTAGAAGGACATTGCGGAGATGATTCCCCTCGTTCCGAGGAGGAAGAAGCCCATCCACGAGCCCACCACTCACCCCAAGAGGATCCCGCCACACCCCATGCCCACCGGACGGTCCAGCTCCAGCACCCCTACCTCACGCCCCGCCATCGTCGCCGACCCATCATCGAGAACTTTCTCGAGCTCACCATCCCTTAGGACCCTCGTGGTTCCGAGAGCACGGAGACCGCCCTAGATGGCGAGTAGGCGATAGTTTTCGATGATTGATTTTAATAATTTTGTGATTGTGGTACCACCTGCAACGACTTGTGTTGTAGATGGATTAAAATAAAAATGTTGATGTAATGAACATTCTTTTACCACTTATATATATATATGAGCCCCTCTAGGCTATTTTCTTGGTAAAGCTTACATTAAAGTTCTCTCTTGACTAAAAATCTTTGTGTTCAGAAGATGACCGATAACCAGAACACCGGGTCCAACAATGGAGAAGGGGCAAGCAACGGTCTGCCCAAAAGTGTTGTGCCCAACTGGGGCGCAATGGGCCAACGTCAGACTAGGCCACCATCCGCCAACCATCCCACCTTGGCGGAAATGATGGCTAATCAAAACCAGCTGATCACCACCCTCCTCACCCAAATACAGCACCAACAGACACAGTTGGACCAGCTGCAACAGTAGAACGTGGAGCTCATCCCACGTGCACCAGCCCCCGCACCCGCACCTCAACTCTCGGAGTTTTTGCGTGTGCGACCCCCTATCTTCTCCAGCACGACGAACCCCATGGAGGCTGGAGATTGGCTCCGGACCATCGGGAAGAAGTTGGACCTCCTCCCCTGCACCGACCGGGAGAGAGTTGCGTTCGCCACTCACCAACTCCAGGGTCCCGCTGTGGAATGGTGGGACAACTACCGTGAGTCCCAGTCGGAGGACCACGAGGTGACTTGGGCGGAGTTCACCATCGCCTTCCACGCCTCCCACGTCCCCGCCGGAGTCATCACGGTCAAGCAGCAGGAGTTCCGCGACCTGCAGCAAGGGAGCCGGACCGTCATGGAGTATCTCCATGAGTTCAACCGTTTGGCCCGCTATGCGCTAGAGGAAGTGTGGACTGACGCTCTCCGCCAAGCTAAGTTCCTCCTAGGGACTTAAGAATGAGCTCTCCATCCAGCTCATCGCCACCGACTACGCCGACTTCCAGCGGTTGGTGAATAAAGCGCTCATCAAAGAGACTGAGCAAAACAAGTTGGACCTCAAGAAGAGGAAGATGATCGCGTTCAAGCATCATCAGGCGAACTCTTAGAGGCCCCACTTCGTCCATCCGCCGCCGACACCCGCCTACCATCCTCGGCCCGTCTACAGGCCGACCGCATGCCGCCAGTGGCTCCAACGCCAGGCATCCTCAGCCCCGCTCCACCAGCACCGGCCACTCAGCCGCCGCCCGCCGCCAAGGCCCCGATCATGAGGGACCGCAATGGAAAGCCGGTCATCTTCTTCAACTGTCGGAAGGAAGGGCACTACTCACACCACTGTCCTCACCCCAAGCAGCCCCAAGGCGCGGTGCCCAACCAAGCAGTTCGTGCCCACTTCAACCACATCAGCGCAGAGGAAGCTCAGGAGGACTCTCGAAGTCGTACTCGGTATGTTCACCGCGAATTCCATACCTACAATAGTACTATTTGACTCTGGGGCAACACATTCCTTCATATCTGAAGACTTTGTGAAAACAAATGACTTGGAAGTACTCCCTCTGCCCGCCCCCATGATGATTGCCACCCCCGGCAAAAGAACCCTAGCTAACTTGTTCAGCCCGAAGGTAAGGATAGAGATCCAATGGGTATTATTCTCGGTCGAGCCGGTTCTCATCGAGTGCACCGGGCTTGACCTCATGCTAGGGATGGACTGGTTGATGAAGCACAAGGGAGTAATCAACTGCGCCAGCAAGTCTGTCACCGAGACCAACCCCGAAGGCGAAGCCGTCACTTTTCAGATGACCAACCGTGGACCTCGTGTGGTATCTCTTCACTCGCTAGCCCTAGAGGAAGTGCCCGTGGTCAAGGAATACATGGACGTCTTCCCAAAGACCTACCAGGAATGTCTCCTAAGCGGGACATCGAATTCAGAATTGAACTTGTCCCCGGGACCACCCCAATCTCCAAGCACCCATACCGGATGGCCGCCAATGAACTAGCCAAAGTTAAGAGCAATATTGAAGACCTGGAACAAAAAGGGTACATCCGACCGAGTACCTCACCCTAGGGTGCACCGGTTATCTTTGCCATGAAGAAGGACAAGACCAAGAGAATGTACATGGACTGTAGAGCCTTGAACGACGTAACCATCAAGAACAAGTACCCACTGCCTCGGATCGACGACCTGTTCGATCAACTGAAGGGATCCTCGGTGTTCTCCAAGATTGACCTCAGGTCAGGTTATCACCAGCTGAGGATTAGGGAAGAAGACATCCCCAAGACTGCCTTCACGTCCCGATATGGACTTTACGAGTATACGGTGATGTCGTTCGGACTCACGAATGCCCCTGCCTTCTTCATGAACATGATGAACAATGTATTCATGGAGTTCTTGGATAAGTTCATCGTGGTATTCATTGACGATATCCTCGTCTACTCCAAGACCAAGGAAGAGCATGGAACTCACCTCCAGCTGACCCTCGGAAAGCTAAGGGAGCAGCAATTGTACGCCAAATACAGCAAGTGGGAGTTTTGGTCGTCTGAGGTGAAGTTTCTCGGTCATGTCATATCCGCCGGAGGAATAGCAGTGGACCCAACCACCGTGGAAGCAGTGACCAATTTGCTACAACCCACGAACGTGACTGAGATCCGGAGTTTTCTTGGATTGGCCGGATACTACCGCCGGTTTATTGAGAACTTCTCAAAGATAGCCAAGCCATTGACCAGACTGCTACAGAAGGAAGTAAAGTTCAAATGGACTCCAGATTGCGAAGGATGCTTCCAGACCCTTAAGAAAAAGCTCGTGTCAGCCCCGATTCTGACTCTGCCAGACATCTGGAAGGACTTCCACGTCTACTGTGATGCCTCTCGCCAAGGGTTAGGGTGTGTCTTAATGCAAGATGGGAAGGTGATATCTTACGCCTCTCGCCAGCTAAGGACGCATGAGCTAAATTACCCGACCCACGATGTGGAATTGGCAGTCGTGGTTCATGCCTTGAAGATATGGAGACATTACCTTGTGGGGAATCGGTGTGAGGTCTTCACTGACCACAAGAGCCTCAACTACATATTCACCCAACCGGACCTAAACCTCAGACAAAGAAGGTAGTTGGAGTTGATCAAAGATTATGACTTGGGCATCCACTATCATCCAAGCAAGGCAAACGTGGTGGCGGACGCCCTAAGTCAAAAAGGGTACTGCAATGTCATCATGGTGCAAGACCAGGCCACATTGTTATACAAGGAGATGGAAAGGTTGAACCTAGGGATCACTACCAGAGCATATTTCACAGCCCTAGAGACCAAACCTGTCCTCATGGACAAAATCCGTGAGACATAGAAAGAAGACCCAGACATCTTAGAGATCCAGCAGAACATGAGAAAAGGTAAAGCCCCAGGATTCTCCGAGGACGAGAACGATACTGTCTAGTTCAGAAACTGGATATGCGTGCCCGATAAGCTAGAGTT
This sequence comes from Zizania palustris, assembly GCA_019279435.1. Taxonomy (NCBI): domain Eukaryota; kingdom Viridiplantae; phylum Streptophyta; class Magnoliopsida; order Poales; family Poaceae; genus Zizania; species Zizania palustris. Next base: position 13,375,417 of record JAAALK010000288.1, read on the forward strand.
GAAGGCCCTCATCCTTCAAGAGGCCCATGAAACTCTATACTCCATACATCCCGGGAGTACAAAGATGTACCAAGACCTAAAGGAGAAATATTGGTGGGTCAGTATGAAGAGGGAAATAGCTGAGTATGTGGCCAAGTGCGACATATGCCGGCGAGTCAAGGCAGAGCACTAGAGACCTACCGGATTATTGCAACCCCTCAAGGTCCCCGAATGGAAGTGGGAAGAGATAGGGATGGACTTCATCACAGGACTACCTAGGACCCAAGTCGGTCATGACTCTATCTGGGTGATCGTCGATCGACTCACCAAGGTGGCTCATTTCATCCCCGTCAAGACAACTTACACCGTTGCCAGATTGGTTGAGTTGTACATGACCCGTATTGTGTGCCTGCACGGAGTTCCAAAGAAGATCGTATCTGACCGAGGGAGTCAGTTTACCTCCAAGTTTTGGAAGAATCTTCAAGAAGAACTCGGCACCCGGCTAAACTTTAGCACCACCAATCATCCATAGACCGACGGCCAAACCGAAAGGGTAAACCAGGTGTTGGAGGATATGCTTAGAGCTTGTGCTCTAGACTTTGGCGGAATGTGGGATAAGAACTTGCCTTATGCGGAGTTCTCCTACAACAACAGCTACCAAATCAGCCTGCAGATGTCCTCGTTTTAAGCACTTTATGGGCGCAAGTGCAGAACGCCGCTACTCTAGGATCAGACCGGAGAATCGCAGCTATTTGGGACAGATATATTGCGAGAAGCCGAAGAGAAAGTCAAGATCATTAGGGACAGATTGAAGATAGCCCAGTCCCGACAAAAGAGTTATGTCGATAACCGACGGAGAGACCTAACCTTTGAGGAGGGCGACTATGTCTATCTCCGAGTCACTCCCCTCCATGGCACCCAAAGGTTTAACATGAGAGGCAAGCTAGCACCCCGTTACGTCGGCCCCTTTTAGATCCTCTGACGGCAAGGATAAGTGGCATATCAGCTAGAACTACCTCCATCCTTGGCAGGAGTCCATGATGTGTTCCACGTCTCTCAGCTGAAGAAGTGTCTCTGTGTGCCCACCGAACAAGCCGACCTCCAACAGCTCAATGTCCAAGAAGACTTGACCTACATTGAGAAACCCGTCCGGATTCTGGAAATTAAGGAAAGGGTAACCAGGAGTCGTGTGGTTCGTTTCTGCAAGGTTCAGTGGGACAACCACCCCGTTGAGGAAGCCACATGGGAAAAAGAAGACGAGTTAAAAGCCCAATACCCCGAGCTATTCGAGTAACTTTCCGAATCTCGAGGATGAGATTCTTTGTAAGGGGGATAGGTTTGTAACACCCCAAATTTTTAGAGAAATAAAAATTTCATTTATTATATTTTTCTGGAAAAGGTTAATTTTGAAATTCCTTTAATGCCCCTTTATGCTTAAATGAACTGGAACCTAGATGAAATATCCAAACCAGAGGCTAGAAAATTTTGTATATGATCCTAAGGCCAAGATATAGTTTTGAGAATTTTTACAAATTTTTATCGCCCTTGGAAGCAACCCAAATATTTTAAACCAATTTCAGCAATTAAATTTATTCAAAAAAGTATTTAAACAGTAACGGGCCTCCCTCCCCCATTCTCCACAACCAGCCGACCCCACCCGTCGGCGCCAACCCCCTCTCAGACGAGCTCGACCCCACCGGTCAGCCCCGCCCGTTGCCACACCCGCAAACCCGCGCCCCTCACTGACAGCTGGGCCCCGCTCGTCAAATCCATCGTTCACCTCGCGCCACCGCCCCCAAATCTCGTCGGCCGATGACCTCGCCCTCGGATCCGCCTCACCGACCCCTCTCCCATTAAATTGACGCCGGCATTCAATCCCCCGCACCCCGCCGGTCGTTTCCCCTCTTTATTCCACGCGCCATCACCCCGGGATCGCGCTGCGCGTGCTTGGCCGAGCCCCACCAGCGCCATTGAAGACCTCCCCTCGGCTTCCATGCATGCGTCCCCCTCTGACCCCCGCGATGCCTCTATTTAAACCCCTGGCCTCCACCGCGTCCAGCCCGCACACCCAATTGCGTTGAGAATGAACCAGAGCGCCACACTTCGGTTTTTAGCACCACACCGCCACCCCCACTCGAATCACCGCTCGCTGTCGCCGGAGTCCCCCTTCATCATAAACGACCACACCGCTGTTACCACCAATGCCTCCCCGACCTCGGCCACCACTCCTTCGACGACGAAGACCGCCGAAACCACCGCACCGACAAGGGACCCGAACACCTTCGCCGCCCCCGCTCGTCGCCAGCCACGCTCCGACGACCTCTCGCCTCGCCAATAGTACCATCATGTTCCCCTTGTCGCCCTGGTTCTATTTTAGTCCTTAGATCCAGCCGTGGCCGCTAGGCTCTCGCCGTCGCCGGAGAAGATGACCGGTAGGGGTAGAGTACCCATGCCGTGTCGGATTCAATTGCAACCATGCGATCTGGATCCGACGGTGGTGATTAGATCATTCGCACGGTTTAATCAGATTCGTCAGATCTCGGCAAAGGGGTATGTTTTAATCTGGATCGTCCGTTAGTATTTAAAACTTGCATTTAATCTGAGCCGTCCATCGCATACCGGTTCGGTCTTTTAATCTCAGCCGTCTGTTTTCATTTAAACCACCCGCCTCACCCTCGCGCGTCTGATCGCGATCCGACAGCTGATCTGGATCCGGCGCACGCGCACAGTGCGCGGGTTCACGGTGGATCCGGTTCACTGTGGACCGGCGACTGTTTTAGATTTAATTTAAATTCCAGAAATGGTTTTAGACTTCTAAAATTCAGATCTTGCTCATTTTAACTCCAAAATTTACCATTTCAATTTCAGAAAATTCATAATTTTATTCTCTACATGTTGGTACAATAAAAACAGTAGGTTTATTTTGAGTATTTTATGTTTATTTAATAAAGTATTCAAATGCACTTTAGGAAAAACTCAAGATTTGTCCATTTCAACTTTAGGAAAATTTATCTTTTATCCTCTTCGTATCAGTGTAATAGAAACAATAGGTTTATTATGAACTTTTTATTTTAAATCAATTGGAAGTTTAAAATACATTAGACTACATCTTTATTCCTTTTTAGAAAAATCCCTAACTCCATCAAAGTTCATTTTTGAACATTCATATGATAAACTCCAGTAGCTTAATGACTTATTTTCCTTAATTTAACCTAATCAAAACATATATGCTTGTTGTGTGGTTTTGGATTGTTTAATTGAATGTTATGTTTATTACTTTTATCGAGAAGACTACGACGCCGTCGAGGAGCCAGAATACTTCCCGGAAGTTCCTCCCTCGCCTTTCGCTGAACAAGGCAAGTAACCAAACTAACATTTTGAGCATATTGAACCTAGTTTTCTTAAACTATCGCTAAAACATATAGGTTATACATGCATTAGTCAAATGAAAGCCCTACACTATATTTATTTAGATCCCTGACCTTGGTGTGCAACCCAAGCGATGCTATCTAGCCTAAACTCCTTGTCACCATATTATTAGTACTAGTAGATAGTGTCCGATGTATCGACACAATTGCTATAGGTTAAAAATGAGTCGTAGCGATTTGGAATCTACTATATGATCCCCGTTTATTCTTATCCCTAGAATTCTATTGGTGATAGATTTATGGTTAAGTGTATGCATGGTGGGTTCCGGGTGAAAGCTAGGGCATTGATCGGTAGCACCCGGGGCACTATAAGGACCAGTCTATGGGATCCGTTGCAATACATTTCCGTACTAACCACAAGTCTAGTGGGTAAGTCCTAACTAAGGTACGGAGTATTCCAATCTGAGGCACCACTTGGAGATGGGTCAAGAAGCACCTGCGGGGGCTTGTATCGACGTGGCGCAAAAGGGGGTGCGACGTTAGCCGGGATGCTACCTGGCGCGCCGACGAAACCTAGAGCGGGTGATTATCGCTTGGAGAATTTCATGTTGAGGTTTTGGCACGAGTTCCCGTGGTATGAGTCATCTCGTTACACTTAGGTGTATGGGATGAGTGCGTGCCTTGTGGGTACAGTGGTACACCTCTGATCATAGTCTTAAATCATTTAGAAAAGCCAAGCCCACGGTCAAGGGCGGGTTGCGTGACATCCCACAATTAGTTTACTTTTTAATGAATGTGCATGATGATTTTGACATGTAAGGACTATTGAGCGAGGAGGGAAAACGTACTCCTCGAGTTAGATGATATGATGTTCATGTTTAATATTCCGCATGGTTAAATTTGACTACACTAAATGCAATAACGGAAAAATGTACTTTTCTGCACTTTGAGCCATTACCATTCCTTTGTTATTACTCTGTATTATTATTGCATTTGCGGTGGCTTGTTGAGTACTTTTGTACTCATTCTCGTTGGACAAACACTTCAGAGGCTGCTTACTATGAGGAGGATGGTCTGGAGTAGCGACCCAGTCAAGAAGACGATCCTGAAGAAGACGTTCGTCATGCTATTTATTTTTGTTGTTTATTTTAATTTTACTCTTATGTAATAATGTGTTCTGCGTACCACGAATGATTGCCGTATGTACGTTGTCGCATTATGAACCTCTTGTTATTATTATTTTTCTTTGGAAATTTAATAATCTAATTAGCCGAAAGAAATATATTAAACAGAATAAACCAGCAGACCGAGCGAAGCCTGCCTAATTCGAAGTATGGTGCGAAGGGGGTCACCGAAGTATACCTTTGGCGTCTGGTGCGAAGTGTCCCGCCGAAGGCTACCTTCGGCGTTCGGATTGATCTGATCGAAGATGAACTCCGAACGGATCTGGACGCGACAATCACCTCTGAACAACGGGGTTCGGCGCGAAGTCTCTGATACAGCAAGATACATAATAATGACCCAAACGTGACGCGCGAGCGTGACTTCGTCTGGAGCGGAGTGTGAGCGTGGCGAAGCCTGCCATGACGAAGTCTGCTGACAGAGCGTGGCGTGCGGTCGAAGCAGTCTCGCCAAAGGGTGTTCTGGCAACCTCTGAAACCGATCTCTCAGCTCTGGACACCTCCGGTGAAGTAGCTCCGAACGTGGAAACCTGCAACAGAGTGGATTTGAAGTACCAATTCGGCCTGAGGACCGAATTTTTCTAAGTGTTGCACTAGTGGCGAAGGTAGCAATCTGTTACACAGATTAGCGGATACTTCACATGCGAAGTAACAAGGCGATATCAATCTATTACGCAGATTAGCAGATACTTCACAGGCGAAGTAACAAGGCGATAGCAATCTATTACGTAGATTAACGGATACTTCACAAGCGAAGTAACAAGGATTACCACTATTCCGAAGTGGCCGTCGGAGGGCTTCCAGGCAAACCCACGAAGAGTATAGAAAAGTAAAGATAAAGTAAATGCGATTCAAAGCTAGGGCTTTGTGGTTGATTTTGTCGGGGGGGGTCTCTGGAATGGCTTCACCTCTATATTTATAGGGGCTAGACCTCTAATCTAATCTGCTATAATTTGGCTGAATAGAGATAAACACTTAGCCTGAAATAGATCCAACTCTATCTCTACTCGAAGTGGGCCTTCGGCTAGGCCCGCCGAAGCCTGCTCCTCGGGCCGAAGCTTCGGCGGCGTGGGCCTCCAAAGGCCTCCTGGCCGAAAGCTGTGGGCTGGCTGGAAGCTTCCGGAGCCCGTAGCCCAATGATCCTTCGGCCCTGTAGGGCTTCGGCCTGACCCGAGACATGTGTATTTTCGGCCCAAATTACCAAAATTGATATTTTGACAATCTTAACCATTGATGCCATTTTTTGCTATCAACACCGGGATAAGGAGCCCCTGAGGATGGAGGTTTGGCGGCCTATTTTGAGAGCCCTTCTATTTTTGAAAGCCGAGTAGAGCCCCACTAGACCTCTATATTTCTCATGGGCTCTCAAAAATGAGTTTGAGAGCTCAAATAAGGACCTTGTTGGAGTTGCTCTTATCTATTGTCCCCTGTTCCACTCGTTAATGATATAAGACAAATAAAATAAAGAAATAGATTAGATATATAACAAGTAGATGATACTACTCTAAAATATAGACAAATAGTATATTTTGAATTTGTTAGAGACAAACAGTGAATTTTATTGGAAATGCTCCAAATTTGGATGAGTTAATTCAAGCATCCTATCTATCATCGCCCACAAACAAAATACATCCATTGAATGAAACACACTATTAAATTTGAGGAGTGACACACGTACTCGGGAGATGCACTTTATCGATCCATTCAATTTAAATAAAAGTTCGCCCCTTCTTAATTGCTAGTTTAAATTAATTATAAAATTGTAAATCAAATTGGACAACAGATCGATCGACATGGTTCATCGATTCGGTCCTTCTAACCAAGGCAAGAACTGACGATTCCATTTCCACCCCGTTCCTCTTGATCCTAAGGACTTATCGGTCTTATCCTAAACGATTTCACCCTGTTCCACTTGATCCTATGAGCCGAGCACAAGCACTACCTAGGGGATCCAGAAGGAATAAGGTGACGACTTATCGATGAACTCAATAAAAATCACCTTTTATTTCTTAATCAACTTGTACCAGGTGTCCTCGTAAGCGAAGAAAAATAAAAACTACACGATTTATCTGTTGAGAAGCAGATATATATTCGTGGCGTGGCAATTGCTTTGACAATATTCCATTGACATTGATGTGTATGGGACATCTACTTGTATTTTTCAGCAGTCCAATGATCACTTCAATTTTCAGCTCTACGTACTCATTTCACTAAGAGCGAAAAACCCTCCGTATTTGTAAGGTGTCTTGATTTCTTTTCAATTTGATTGCCGTGATTGCGAATTTGAGTAGATGCTCCTGTTTGCAGTTACACAAACTTCTTGTAATTTGCAAATAAAGAGGATACATACAATTAAGGATATAAGGTTGTAAACTTGTGATGTACTGTCCTTGATTTAATTTGGGAGAACAAAGTCTGGCATTGCCCTGAACAAACAAATGGAATCCAAAAAAAAAAATATAGTTACTTCAGATATATCATATAATATCCGATTGATGAACTTCTCAACAGGAGGAGGCCATCATTTTATTGTGTAAATTTCACGCCTGTAAGAGGAGGCAATTTAAATCGTATGCTATGACGTCAGAAGAAAGAATTAGAGGCAAAATCATACAACTCTCACCACTCCAAACCAAATGTGCATGGCATTGGCATGTTCTTCACAAGGCTTTCAGCTATTGATTGTCTGGCAACTCTGTCAGAAGCCAAGCCTTGGCTTCTCTCGAATCTCGATACCCACCTTTCTGGGTCATGTCGCTCCAATTGTTGGTATTAGCTTGGTTCGGGTGGAACCAACTTGAGGCTGCGCATCCACTCACAGAAACTATGGTCATCAAAGTGGATGAAGCTGCTCTTTAGCCTAGCCCTTTGTTCAGGAGCAAGTGTCCGTAACTGAGGAAATCTTGACTCCTGAAACATACAGATGTGCTTCTGTTAACAAATTACAACAACATGGAGAGCCCGTTGCAGTTTACTTTATAAGGAATCACATTACTAGCCGTAATAACAATTATCAGTGAAATCACCCCGTGGGGATGAATTCAGGTGAAGCAAAACACAGCTGCTAAGGCTATCAGATAAAGTATTACCTGCTCATAAGTAGGGTCCTTGTGAGCTGGGATCAGGCGTGATACAAAATATCTTGCCTGGGAGCTCCCTTCCTGCACCAGAAACAAGAAAACATAGTCAATTAGAAAAGCAAAGCATACAGTGCTGCTTAAGTGCTACTTCATGCTAGTCAGTTAATGAATTTGGAGGTCCCATGACAGGCTGAATGATTTGAAAGAATTTTACGCTGGATCAGGGATGTGAAGTTTCTATATCATGATAACCTTAAAGATATTTATAATGGTTTCATAAATGAAGTAATGTTTATGTCACATCTTTCTATGAACCGACATGGCCTATATTATAGACAGGATATAAAGCTATGAGCAAGAGTTGATAATAAGAGGAGAGGCATTTGAAATTAAGAAACAAGGAAATATACATAAAAAACTGACTTTGAATGAAATTATCCTGGGAGCTGGAAAACGTTGCTCGCTAAGCTCTTCAGCCAGTGTACGACATGCTGCTAAAGCTGCAGCACTTTGTCCCTCTTGGGTTGCTAGTTCAGCACCCTGAAAAAACATGAGTACAAGGAGATATTATTCTTATAGAAATGAAAAAGTCCTAATGATGTAATCATATAATGTGTATAAAGAAACATCCAAAAAAGCAAAAATAATAATATCCATCTTCCACAATGACATATTGCCATAGTATATCATTTACCCATATCACATTTATAGCCAACAATTATTTTCTACTAAAAGGTTGTGATAGGCTTGGTGAGCCAATGGAAAACCTAGCCACTCAAATGGAGTAGCCTACCCCAACTTGCTTGGGATTGAAAGGCTAATGAAGAAAATTTATTTTCTACTGAATTTACATATACCAGTGATGACAGTTCCATGGTTACAATGCATTCACCTTTTTCATATTATATTTTATGCAATCTATTGTAAAGTCTTTACTATTTACTCTCGCCAGTCAACTCACAAAGCATGTCGTTTCGAGCGTATCTCTAGTCAAAGTTAGAATCTTTGAGTACAAATATATTTTAAATATTTGTATTGCATACATGAAAATATGCATAGATTTGTCACACAAAGTGGTTTCAGGAAACCACAAATATATTACAATATAAATGCTATAGGCAGGGTATTGTAGCACGGTACTATAGTGTGGTACTATAGCAGTGCTGTTAGGGAAGATTTTACCTTCCACAATAATAATGTGTTTCCTAAATAATATGCTAGGTTATTAGGATAAATATATAATTATTTTGGTATTAAATCTATTAGTTAGAAAGGTATTGGTTTAGTTTGGAACTAGAGATGGAGATTAGACTGGTTTTCATAATAATAGAGAATGATTCCTTGTATGTCAAGTTCATCCTCTCTATATATAAAGAGATCTCATGTACTCTATCATTAAGCCATCAATGAATATCTAAAGTTAGTTCTAAGCCTTAGAGCCTCTCTTAGCTTGACAGGGAGAAGCCATGCTGAAGCTATTAGAGGGTGAATGCCCTGCCCCCTTGGTCTTTAGACTGTTACCCTAGCGAGTTCATAACATCTTGGTATCAGACATCTTGGTATCAGAGCGATGATCTCCAAGGAGTGGGCTGCCATCAATCAAAACTAGATCAGTGCCTTGAGAAATTGGACCAGATTTACGCCAAGTGGAGCAGCACCTAAGAGATCCACTTCGTCGTCCCTGCTCCTAGTGATTCCCTCACTACTGCTGATGTCCATGTCTCTGCGCCGCCTCCACCATTGATGCCTATACCCTCCCCGCCTTCTCCAGTGACTCCACAACTCTCAACACAGTCCCCACTTTCTCCGGTGAAACCGCTACCGCTGATGTCATCCCTGCCTTCTCCAGTGACACCAGTGTCGTCCCGACATCCACAGGCTACACCGGCACCAACGACACCATCAGCCTGGCTGCTTCCACCTCGGTTTCCACCAACAACACCATCTCCATCTCTGCCCAAATGATTTCACTCGCCACCTTTAACAGCGCCATCTCGTCCAACACAACTCCTCCTGACTTTACCCCATCTATGTGTCACAAAGGACTTCAACTGTGGCCCCTGGCCACAGCTCGAGGACAAGCTGCCTCGCCACGAGGGGTAGTGCTAGAAAATTGACTCAGGCTCACGAGCTAGCTCGAGGCTCGGCTCGCCTTGTAGGTGAAATGAGTTGTGCCTGAGCCTGTGTTTTAGGCTCGGTTCCAAACCGAGCCGAGCCAAGCTAGCTCGCAAGCTGCTCGTTTGGTTCATGAGCCTGATTCATTTTTTAATTTTAATATATATAAGGCAGTTTATTTGAGTGTGATACCTAGTATTTAATATAAATCATGATTTTTATTGATTGTTGATATTTAATTCTGAAATATAGTACATATTAATACATAATTTTTAAAGTTAGATGTTTTAATTTGTATTTTGCATGCAACATGTATTGAAATTGGCAGGCTCACAAGCCGAGCCGAGCTCAGATTTTTAGCTCAGTTCACAAACGAGCCGAGCCGAGGTCGTTTTCAACCGAGCCAAGCTCGGCTCGGCTCGTTTCCAGCCCTAATGAGGGGTGTAATGCTATGGGCAAGGTACTATGATGCGACTGTATCATACTACTGTAGCAGTGCTAATAGTGTAGATTTTACCTTCCAAAGTAATAATATGTGTTGCCTAAGTAATATTCTAGTTTCTAGGTTATTATGATAGAGATATAGTTATTATGGTATTACATCTATTAGGGATTTAGGGGTCCAAAGACTGGGTGATAAGGCCCTCGCCCTATAATAGTTTTGGCAAGGCAAGGCTTGTCCCTATAAAGCTAAGAGAGGCTCTTAGGCTTAGGACTAACTTTAAGATTGATTGATTGATAATATAATACATGAGATCCCTTCATATATAGGGAGGACTAACTTGACATAAAGAACTAATCTCTACTACTCCCTCCATCTAAAAATCTCCTACACATTACTTTTTTCATCGAGACCAAGAAAAAAAGCAAACTAGACGCTAAATAAAACGGTATTACTGCTCATTCAAGACTTGTATGGCTAGCTGGTTGAATTTGTATGGTGTGAGGCTACATGGCAGACTAATTAAGCTATGGCTGCTCAGATCACATGACATTAATTTAATCTAGCCACTAAACAAAACGATATTACTGCTCATTCAAGACTTGCATGCGTGTAAACTACAAATACGCACAACTTTTCTAGAAAAAATAGAAAATATAATACATAGGAGATTTTTGGATGGAGGAAGTATTATGGAAACCAATTACCAATCTAATCTGTACTATTATGGATACCAATGAACCAATCTAATCTCTGTCTACATAACTACAACTAATACCTTCCTTACTAATAGTATTGTGCTACAGTACCCTGCCCATAGCAATAAATTAGTGGTCAAGGTTACATTTTGTAGACTGTGTCAATGCCCTAAACTACATTTTTTCACAACCAAAGGGAGTATTATATTAATATATAATCATGGGAACAAATGAGTTTTTTCAAACATAATGATGATAAAATCCCCCTACTTCATTTTCCACTTCTCATAAAAAACAGGTGAGTGGACAAGCAACAGATATATTTTTCATTTTTTCTTCTACGGAATCACATATCACATTAATATGCAGCACCATGGCCCTTAACTTGCTCAGGTCATCTAGAAGGTTCAAATATAGCAGTGAAGACCAAAGTCATGCTCATAGGCCATAGCTACAGCATGAGCTATGTTAAGTTTCATACTTTCATTCAACACTTGTGAACAAAATCTCACTGTCAACTGTCAAGAATGGTGATATAGAAGAGTTGAGATAACCAAACATTTAACTACAAAACTGACTTGATGTTGAGAAGGTGGATATGATGTGACTTACCAACCAAATGAAAATATCAGTTCCATGGTCCAATACCACTGCTGCATTAGATTGCATGGCAAGATCATATGCTGGAAGCTCCTCAAAGGTACCACCCTCACGATGCATTATACAACGAGGTGCTAACATACGGAGTGAGAGGTCAAATGAGGCATTCAGGAACAAATTCCTAAGCACAGATCGCTCATCTTCATGCCCTATTATGCTACCTAAGAGTGCCCCCCTTCTCAAATGAAACAAAGACTCAGGTAGTGAAGCCATCTCTTTTGGGAACCGGTAAAGCTTTGATTTTGGAACTTGAGTACCAAATTTGTGAGCTATGTCCTTAATTCTTTCATCAATTGAGAGCCTCATGTCAATAGAATCTGAGGCAGTTCTGGCACGCAAGATAGCTCTCTTGCCAATGATGACTGAAGCAACATCATCCTGTACACTTGCCAGATATGCAGATAAACCATCAACGGTTTGCAGCCTCATAGTGATTACTCTGGTTATTTCTGCTTGATACATATTAGAGTAAAGGACTGCAAACTGGAAGTAAACATAATCATTCTTGATATCACCCTTTGCCTCCATAGACACAGAAAAACTCTGTGTTTCCTCAACACTATTCATATTGATACAAAATGAGGCATCATGCTTGAATGTTTCATGGGAATCAGGAGATGCCTCTTCACCAGGGCCAATGACTTGAGTAACAAGCATGTCATCGGAACATCTAATCTCAAATAAACCATGTGAACCAGCTGCTCTAGTTGACGCCCTTTGCAAGTTGACCCCAAAGGCCTCTCCAAAATCATCATGAAGTAAAAGGACACCTCCAGAACACTTTGCTAGTGGCTGCAACACAGGAACTCTCACAGGACATGTTCCAGCACAAAGGATATCAACAACAGTACTGTGCCGCTGTGCCTCATGACCAAGATGCTCCATCCACTTCATAGCTGTCTTCTCCAGGTAAGCATAATTGGGGTGTTGAACAGAATGAGGCACTGATCCTGGCCCAAATGTGCTAGGACCACCCGCACATACCAAGATCCTGTAGTTGCCTCCAGCTCTCTTGATTATTCCACGAGACAACTCCATTGATGGCCCTTGGATAATACCAAGGGCAACCTCTACCGCTGCACCAAGACATCTGTCCCTTGACACTTCCGGTACACTCAACCGATAGGGTCTCAGAGATGAGAATATTGTATGTGCAACAGGCAGTGAAGCATGTATAGGAGACAGGTATACACCTGTCCCATAGATTAGTGCCTTCAAAGACTCGCGGGTAGGTGACTTATTTCCAGGTAGCACATCCATTGATACAGCTGTCCCCTCTGAAAAATCGTACACTGAGACAGTTCGCCCATAGGAAATGATCCCAACCCTCGATGTAGGAGGGAGTGAATCCACAAGAGCATGCAATGAGCCTTGCAGATGCTGCAGGTGTGCCTCATCAAGACACTCATCTATGAGGATAAAAACAGGTCCAGAGACCCTCATCTCTGGCACTGGTACGAAACCTGGCCTCCTATTCCCTGGTTGCACATAATTGACAGCTGAGGATGCAAGCTCAGGCCACTGGAGCAGGTCATGCTTGCTGGAGACAACGAATTCCCCCTCACTGCCATTCTGGTTCTTGCAAATCACACATTGCCATTGCCCAGAGCTGATCAAAATGTCACAGTACAAATTAACATAAGCCCCACAATTGAGACATCGTCGTGGGTCACGCTCCACAGCCACCGGACCTGCTGTCACCTCCCTCCCAGGAGACACTAGAGCTCCAAACCCTAAGCTAGGAGCATTCAGCAGTTTCTTCTGCTTCAGGACCTGCAAGTAGAAATAACCGATCACAAAATGGACAAATTTTCTGTAGGAAACAAACCGCAGAAACTGCACATCCCTATGCAATGAACACTCTAAGCATCTTAAAATCAGGCATAGTTTGGATATAGTAGTGTAGTTGTGTAAGATCCAAATAATAGCGTGTTTATGTACGAGAGCAGTTGATCTCTAGGAGGAAAAAATGATAATTCGCCTCTTTGATTCACTTGATTACAATGTCCACTCTTGACAATGACATGAAGGACCATTTAAGTCAATGAATGTCGATTGACAAAAATGTGAGAGACGCGTACCTTGTGGGCGGAGAAGAGGACGTAGGGGGATTCCTCGGGGGGCGGAGCCGACGACGGGAGGTGGCCGTGGGGCGTGGCGGCGCCGTTGAGGAAATGCGGGGCGGAGGTTGGGAGCGATACGGCGGCGGAGGATGAGGAAGAGTAGGCCGAGCGGGCAGCGAACGGCACGGGCTGGGGCGAAGCCGGGGTGGCGCGGAAGGGCACCGCGGCGGGGCGCAGCGGCGAGGAGAAGACGGGCGGGCCGGGCGGCGTGCTGAAGTGCGCCGGCGCCGCGGCGGGGCTGGAGCCGGGGCCGGGGCCTGTGCTGGGACTGCCCCGCGAGGATAAGGCGCTCGGCGGGGTGAAGACCGCCGGAAACGGGGGAGGCGCGTGCGCCGGCTGCGGCTGCGGCGGCGTCGTCTCCTCCATCCCAACGTTATCGGGGGAAGTAGGACGGCGCCTGGCGCGACGCGCAGGTCTAACCTAAACTGGAAATTCTGGGATGCGAGGATTGGATTTGGGGATCTGAAGAAGACGAAGAGGAGGAGATCAGCTAGCGCTAGTCCATGAAAAATTACTGCTCATCAGTGAGCGTGGATTTGTTCCATTTTTTTTCGTCGATGTCATCGCGGGCGATCTGTGCCGATGGGGGAGGCTGGAGGGGCAGGACGGCACCGCGGTGACTCAGTGTCTGTTTGATGTTTGACAGGACGGCACTGCGGTGACTCCGGTTTTCTTCCGCTTAGAATTTGAAGTTAAAATAAACAGTATAATCTAAGTGCCTGTTTGGGACTACTCCACTCTCTTAAAATTTGCTTCACTCCACGGAATTCACTTAGAATCAGATCTAGAGTGGAGTTGCTGCTCCACTATAGAGTATTTGCACTTGTTTGGCTTGCGGAGGGAATTCAGATTCAAGAATAGTAGAATTTGGTAGGAATGTATTATTTTCCCCGAGTTTATTCATAAATCTCCAATTATATTATTTTTCATGTCAATTATGTAAAACATATTAAATTAGTACTCCCTCCATTAACTTTTAAATAACGTCGTTGACTTTTATCACAAACTTTAATCATTCATCTTATAAAAAAGTTATGTAAATATACAAAAATATAAGTTATAATCGAAGTAACTTCAATATTAAAACAAATTATAACAAAATAAATGATATTTCAATTTTTTTTGAATAAGACGAATAATCAAAATTTGTGATAAAAGTCACCAGTAACATTTAAAAAGTTAATATAGATAGTACTAAATGAAAAAGTAATAAATATCAACTAAAAAGTGAATCAATAAGTTTATAATAGCATTGGTTGGTAAATTACCCCGAACTCCACGTTTTGTTTTAAAAACTGAATCCGCAGAGCACCTCCTGAGGTGCTCCACAAAAAACGTGGAACGGAGTCGTGGATCTGCATTTTTCGCGGATCCAAAAACTTGGATCTGAACCTGTTTGGCTAGATGTTTATGGAGCGGAGCTATAAAACGTGAGACAGAGCAGTCCCAAACAAGGCCTAATTTAGGTTCTATTTGGGATTTTGTTTGAATTGGATTAATTGAAAAGTGTTGTATTGAGAAGCCAGACATTTAGCAGTATAGCTTCTTGATCAAATTTTGACATATTTTTATTACAATATTC
Organism: Zizania palustris; assembly: GCA_019279435.1. Lineage (NCBI taxonomy): Eukaryota > Viridiplantae > Streptophyta > Magnoliopsida > Poales > Poaceae > Zizania > Zizania palustris. The sequence continues at coordinate 13,390,645 of JAAALK010000288.1, forward strand.
TTGACAATTGTTTGACAATTTTTTTGATGAGGACATTGATAACAATGATAAAGACATCTAACACTCTATTATTCTTGGACCAATCACTCGCTCCCGCGCACGGAAGCTTAATTATGAGGTGCGTTTGTTTCTTATTTTACATAATGATATGGATACGGATGAGATGCTACTTATGGATGATATTTTGACTCTAAGGAACATGGGAGAAGCACTTCTGGATCAAACACAAGGGGGAGAAGCGGCACAACAATCCAACTCGAATTCCACTTCAAACTCTGATTTCGGTTCGGATTCAGCGGAGCATCCTTCAGTAAAATGGGCATAACTTTCTCGTACGGAGGCGGATTGAGGCGTTCTTTAAGGCGTCGGAAAGATAACGAAAATATATTTCCAATGGATCTGTTTCTAAGTCCTGGTTCGTTACAAAGCGTTCTGTGTCGTCCAAACAAGTCACCTGATGCTGCGTCACCGTTTTGGCCCACGTCGGGCCTTGTATCTGTTTGGGACCTTAAGCCCAACATTAGTCTCGACTTTTCTACAAACCCTAGGTATTAATACTCTGCATCCGCTAGGGATTAGGGTTGGGTTTTGCTTAGTTTCGAATCTCTTGTAGATTGAACTCTGACTTCGTCAGATTGCGGAACCTCACTTGAGAAATCGATCTCTCTTCTGTTTTGCGAGATTGTGTTTCCGTGTTCTTGCTTGTATTCTTGATTCGCAGGCAGAGATAAGCTTTCTTGGCGAAGTCAATCGCGTTCATGCGTGGTTGATAACCAACAGAGCCATGGTGTAGCGATTGCTGGGGTTCGGATCTGTGGTGATCAGAAGCCAGATCGTCAACGTCGAGTCCTCCACCAATCGAGTTTACCCCCCGACAGAAGATCGGGCACCCGTGCGCATCATTTTTAATGATTTGTTAATGTTTTTTCATATATCATACCACAAAAATATCCAAAATATTCTTTACTGCATTATATTAGTAATTAATATTCCATAACGTATTGTATGGCACGGTCCACAATACACTTTACAAATATATATATATAACTAAAATATATCAAAAGTAATATATTGTTCTTTACAATATATTATATATGTGACTAATATATACCAAAAGTACTATAATGTTGAAGTAGCCATATCAGCGACTGAATAATGCATTTGAAATAGCTTCATGCACCGTGTTCATGTTTTCATCTTTGACATGTGTGCCATCACTATTTTGGATAGGGTCAATAGTCATGTCACCATCAATATACCCTTCATCATCTTGTGGCATGTCGAAATCTCGATCATGTTGATTACATTCCTAAATAAAAATATGTAAAGCCATTGTTGCAACAATAATTTTATTTTGTTTCGCCATTGGATAACTCAGTATAACCAAAAGAATACGCCATTTCATCTTCCAAATATCAAATGCATGTTCGATGCGGTTTCGAATAGATGAGTGAAAGTAGTTGAATAATTCTTTCTTTCCAACCGGTGAAGAACCATTTCGAAACTCGGGCTCATGGTTCTTTTGACCTTTACAAGGAGGTAAATAACCTTTGTGTTTTGGATATCCTGAATCAATAAGGAAATATTTACCTATAGTGCTTCAACATGTTAGAAAGAATGTACACATATATTGTTAAAAACACATTGAATTGACAATTTTTACCTTCCGGTGGGTGTGGAAATTAATCCTTAAAAGTTATCAAGGTATCGAGGAATAGTCTAGTATCATGGACAAAGCCAGGCCAACCCGCACAAACAAAAGTGAATCTCATATCAAAGTCGCATACAACCATCACATTTTGACTAGTGTATCTATGTCTATTGTAGTGCACTGGACGCCCAGAAGAAGGCACAATCACTGAAACATGTGCCCCATCTATTGCACCAATGCAATCATTGAAATGTGGTGAGTACCTAGAATCCCTAAGTCTAGGATGCACTGTACTGAACTGTGGGTCACATGGTTTTATGATATCTTTTGCCATATTGTATACAGATTGCAACACTTGATTAAACTATCTGCTAACAGTTTCTCAAGAGTGACCAAATCAGTTTTGCACTTGGATGTTAGACCGAGGAGCTCCACAAGTCCATAGAAACATGCTCAATGCTTCTTTGGAACACATTTCTCTAGATGATTTCAATCCATACTAATTAACTAATGTGTCATGCAGATTCATAAAAACCGATGTTCACATCATGAACATCTTATAATAGTCAAGTGATCTACTCAATTGCTCTTCTACCCATTGTCCAGTCATCATTGGGACTCTTCTAGTCCTTTTTGTGCTTGAGCCACTTTAGTTATCCAAATAACTATATACAACCAATGCAACAAGTGGATCCAACATATCATACCTCTCATCTTTCTTTAACTCTATGTTGTCATCATCGATAGGGTCATCATCAGTTGAGCAGTCCAAAAAGTCTTCACTTCCATCTATAGAACACAACATTGGACAAATACAAAAATTAAAAGAAGGATACACTCATCACAAAACATAACTGTAATAACAATATAATGTTCACAATACACATACATAGCAATCCAAACATGCATAAATCCATAACACAACCATAGTAAAATATACATGCATAGGTCCATAACACACATAACACAAAAAAAACCTAGGATATATAGATATACAATATATCAACTAACGCTTCTTTTCATTCCATGTTCTCCGTAACCATGCTAGCCTTCCTTCAGGTGTCTTTAAGGTAAGGAAGACATCACGAAATTGTTTCTTGATGAGCAACTGTGTGGCAAAAAAATGTTCATCACTACCTTCTACAACCCCTGCATCAATAACTTGATCAAGCAAAACTGCAATTTCTTTTCTAACGGGGTCATCCATTGGGGATTGCTCAGAACTAAAAACACTAGAAGCTTTGATTGATTGTGATTTCTCAACAAAAGAATCAACCAACCGCTTAAATTGCACATCACGAAATGACTTTTTAGTTTCAACCTGTCAGGTGAATGTTGTTGCATAGTTCTTTTTCCTTTATTGGTCTTCATTCGTTGATAATGTTTAGAACTTGTGGGTGTTGCAACTTCTTCAGGTGTGTCACCCCCACACTCTTCGTTCTGATCGCCCTCATCACCCATATCTTCTCCAACCCCTGGCACAACGGCGCTTGCATTGGTACAACTTGCACCTTCAAACATTATAGCAAGTAATTCTTCAAACTCTAGTGGCCCTTTCCTAAAATTCACACATGTTGGCATGTCCTGTTAAAAACATTCACAAGTGCATTAACATACAATAGAAGAAAAAATGAACAAACCAAAATATATATAACCATACCTCGCATTGAAGTTTCCACCACGCCCCACTTGATGTAATTGTACCAATATTTGGGTCCATTCCAAGGCCAGAAGAGTTTATCTTTATTTCTCTACATTAAAAACAATGGCAACAAGGCTAGTAATGGTGAAGAGCATTTGCCCTGTTTACCAGCACCTAAAAAACAACTTGTAATAAGCAAATTTTCATTTACAAAACTGACATAGCTACTGGTTCGAACAAATAAACATGAAAAAAGAAGCTTTTCACACATCAATGTAGGTGCTCTAGATTAATCAAGCACAAAATCAACAAGAGTAAACCCTGTGCAACTAGAGCACAAAATGTTCACATATCTTCCAACCTGAGTAGTTTAAGTGTGACGAGGGCTGGACTGCGGTGGTGTTGCTTCTCTCCGGCGACGGTGGCGCCTTGGATCCTTTTCGGTGGCATCAGCGTCCTCTCCGTCAGCACTGACATGGTTTCTCACCGACGATGGCTAGGGTTTGGGAGCGAATGGGCTGAGGGCGGAAGGAGATGTGCTGGCGATGAAGAAGTTGGTCGGTGGACTGCAGCGGAGAGCTTCCTTGCCGGCGGCGGTGGCGACAGCGTCGGCGTGGCTCCGCCACAGCAGTGGCGACTAGAGCACCTGTGCGGGGGCAAAGTTGTGCGAGCGGCTGGGGCGTGGGGGAAAAGACTTTTGCTGAAGAAGCTCTGAAGCTGCTCAGGTGAGAAATTCTGCTTCTAGTTATAGCTACTGTAACAATTTTTAAAATCTACTTCAGAGAATCCATTCGTTTGGGACAGATTCTGGCTTCTGAGAAGTAGAAGATGCCTCAGAATCCACCCCAAACAGGGCAAAAACAAAATTGAGTTGTTAAAAATTATATTCCACCACTCCATCGTCTACTCACACAAATTACAGCGTGCATAAATTACAGCTAGCAAGAGATGAAGCCGTGAATCAATTCTATTTAGAAACAACGTACTGTGGCAAATTTAGGATTTTATAAATAGGTATGTCATGTTAAAATATTTACGTATAATATGATAAAAATATTTTTAATTGGATAAATAATTATTGAATTTGTATTATAATTCAGTATACTATACTAAATAATATGATGCATCTTAAATTTAAAAAATTAAGTTTGTATGATACATCAAAATCTATATATGTAATTAGGTAAAAATAAATTTCTAATTGGATAAAAATTATTAAATTTATACCTTAATTCATTATACATGTACTAAATAATATGGTAAATCCTAAATTAAAAGATTAAGTTTGTATGTCACATCAAAATCTATGTATAAAATTTGACAAAAATATTTTTAATTGAATAAATAACTATTAAATTTGCATCATAATTCAGGGAGTTCAAAACAAAGAATCATCTAATCTAAATAGGGCGAACAACAAATCGCTGAATTATTTATTTACTGGCCGCTTGAAAAAAAGGAAAAATAAATGAATGAATTGCAGCGCCTAGTGGGATCTAATGCGGCACCTTACAATTAAATCACAATGCCTCGTCCAATGAACCATGATTCCCTTGAAATGAAATTATGAATCCTAATATATCAATGGTTAAATCTTATAGAGCGCAGGATATGTTGGAGACTAATTGGAACACCCTATAGATCCGCCACTAGATACTAATAGTGAGTTTACTACCATTAGCATCGCTCCTATCTCTATATGCACGTCGACATCCTGTCTACTCGGCCTCCTTGCCCCACCCCTAGTCAGTGCTCGCACCCCACCCCTGCCCCTAGCTCGGCGGCACGCCAACTCACTCATGCCATCTGCAGCACTAAAACCAATGATAGAAGGAGGTGCAGTTGCAGGACAAATGTTAGAATGACACCAACTAAATAGTGGAAGCAACAAGGTACAAGAAACTGCGATAAGTCACTGATACCTTTAATCGGTCGGAGCAGTTATAGCTTAGCGATGAGGCGATGGCAGCGACAGCGTGGGGGAGATAGACAGAAAAAAGAAGGTTTCTTATAGTTTTGAACCCTAGACTGGAAGCCCATAGACCCACATGAGTTGTATTGGGCCCTTAGGCTTTGAATGGCCCAAGACCAAATAAGATTTACATTCAAGGTCCAAATTTTGCTTGGAGATGTGACATTTATTAGATAACTTTTTCAATCTATTCATTAAATTTATAATATTTAATTAATTCATGTATTAATAATTCTAGATAGCCTTTTCAAAGCAAGAGTATTCATTAACTTTAAAACATTTAGTTAATTTATGAATTAATAATGCTAGATATTTTTTAAGTTGTTTATTAACTTTATAATATTTAATTAATTCATGTATTGATAATGCTAGGTAATTTTTTGCAGATATTTTATTAACCTTGTAGTATCTACTATTTTATTAATTCATGTATCAATTTATCAGTTAATCGGAAGGCAAGTTGAATTTCACTGAAATGCACAAATCCGCACGCTCTCCCTTGCCTGGTAGGGAGGGGCGCTGTGCGGAAGGAAGGGGTATAGGTTGGCCCCGTGTGGAGGGGAGGGTGGGGCAGCGGCGAAGCTACGATGGGGTGCGGGTGGTGTGTGAGTTATGGTAGGCAGGTACACAAGAGCAGCGTTCGCGGAGGGGAGAGGGAGGAGTAGGGGTGGGCTGGGTGGATGATCCACGTATCAATGAGAAAATTAGATGCATGATAGACTCACCAACATTTATTTCTTTTAAAAATAGTATAGATGACCTTATTGTCTGCGTGGAATGGTAAAATGTTGTATTACCTTTTGACTTATTTTATTTGATATTTAATTGATAATACATTATTAAAGATCTAATTAAGCCTATGAAATATTAAAACATAAATTTTCAACACAATTTTTTATATATTAAGTAGTTATCTAAATGTTGGTTGAGCTATTGAGTTATTCACTTGTTTTATATTTCACTTTCTAATTTGTGCATCCTGCTACTATTATTAATAGATGTCCACATGTTTAACTGTCATTAACATGCAAAACTATAATAGTGTTAATAGTAACATTAGATGAATAACAAGATATTTTCATTTGCTTAATAATGACATAATTCTCATGTTGAGATAAAATAATAAAATTTATCGTCATTTTTATATATATCGTAAACCAGAAATATTAGGTTTGAACTATTTTAAATATATTATACCTATAGTTCCCTCAATGTTTTATATTTAGTTTCCAATATGTATGCCATGCAATTTATTTATTTGTTTCTTTTTATGATTATATAGTTTTAAACCAATGATGATTGTTGTCAAGGATAAATTACTTATCATCTATTTGACTAAATGGGCAAGATGCTCCAATGAATGTACTATCGTTCTTGTGACTATGCTTAGAGCAAAACATGAACAAAGTAACCTTAATGCATCCTTATTAAAAATGTGCCAATTTACTTGTGATGAACAAACCGTCTAATATATGATTATATTAACCTATTACTATTTAGATTTTAATCTACATTTACATGCTTTAGTAGGGCCTATTTTGAGCCAAACATCGGAATTGCACGCAAGGTGAGGCGGAGGTAATGGAAGTTTAATTTAATTATTTTACTAATTTGTTTTTGCTATTATACTCATCTATTGTAATTAATTTATAGTCTCAATGACGAACTCGGTGAGAGACCTTCTCCATAGCGTCAAGAGGGCAAGAATTTACTGGACAAGCATGACAACTTTAGAAGTTTGCTAGAAGTAGATGTGATCTTTTTGCTTAATATACTTCTATCTAGCATGCTTGCTAGATAATCATGATTGTGTAATTTTTGTGTTAACTTTTAGATGCATTTATATAAAGAAAAGTTGCAATTAAATTACGATAGATACTATTTTATCATGTTTTAAGTTATGTGTATAATTTCTGTGTTGTGTCGTTAATATTGTAAAAAATATCGTTTCAACATACGAGTCCTCAACTGGTCAAACATAAAAGAGTGCCTCATCAATATTGAAAATATTAATTAATTATCTTTAGTACTATCAATCAGAGTGGATGCGCGTAACGACGAAGATATGATTGAGACGAACACAACATTGTGCATTCTATGTGAGATGCAATGGACGCTAAGCGCGTGGTCGCTCTGCTTGCCTACATAGAAATGCTTCTACGCACACCGATCGGATCTATTCATAGGGGAGACGAGACTGTCATCTATTGACCAGGGGAGTTGTCAGCCAAGCGGCTGGGCAGGTGGGAGCCGACCCATGGGCCAAGCGGGATGAGCTCATTTAAAGCAGCCCATTATTATTTTTTAAATAATACATTTAAAAAATCAATTATGATTTGGAAAAATTACAAAATAGTTACCTATCGATTCATCATCGGTCGAGTTAGGCGCCAACGACTAGTTCAACGGGATCTTGACGTGCGCCTGACATATGTCGATTGATCGGCCGATCAAGCACCGATTTGCAATGGTCCATCCAGATTGACACATGGTCGATGGATCTAGGCCACGTAGCCTAGATCGACCAATCATGTACTTTACTATGTTAGATATTTAATGTAACGATAATTTGAATGTAATTCACGTATTATTAAAAAGTTTAATAGTACTGACGTGCTAGACACATAATTATGTTTATCATATTGTTTGCTACTTAATTTAAATTTGTTGGTGTAAACTTAATATTTTGAGGTATTATGGATAGAACATCATTTAAGATTTACAATGGAGATGGTCAAGTACGTATTGGTCATGATGATGCTGACCTTAGTAGTTTTCAATGTACCGAGAATAGTTTAAGTCGGGTGGTGGAACATAGCATTGATAATGTTAAGCAGTTGATGTATCATATTTTTCAATTGGATATGGTGCAGTTGGATTTGTATCTGTATGCCCGATGTAGTCGTGCGGCCGAAAGGTATTTTTGAGAGATGGTTCCTGTTACCTCGATCAACATGTGGAGGGGTATGTTAGAAAGGCGTTAAAGCAAGGTTGGGAACAAATTTTGCTGGTCTATTTTACTCCTTGTGTCCTTCCAACTCTAGACCTAGCACCAGAGCAAGTTGTTGAGTCTGAAGTACAATTTGAGGTTGGCAAGAGTAGCTAAGTCTAGGAAGTTATCCCCGACATGGATGTAGTGTCACATTCTGGGGATGCTCCCCCTTCTATAGTACATAGGGCTACTAAAGGGCAAGCTGACAAAGAGGAGGAAATAGAGGTCATACCTGACTTGCTAGATAGAGAGGAATAAGAATTTAAGGAAGCAGTGGAGCAGGATTGTAACACCCCAAATTTTCAATACAATAAAAATATTATTAAATTCAATTTCCTGGAATATATATTTCTGAAAATACTTTAATACCCTTTTATACCATTTTGAACCACAACATAGAGTAGATGGCCAAACTAGGATGTGAAACTTTTTGTATATGATCCTAAGACCAAAATATATTTTTGAGAATTTTATAAATTTTTACCAAGCTTGGAAGTAGCCCTAATATTTTAGTCTAATTTCTGGAATTATTTTTAATCAGAAATGCTTTAAAACAGTAATGGGCTCCCCTCCCTCCTTTCTCTCTCTCCCGGCCGGCCCAGCCCACTCCCTCCCACGCGCTCGGACTAATAACCGGGCCCCGCCTGTCAGCGACCCCTCCTCTCTTCACACGCGCGCCCGACGCCTCGGCCCCACCCGTCAGCTCTCTCCCTCGCGCACCCGCGCCCGCTGGCCAGTGGCCCCCGCCTGTCAGCTTCGTCATCAACCTTACGCCAACCCCCCCTAATCGCGCCAGCCGACGACCTCGCCTCGGATCCGCTCGCCGGCTCCCCCTCCCGTTAAACCGACGCCGGCAATTAATTCCCTGAGGCCCGCCGACCATTTAAACGCATAAAGGCACGCGTTTAAGCCCCCGGGAACGCAGCGCCGTGCATGGCCGAGCCCTCGCCGGCGACTTAAAGCCCTCCCTCGTCTTTCCTTGCATGCGAGCCCCCTCCGATGCCCTATTTAAACCCCCGGCCTCCACCGCGTTCGACCCCCACGCCGCCGACCACTTCCCGTCGACCCCTCGCCTCGCCTAAGGTACCGTCGCGACCGCCGTAGCACCCTCTTTCCATTTCTAGGCTTAGCTAGGGTCGCCGTCGCTCGCCATGGCCGCTGGCCCGCTCGCCGTCGCCGGAGAAGACGACCGGCACGGGTCGAGTACCCGTGCCGTGTCGGATCTGATCCCGACCGTGCGATCGTGATCGGATGGCGCGTGTGAGCCCACGTACGTGATCTAATCCACACCGTCGGATCTGGTCAAAGCATTACGTTTTAATCTCGCGCGTCCATTTCCATTTAAAACCTGCGATCAATCTCGTGCGTCCACGTAGTACCCTTTCGCACGTTTTAATCCTGGCCGTTCGTTTTCACTTAAGCGCCCCACCTCGCCTGCGCACGTTGGATCTGGATCCAACGGTCCGGATCAATCGGCGCACGCGCACAGTGCGCGGGTTCACCGTGGGCCTAGCTCACCGTGGACCCGAGGGGATTTAAATTTGAAAATAAATTCCAGAAAAGGTTTTTAAAACTTGTAAAATTCATATCTGGCGCATTTGAACTCTAAAAATTGCCATTCTAATTTCATAAAATTCATAATGTTATTCTCTACATGTTTATGCAATAAAAATAGTAGGTTTACTTTGGACATTTCATGTTTATTTAAATGAACATTCAAATACCCTTAGGTTAAAAAATGAAAATTTAAATTATTTAAATGAGAATAACCACTTTTAAAACCTTTTTCAAAAGACAACACTTCATTTTAATTTCTTTTAAAATTATCTATAACTGAATTTCAAGAACCCTAACAACTTGATTTATTTTTAATCAAACCAACTTAAACCTATGTGATTATTATGTGATGTTACATTGTTTGGTGAATGTTGTATTTATTTTATTTTATTTTATTATATTGAAAAGACTACGACGCCGTCGAGGAGCCGGAATACTTCCCGGAAGTCCCTCCCTCGCCTTTCGCTGAACAAGGCAAGTCACCAAAACAATCTTTTGAGCATATTGAACCCATGTTTGATTAAACTATCGCTAAAACACATAGGTTATATATGCATTAGTCAAATGAACACTTACAATATATTTATTTAGGATCCCCCGACCTTGATGTGCAACCCAAGCCATGCTCTCTAGCCTAAACTCCTTGTCACCATATGATAAATGTTATTAGCTAGTGTCCAATATATCGACACGATCGCTATAGGATAAAAATGAGTCGTAGTACATGGTTCTATTATATGATCCCTATGTTTCTTATCTATGGAATTCTGTCGGTGTTGGAGTTGTGGTTGTGAGTGAATGCATGGTGGGTTCCGGGTGCAAGCTAGGGCATTGGTCGGTAGCACCCGGGGCACTATAAGGACCGGTCTGAGGGATCCGTTGCAATACACTTCCGTACTAACCATAAGTCTAGTGGGTAAGTCCTAACTAAGGTATGGAGTGTTCCAAACCGAGGCCACCATTTGGAGATGGGTCAAGCAGCACCTGCGGGTGGCTTGTACCAACGTGGCGCAAAAGGGGGTGCGACGTTAGCCGGGATGCGGCCCGGCGCGTCGGCGAAACCTAGAGCGGGTGGTTATCGCTTGGAACATTCATGCCGAGGTTTTGGCACAATTTCCCGTGGTATGGGTCATCTCGTTTGGGATGAGTGCGTGCCTTGTGGGTACAGTAGTACATCTCTGATTAGAGTCTTAAATCTTTTCAAAAAGTCGAGCCCACGATCAAGGGTGGGTTGCGTGACATCCCCCAGTTAGATTACTTTGAATATGTATGTGCATAATGGATTGACATGTAAGGACTATTGTGCGAGGAGGTAAACGTACTCCTCGAGTTAGTTGATGTTGTTGATGTTCATGTTTACTTTTCCGCATGATTAAAACGTGACTACACTAAATGCAATAACTGAAACTGTACTTTTCCGCAATGTTAGCCATTACCCTTCTTTGTTTATTATCCTGCATTATTACTTGCATTTGCGGTGGCTTGTTGAGTACTTTTTGTACTCATACCCGTTGGACCCCACAGAGGATGCTTACTATGAAGACGGTCTGGAGTAGCGACCCAGTCGAGAAGAAAGATCCTGAAGGAGATGTTCGTCATGCCGCTTTTTAATTATTTTTATTACTGTTTTTACTAAAACTTTGATGTAATAAATATGGTCTGCGTACCATGAATACTGTCGTATGTACGTTGTCGCATGATGAACCTCTTGTATTATTGTTTTTCTTATGAAATTCAATAATGTCTCGATTTTGGTAAATCGGGGCGCTACAAGATGGTATCAGAGCCGACTTGACTATAGGAAGCCAAACAGACCCGCCTAGCCATTAGCCACAGGAAATTATTTCTCGAAAATCTACTTTATAAACTTTGTTCCTCTCCTCACTTTTATTCAACTTGCTGTTTTGTAGATGCCGGTATACCAAGTGCACAGCTACTGCCGCCATTACGAGGGCTTCGTCCGGGAGCTCCGTATGATGCTCACCTTCCTCGGGTTCCTCTTCGAACCCGAATTCCCAGGAGTGTACCCCGATGAGTTCGTCGGGCCTTGCGACGTCTCCCTCACCGTCCACGGCTCCGGAGAACACCTGCCGCCCTACACCACAGCACTTGGAGGCCCGACTTTCGACGTCGCGTGCCAACGAGTTGCCCTCCAGGCCCTCATGGAGCTGAGGATGATCTACGATGATCGTCTTCAGAACTCGTCCTTCCGGCTCGTGCCGAAGCGTACTCCCGGAGCCCACCGTAGTATCTACCTCGGAGTTCACTCCGTGCGTGATCCGGTCATGGCCCGGCAGTCGCGTCTTCTGCAGGCTATGGAGACCTCCATACTGAGGCGGTGCTCGACACCGATGAGCACCATGAGGTGGTTGAGTTCCTTCGTGAAGAAACGAAGAACTTGATCCAACAGAACGGCGAGCTGCAGCGCAAGATCATGCAGCTGCAGAAGGATATGCGGAGATGGTTCCTTCTTCTTCCAAGGAAGAAGAAGCCCATCCGTGAGCCCCTCCCTCGCCCCAAGAGGATCCCGCCACAACCCTCCCCGCCGGACCCTACACCAGCGCCCCTGCACCGCGCCCCGGCCTCGTCTCCGACTCCATCATCGAGAACTTTCTCGAACCCACCATCCCTCTGGAGCCGCGTACCCGTGGTTCCAAGAGCACGGAGACCGCCTCTGGTGGCGAGTAGGCGTTAGAGGCCGCTATTTTAGATAATACATAATTTTGTATGTGGTGCTATCCGCAACAAGTGTGTTGTGGATAGAATAAAAACTTGATTGTAATGAACAATTTCTACCACTCCATTTATGTGCTGAATCTTATATGATATTTTTGGTTGTATTATTGTTTCGTCATCTTTTGCCTTATCCCTATGTATATTCAGAAGATGGCCGACCACCAGAACACCGGTTCCAACAACGGTGAAGGAGGAAGCCGCGACGCACGCGAGGGTGTTGTACCCATCTGGGGTGCAACAGGCCCACGTCAGTCTGGGTCGCCCTCCGCTAACCACCCTCCTTTGGCGGAAATGATGGCGAATCAGAACCAACTGATCACCGCCCTCCTCACGCAGATGCAGCACCAACAGCTCAGTTGGACCATCTGCAGAACGGGGAGCCTGCCCCTCGCGCACCAGCACCCGCACCCGCTCCACAACTCTACGAGTTCCTGCGCGTGCGCCCCGCCCATTTTCTCAAGCACCCACCAACCCGATGGAGGCCGAGATTGGCTTCGCACCATCGGAAGGAAGCTTGACCTCCTCCCCTGCACCGACCGGGAGCGAGTGGCCTTCGCCACTCATCAGCTCCAGGGTCCCGCCGCTGAATGATGGGACAATTATCGCGAGTCCCAGCCGGAGGGCCACGTGGTGACCTGGGCGGAGTTCACCATCGCCTTCCGTGCCGCCCATGTCCCCGCCGATGTCATCGCGGTGAAATAGCAGGAGTTCCGCGACCTGCAACAAGGCAACCGGACCATCATGGAGTACCTCCATGAGTTCAATCGCCTCGCCCGCTACGCACCGGAGGAAGTGCGCACCGACACCCTCCGCCAAGCCAAGTTCCTCCGGGGACTCAAGGATGAGCTGTCCATCCAGCTCGTCGCCACCGACTATGCCGACTTCCAACGCTAGTCAACAAAGCGCTCATCCAAGAGACTGAGCAAAATAGGCTGGACCTCAAGAAGAGGAAGATGATCGCCTTCAAGCACCAGCAGGCGAACTCTTAGAGGCCCCGCTTCGTCCCTCAGCCACCAGCACCCGCCTACCATCCTCGGCCCGCCTTCAGGCCACCTCACGCCACCGGTGGATCCAACGCCGGGCATTCTCGCCCCACTCCACCAGCTCCGGCCGCTCAGCCGACGCCAGCCGCCAAGGCTCCGATCTTGAAGGATCACCAAGGGAGGCCGGTCATCTGCTTCAACTGCCGCAAGGAAGGGCACTATTCGCACCAGTGTCCTCACCCCAAGCAGACTCAAGGCGCGGCACCCAACCAGGCGGTTCGTGCCCGCGTCAACCACATCAGCACAGAGGAAGCTCAGGAGGCTCCTGAAGTCGTGCTCGGTACGTTTGCTGTGAATTCCGTACCAGCCGTAATATTATTTGACTCTGGAGCAACACACTCCTTCGTCTCTGAAGAATTTGTGAAAACAAACGAACTGGACGTACTCCCTCTACCCATCCCCATGGTGATTGCCACTCCCGACAATAGAACCTTAGCCCGCTTATACAGCCCTAAGGTTCAGGTTGAGATCCAAGGAGTATTATTTTGGGCCAAGCCAGTCCTCATAGAATGCACCGGACTCGACCTTATACTAGGGATGAATTGGTTGATGAAGCACAAGGAAGTGATCGACTGTGCCAACAAGTCCGTCACGGTGACCAACCCTGAATGCGCAGCCGTCACCCTTTCGAATGACCCGTCGCAAACCACTCGGAGCATCCCTTCGCTCAATAGCTCTTGAAGAAGTGCCCATAGTCAAGGAGTTCGCGGACGTCTTCCCTGAAGACCTACCCGGAATGCCTCCCAAGCGGGACATCGAATTCAGAATCGAACTTGTCCCCAGGACCACTCCAATCTCCAAGCGTCCGTACCGGATGGCCGCTAATGAACTAGCCGAAGTCAAGAGCAACATCGAAGACCTAGAGCAGAAAGGGTACATCCGACCGAGTACCTCACCCTGGGGTGCACCGGTTATATTTGCCATGAAGAAGGACAAGACCAAGAGGATGTGCCGTGGACTATAGAGCCTTGAATGACGTAACCATCAAGAACAAATACCCATTGCCTCGGATCGACGACCTGTTCGATCAGCTGAAAGGATCCTCGGTGTTTTCCAAGATCGACCTCAGGTCAGGTTATCACTAATTGAGGATTAGAGAAGAAGACATACCCAAGACTGCCTTCACCTCTCTCTATGGACTCTATGAGTACACCGTGATGTCGTTCGGACTCACGAATGCCCGGCCTTTTTCATGAACATGATGAACAATGTATTCATGGAGTTCTTGGACAAGTTCATCGTGGTATTCATCGACGATATCCTCGTTTACTCCAAGACCAAGGAAGAACATGAAACTCACCTCCGTTTGACCCTCGGAAAGCTAAGGGAGCAGCAACTGTATGCCAAGTACAGCAAATGTGAATTTGGTCGTCAGAGGTGAAGTTCCTTGGCAATGTTATATCTGCCGGAGGAATAGTAGTGGACCAACCACCGTTGAAGCAGTAACCAACTGGCTGCAGCCCATGACCGTGACCGAGATCCGGAGTTTTCTCGGATTGGCCGGATACTACTGCCGGTTCATCGAGAATTTTTCCAAGATCGCCAAGCCTATGACCCGACTTTTGCAGAAGGAAGTGAAATTTGAATGGAACCCCGACTGTGAAGAAAGCTTCCAGACCCTCAAGAAGAAGCTAGTGTCAGCTCCTATTCTGACTCTGCCAGACATCCAGAAAGACTTCCACGTCTACTGTGATGCCTCTCATCAAGGATTGGGATGCGTCTTAATGCAAGAAGGGAAAGTGATATCCTACGCCTCCCGGCAACTGAGACCGCATGAGCTGAACTACCCAACCCACGACCTGAACTAGCAGCCGTGGTTCATGCCTTGAAGATATGGAGGACATTACCTCGTGGGGAATCGGTGTGAGGTCTTCACCGACCACAAGAGCCTCAAGTACATATTGACCCAACCAGATCTGAATCTCAGGCAAAGGAGATGGTTGGAACTGATCAAGGATTATGACTTGGGCATCCATTATCATCCAGGCAAGGCCAATGTGGTGGCAGACGCCCTTAGTCGAAAAGGGTACTGCAATGCCATCATGATTCAGGACCAAGCTCCTTTACTCTACAAGGAGATGGAAAGGCTAAACCTAGGGATCACCACTCGAGCGTACCTCGCTGCCTTGGAGTCTCGGCCTGTCTTAATAGACCAGATCTGAGAAAAGCAGAAGGAAGACCCGGACATCCTGGAGATCCAGCAAAACATGAGGAAGGGTAAAGCCCCCGGATTTTCTCGAGGACGAGCATGGTACCATCTGGTTCGGAAACCGGATCTACGTACCCGACAAACCTGAGTTGAAGACCCTCATCCTTCAAGAAGCCCACGATACTCTATACTCCATCCATCCCGGGAGTACAAAGATGTATCAAGACCTGAAGGAAAAATATTGGTGGGTCAGCATGAAGAGAGAGATAGCTAAGTATGTGGCCAAGTGCGACACATGCCGGCGAGTCAAGGCAGAGCATCAGAGGCCTGCCGGACTTCTTCAACCTCTCAGGTCCCTGAATGGAAGTGGGAAGAGATAGGAATGGACTTCATCACGGGACTGCCCAGGACCCAGCTGGTCACGATTCTATCTGGGTGATCGTCGACCGACTCACCAAGGTAGCTCACTTCGTTCTGGTCAAGACAACTTACACCGTTGCCAAGTTGGCTGAGTTGTATATGACCCGGATCGTGTGCCTTCACGGAGTTCCTAAGAAGATTGTATCTGACCACGGGAGTCAGTTTACCTCCAAGTTTTGGAAGAACCTTCAAGAGGAACTCGGCACCCGGCTGAACTTTAGCACCGCCTATCATCCACAGACCGACGGTCAAACCGAAAGGGTCAACCAGATATTGGAAGATATGCTTAGAGCTTGTGCTCTAGACTTTGGCGGAATGTGGGACAAGAACTTGCCATATGCGGAGTTCTCCTACAACAACAGCTACCAAGCCAGCCTACAAATGTCCCCGTTCGAAGCACTCTACGGACGTAAGTGCAGAACACCGTTTCTCTGGGATCAAACCGAAGAGTCACAACTGTTTGGGACTGATCTATTAAGAGAAGCTGAAGAGAAGGTCAAAATCATAAGAGACCGATTGAAGGCAGCCCAATCCCGGCAGAAGAGCTATGCCGACAACTGTCGAAGAGATCTAGCCTTTGAGGAGGGCGATTATGTCTATCTTCGAGTCACTCCCCTCCGTGGTACTCAAAGGTTCAACATGAAAGACAAGCTAGCACCCCCGCTACGTCGGACCTTTTCAGATCCTCCGACGACAAGGAGAAGTGGCATATCAACTTGAACTGCCTCCATCCTTGGCAGGAGTTCATGATGTGTTCCACGTCTCCTAGCTGAAGAAGTGCCTCCGTGTACCCACCGAGCAAGCCGACCTTCAACATCTCACGTCCATGAAGACTTGACCTACATAGAGAAACCCATCAAGATCTTGGAAACCAAGGAGAGAGTAACCAGAAGCCGCGTCGTTCGCTTCTGCAAGGTTCAATGGAACAACCATCCCGCCGAAGAAGCCACTTGGGAAAAGGAAGATGAACTAAAAGCCCAATACCCCGAGTTATTGGAGTAACGTTCCAATCTCGAGGACGAGATTCTTGTAAGGGGGATAGGTTTGTAACACCCCAAATTTTCAATACAATAAAAATATTATTAAATTCAATTTCCTGGAATATATATTTCTGAAAATACTTTAATACCCTTTATACCATTTTGAACCACAACATAGAGTAGATGGCCAAACTAGGATGTGAAACTTTTGTGTATGATCCTAAGACCAAAATATATTTTTGAGAATTTTTATAAATTTTTACCAAGCTTGGAAGTAGCCCTAATATTTTAGTCTAATTTCTGGAATTATTTTTAATCAGAAATGCTTTAAAATAGTAATGGCTCCCCTCCCTCCTTTCTCCTCTCTCTCCCGGCCGGCCCCAGCCCACTCCCTCCCGCGCACTCGGACTGATACCGGGCCCCGCCTGTCAGCGACCCCTCCTCTCTTCACGCGCGCGCCCGACGCCTCGGCCCCACCCGTCAGCTCTCTACCTCGCGCACCGCACCTGCTGGCCAGTGGCCCCCGCCTGTCAGCTTCGTCATCAACCGCGCGCCAACCCCCCCTAATCGCGTCGGCCGACGACCTCGCCTCGGATCCACTCGCCGGCTCCCCCTCTCGTTAAACCGACGCCGACAATTAATTCCTTGAGGCCCGCCGACCATTTAAACGCATAAAGGCACGCGTTTAAGCCCCCGGGAACACAGCGCCGTGCATGGCCGAGCCCTCGTCGGCGACTTAAAGCCCTCCCTCGGCTTTCCTTGCATGCGAGCCCCCTCCGACGCCCTATTTAAACCCCCCGGCCTCCGCCACGTTCGACCCCCACGCCCACTCACTTCGAGAACGAACAGAACACCCGCGATTCGCATTTTAGTGCTCCCCTTCCGCTTCGTCTCCGGTCCGCCGTTCACCGTCGCCTCAGACCACCTCCGTCCACGCCCTCGCCAACCATCGTGACCGCAAGGACGACCTCGACCTCGGCCACCCCTCCGCCGACGTCGAACCCCGCCGGAACACCATCGCCGACGAGGAGCCCGAACAACTTCGTCGTCTACCCTCGCCACCGACCGCTTCCCGTTGACCCCTCGCCTCGCCTAAGGTACCGTCGCGACTGCCGTAGCACCCTCTTTCCATTTCTAGGCTTAGCTAGGGTCGCCGTCGCTCGCCATGGCCGCTGGCCCGCTCGCCGTCACCGGAGAAGACGACCGGCACGGGTCGAGTACCCGTGCCGTGTCGGATCTGATCCCGACCGTGCGATCGCGATCGGATGGCGCGTGTGAGCCCACGTACGCGATCTAATCCGCACAGTCGGATCTGGTCAAAGCGTTACATTTAATCTCGCGCGTCCATTTCCATTTAAAACCTGCGATCAATCTCGTGCGTCCACGTAGTACCCTTTCACACGTTTTAATCCTGGCCGTTCGTTTTCACTTAAGCGCCCCGCCTCGCCTGCGCATGTTGGATCTGGATCCCAACGGTCCGGATCAATCCGGCGCACGCGCACAGTGCGCGGGTTCACCGTGGGCCTAGCTCACCGTGGACCCGAGGGGATTTAAATTGAAAATAAATTCCAGAAAATGTTTAAAACTTGTAAAATTCATATCTGACGCATTGAACTCTAAAAATTGCCATTCCAATTTCAGAAAATTCATAATGTTATTCTCTACATGTTTATGCAATAAAAACAGTAGGTTTACTTTGGACATTTCATGTTTATTTAAATGGAACATTCAATACCCTTAGGTAAAAAATGAAATTTAATTATTTAAATCCGTAAAGTTTGTACTTATTTATTTCCTGTGATATGAACAAACCACTAAGTTTTCTATGGAACTTTCATTTTAAATTTAGTAGAGGACTTAAAAATGAGAATAACCACTTTTAAAACCCTTTTTCAAAAGACAACACTTCATTTTAATTTCTTTTAAAATTATCTATAAACTGAATTTCAAGAACCCTAACAACTTGATTTATTTTTAATCAACCAACTTAAACCTATGCGATTATTATGTGATGTTACATTGTTTGGTTGAATGTTGTATTTATTTTATTTTATTTTATTTTATTATATTGAAAAGACTACGACGCCGGCGAGGAGCCGAATACTTCCGGAAGTCCCTCCCCTCGCCTTTCGCTGAACAAGGCAAGTCACCAAAACAATCTTTTGAGCATATGAACCCATGTTTGATTAAACTATCGCTAAAACACATAGGTATATATGCATTAGTCAAATGAACCCTTACAATATATTTATTTAGGATCCCCCGACCTTGATGTGCAACCCAAGCCATGCTCTCTAGCCTAAACTCCTTGTCACCATATGATAAATGTTATTAGCTAGTGTCCAATGTATCGACACGATCGCTATAGGATAAAAATGAGTCGTAGTACATGGTTCTATTATATGATCCCTATTGTTTCTTATCTATGGAATTCTGTCGGTGTTGGAGTTGTGGTTGTGAGTGAATGCATGGTGGGTTCCGGGTGCAAGCTAGGGCATTGGTCGGTAGCACCCAGGGCACTATAAGGACAGGTCTGAGGGATCCGTTGCAATACACCTTCCGTACTAACCACAAGTCTAGTGGGTAAGTCCTAACTAAGGTATGGAGTGTTCCAAACCGAGGCCACCATTTGGAGATGGGTCAAGCAGCACCTGCGAGTGGCTTGTACCACGTGGCGCAAAAGGGGGTGCGACGTTAGCCGGGGATGCGGCCCCGGCGCGCCGGCAAAACCTAGAGCGGGTGGTTATCGCTTGGAACATTTCATGCCGAGGTTTTGGCACGAGTTCCCGTGGTATGGGTCATCTCGTTTGGGATGAGTGCGTGCCTTGTGGGTACAGTAGTACATCTCTGATCAGAGTCTTAAATCTTTTCGAAAAGCCGAGCCCACGGTCAAGGGCGGGTTGCGTGACATCCCCCAGTTAGATTACTTTGAATATGTATGTGCATAATGGATTGACATGTAAGGACTGTTGTGCGAGGAGGTAAAACGTACTCCTCGAGTTAGTTGATGTTGTTGATGTTCATGTTTACTTTTCCGCATGATTAAAACGTGACTACACTAAATGCAATAACTGAAACTGTACTTTTCCGCAATGTTAGCCATTACCCTTCTTTGTTTATTGTTTTATTGTTTTTCTTATGAAATTCAATAATGTCTCGATTTTGGTAAATCGGGGCGCTACAAGGATGCAAATGACAACTCAAATAAATAAGATAAGAAGTATATGGCAATAATAACAATGAAGGGGGAAGACATTGTGATTCCCAATGACCGGCAATCACAATATTTTTATGCTATTGCTATTATTGATGGCCGTGACACTCGGTGTATCCTATGAAGGATGCATTTCAAGATGTTATGAAAGCATGGTCATTGTAACTCGAGTGATCATTTTGAGTGAAGAAGTCAAACCACATAATGTATGAAGTTGTGTGTGGGAGGAATGATTGCCCATGGAGAGTTCACGCACATAACCGAAGTGGGGAATTCACTAGGTGTACTCAATTGTTGTCCAATATACATGCATGGTTGATACAAGTGTAACTAGGCACAAGAATCTAAGTGCACATACATTGTAAGGGTGATGTATTATGAGATTGTTGAGAATCTCAGTTATGAGCCTCGAGCCTTAATACTTTCCATAGAGAGAAGGTTTTAGTACATAATCAACTATTCTAAGGCATGGAGGGCTAAATAGAAGGTACTCAAGAGGAGGTTAGGTACATTCAAGGACTCATACCATAACCTGGGTCTTTGTTTGGATACGGTGAAAACGCACAACCTTGGCGCGTACTACTCATTTGAAAAGAAGGATGCGATATTCCCGAAGGGTGCTAAGATTCTACACCGGTTTTTCTTTGCACTCGGTGCTTGCATCCGGACGTTCCAATATTGTCGTCTCATTCTTTGTGTGGATGGCACATTTCTAACTATGAAGTATAGGGGGCAGATATTGACCGCTATTGATGTTGAGAACAACAAACAGATTGTGCCAATTGCCTTTGTGTTACACCGAAACAGGCGACCAGATGGGGGTGAATGGGATCTTTAAAAATTTTCTTCTAAAAAACAGACTCTGAGCACAATTTTGCAGGTCCTAGTTCTTTGGAGGGTATTGAAAATATTCTGAACCAGACTTCGTACCGGACTGTACTTCAAAGCTTAGAAGACTTCACTCAAGACTCCTCATACCAAAACACTTCGAGCTGGGCTTTGCAAGAGTAGAATTTACACATAAGATCAATTTCCTGTGGAGTACTTCGCACTAGGCTTGCACTAGACTTCGCACTAGTGGCTTGCACTAGGCTGCGCACTAGTGACTTTGTACTATGCTTCACACAACTCCATGGATTTTGATCAAATCACACAGAAAGAATTTTAAGTGGACTAGTTCATGCATAATATGAATCAAAGATCAAACAGATATTTCATTGCATGAAAAAGGAACACAAAACAACCCTCACACATCCGAGTTACTGTGTGGTGGCTGGACCTAAGAAAAATGATAAAGCAGAATGTTCTAAACCTAGGCAAAAGTTTTTTACCCTATGCCTCACCCTCCCCTTTCTTTTATAGACTACTCAAACATACGAAGAGACTACAATACCCTAGGGTTTACAATTTTTCTGCCTCATGCAGTCATAAGGGTATTACAGGTAGTCCTACTTTTATACTTTATTTGAAGCTCCATAGTGTGTCAACTTTGTGACTTCATTTTGACAGAGCCCACAACACTTGACGAAGTGCCTGAGTGTCTTCGGTTGCAGACTCCGAAACGATGAGGCTTCGCTACACCGAAGTCCTAACTTTGAGCGTGATAGTTTTGAGCCGAAGCTGTCAAAGCCCTTATCGCCTTCGCATCATGTCTTCGGAGAGACCACCATGATTCCACAGCTCCTCGAGCTTGGCCTTCATCTGTCCGTGTACTGAAGCCAAGCATGGACAAAGCCACGATAAGACATCCGTACTTTGAAGTGCCCCTTTGAAGTACACCTTCGAAGTGTCTCCCTCCAAAGCCTACCTTCGAAATGCTTCTCCATGGAGGTCTTCATAAGCCACCCTTCAAAGTGTCTTCCTCTAGAGCACACCTTCGAAGTACTCCTCCAAAGTGCCTCCCTCGGGAGCACACCTTTGGAGTGCTTGCATGTCCCCGTTCAGTGCACTTGTGTCTGAGACCCTCCATCCAGAGAGCCTCCGAACACCCCTTGGACCACCCTTTACTTCAATCAGCTTCGGTGATCCTCTGGCACTAGACTTCCCACCTGGTCCTGATCACCCGCTGTTGATAGTCATGTTGCATCCACTTCCTACACATCACGAGACAAGCACACACGTTTTTCAACACCCTTCGGTTCACACCAAACCCTTCGGTGAGTACTCCGTTGCACACTTTGGTGCTCCTACCCAAACACCAAACCCTTCGGTAAACCCTTCGAGCACAGATACTGTCAATAACTCATCACTCAAACTGACCAAGGCACATCTAACTTGGTTTCTCACTTTGGCTTCGTGAAAAATGAGGACTACAGAAGTTGGTTGTGGTTCTTACGACACTTGAACATTGGGGTTCTTCAAGGCAATCCAAATGTTTGTGTGTTGCATGACTGACATACTAAACTTATAAAGGCAGTGCAACATATAAAGAATGATCTAGGCGAGCCATATCCTTGGAAGGACATTCAGTCTCGATGGTGTATGCACCATTTAGATTCAAATTTTACCGTCACTTTAGGAAGAATAAAGAATTGACGAATTTGTTCATGAGACGGTGTGGCCAAAACCAAGAGAGAAAGTTCAAGGATGCCACACCAATACTTCTATGGTCTAGGCCTGCGACAGACCCATCATTGGCGGTGGGTCCATCGGGATATGGAGCACATGCGACACCTAGTGAGTATTGTATAGTCTTACACTGATTTTCATTTCATCGTAATCTACCTTACACCACTAATAACTTGTTGTTCGTACAACACCGTATCTATATCCGTATTGGTAAGCTGACATCTTAGCTGAGCATCAAAGTCCTTCTAGACCAATCAACTTCAGCACTGGTGGGTAGCATGACTCGGCAGGTTACGATGCCTGGTAGCATGCAACCACTGAGGTGTTCAACCCTTCATAGCTTCAGGGAGCCCCACTACCCACTCAATTTGAGGAGTAGCCTGCTAGGTAACCTAGGGTGCGTCGTTTCATAGCTTCAGAGAGCCCCACTACCCACTCAATTTGAGGAGTAGCCTGCTAGGTAACCTAGGGTGCGTCGTTCACCAGATAGGTTTACATTCCCCGAGTAGCGACCAAGACTTACTCGGGGTAGGAGTGGTGCTTAGGTTAGCATGTAGGTGTACTCGTAGGGATGAACTATTTCTACTATTGTGTTTCATCTATTGTTGTGCACTTGATATTATTGTGTTATGTGCATTAGAATTCACTCTATCTACCTGCTTGCCTACAAATATTTGCTCACAATTACATAGCTTTTTGGATTAATACAAAGAAAAACATTTGCTGGCAATTTTATCATAAAACTATAGCATGCCAAACTGGCGAATACATAGTAATTAAAAATAGTCTAGCATCAACAGATAACAAAGTACATGGCATAATACAATATATTACAATTTCCAGATGCAAACATGATTATGTGACTACTGAGAGCAGCGAGGGTATTTTCCCTTTCTTATGGGCTCCTATCCTACTTATTTAGCACGACGAGCCCTCTCACGTTTTCTCTCTCTATCATCCTCATGCTCCTCTCTTGCCTTATGCTCCAACCCCTCTCTCCTCTTCTCTTCTTCCTCACACTCACATTCCCTCTTGTATCTCATCTCAAAGATCTCCCTATTGAACTCCTTGTGCCTCATAAGAGAAGCCCAGTTCTCCGGATCCACCTCTTTGTCGATCCATTTAACAAAGCCATAGCGGAAGTGGCGACGGTAGATGAGTTACCTACACGCACAAATATTAATAGATACATTATAAGTGATTTATTTAGAATAATATATAACTAGATAAATATCATAATTATTCATACTAGTTTGTTAGCATGTGGTCTATGCTTTAGCCTTGACTTTGGCTTTTCATGAGTGTACGAGTTGTTGTCACACTTCCAATACACCATCTCATGTGTGAGGCCATCCATACTTCTCATGAATTTACATTTGTCTCCACAAAAACACATAGAGGGTTCGATACCTTTTGGTGGATGGTGACGAGGATCGTAACTATGATCAGATCTATCCTTTTGCACCATCTACCATGATATGTCCACATAAATTCATTATGTTTAAAATTAACCCTAAATTACTCCTAAGTACCTCTAAATTATTCCTAAAGCATCACTAAAGTATGTTCAGAATAGCTCTAAGCAATCTCTAAATTATGATTGAACTACCCCTAAATGACTCCTAAATTATTCCTAATATACTCTGAAATTACTATTAATTTACTCATAATTTACTATTAAACTATCCTAAACTAATAACTATAGAAGAAAAAACGAGGGAGGAGGGACTTACTTGGGAGGATAGCACCTTGGGGCAGCTTTGGAGGTTGTTGGAGGTGTGCAGCAAGTGAGTTGGGAGATGGGCTTTAGCCCTTCTTTTGTAGACTCTATATTGGTGTATGGTTGGTCAATCTAGGCCACATGGTCTAGTTCGGCCGACCATACGTCAATCTGGACTGAACAGTCTAGATCGATGCATGATCGACCGAACTAGGTCACGTGGCCTAGACCGGATAACCATGCGCCTACATGTGTCAAGCGTGTGCTAGGAGTCCATTGAACTAGCCGTTGGCCCCTAGTTCGATCAATCATGGGCGGAACTAGGCCACGTAGCCTAGTTCGGTCGATGATGAGCCGATAGGTAGCTATGTTAGAGCATACGAAGAGGAAGAAGAGCGGGGGAAGAGCAAATTGATGAAGAGAAGTGGAAGATGGGAAATGGAGAGAAGAAACTAAGTAGAAGCAAAGAAATAGAGTGACATGAATGACCTAAACAGTGTGACGCCACAATAAGGTCGTGAAGGATTGTGGATGAGGGTGATACAAAAACTATTTCTCCTCCCATATGTTCAAGGTCAAGTTTTATGAGTACGAGTAGTACATATATCTATAATGTACCTACAAAAAATCTATACCCGAACCTAAACCCGTTACCCAAGGTAAAAACTCATGACACCAAAAATTCCATACCTGAACCCAGTCACTGAAGCAGCATGAGCAAAATATGTTTCGGTTGTTCTCCCTAGTCTTTAATATCCATGATTTTCTTGTTGTATATAAAATTTATTGACAAGGATGGTGATAGTTTGATGATCAAGACAATACTAATGCACGAATACACTCTGCCAAATGATGTAACCCAGCCTGCAATTTTCGATTCTCCACGGATTGCCATATAGGTGGACATTTAGCTGTCAAATAAGTTCACTACATCTATGAACTCTTTATGTGGTTTAGTTTTCACCTTGAACTAAACGTTTTAAAACATTTTACTTGGAAGTTGCACAAGACGAATTAAATATAGATTAAATATATTATTTCTTGCAACTTAAATTAACAGAAAAGGTCAAGGTCAACATCAAACATCTAAAACAGTTGCACCAAAACAAAGTTAGATTTTCGTATCCCAAATCAATGTTTCTGGGATATTTGCAGCTTGGAACGAAACAAATCAACGAACGAATTTTGCAGCTAGCCATGCATACACGACTGAAATTACACACACCAAAACCAAAAATTCAGGACCAGAACTGGCATCGAGCCAACATGAGCTCCAGCTCCAGCTCCACGCCCAGGTCACCGCCATCGTCGTCGTTGGGCCGCCCTCCCCGCTTGCCGCCGGCGGGACTAGCCGGCTCGCCACCGGGCCGCGCCATCATCTCGGAGGGCAGCGCGGCCATGCGGCGGACGCTCTCCGACCGCCGGAAGCTGGCGCTCCTGATGGCCTTCCCGGCGGCGGCGGAGAAGACGCCGGAGGACTGGGAGAGGATGAGGTACACTAGCGCCTGCACCACGATGAACACCGCGAACTTGACCAGCATCTCGTTGCCCGCCAAGTCGAAATCCATGGCGACGATCGATCGACGCATGCAGAGATAGTTAGTTAAACGGCGCTGTGCTCCCGAGCTTCTTCGATATATGTGGAGTAGTTAGTTAGCTGGACTCTGGAGTGATCCATAGAGACAAAGAATGACAGCCTATTTATAGAGGGGAAGTATCTTGTGCACATCGGCTAGCCGTGCACATGGTGCACATGTGAGATCTCCACCTTCAATCTGTAATCCAACAAACAACAGTAGCTGGGGGTTATCGCAAAATGACAGAATGGGGGAGGTGGGAGGTGTTTTCTGCAAAATGATCTGGTGGAGCTCTTGTCCGTTGGATTACAGATTAAAGGTGGAGATCTCACATGTGCACCATGTGCACGGCTAGCCGATGTGCACAGGATATTTTCCCATTTATAGATATAAAACCTTAGCTTGATTTTGTCGAGAGTGTATGATAATATTCCTAATTACTAATCAATGACAGTAAATTAAACGATCCATGATGCAGACATTCAGGCAGACATTCACTCATTCCATGGATTGGATTCATGTAGAAATGGTCAACCGCGCAGCCGCGCAGGAGAATAATAGAAAGCGGAGCTAACTATTCATTCACTGTTGGCGAAAATGTAGAAAGCTGAGAATAAAAGAAATAGAGTCAAGTCTTGCATTCCTCAAGCTGTCGAAAATTTATTCCTCAAGCTGAGAATAAATGGAGGTGTATACGCGGAAGGGGTGACGCGCGCGAGGGAGGACCTGGTCGGGCCGCTTCCATCATAAACAAACTTAATAGTTAATAAAATTGTGGTTAACAAGGGGTATATACGGTGGTTATCAATAACTGATCCATCATACTGATAACTACTACAGAAAATCTATATATATATTAGTGACGGACAAGTCTCCTGTCATTCTGATCGCATAAGTGATGTAACATTATTAGTGACATGTGTTTACCTGTCACGAAAGCTTTAGTGACGTGCGATAATATTCAACCATCACTAAAGATGGCTTATCGGTTCACCTGCTATGATTTTTAGTGATGGGTCATAATGTCACTCGTCATTAAAGAGAATTTTAGTGATGGGTGATTATTATTATCCGTTACTAATATTATTATGATTATTTTGAAAAAAAAGTAATAGTTTTTAGGCTATGTTCTGAATCAAAGCATATCCAATATTATATCACAAAGCACATATCAAACAATTCACTACAAAATGAACACATGAGATTCATAACCAAATTAATATCACATATATTAACTTCTAACTCGTTATCTCAAAAAAATTGCATGGCTAAAACAAAGTTTCATAAGAGCCTCATCCCCTAACTTCTAACTTATAGCTAACTTCTAACTTACTTCTAACTTTCATAACAACTTGAATAGTGCCATGTGAAGATTTTTTCTGTCTACCCACAATGAATTGATTAAGGCTATACATTTCTAGTTTTGCATCCTCTTTTATGATCACCAAGGTTGTACATATCTAGTTTTGTAGCCTCTTTTATAGTCACCAATACTATATATATCTAGTTTTGCAACCTCATTTAGGGTCACACTGTACTTCTTTCTGAAGAAAAATGAGTCGGTACAATATGCACTATGGTTATCTGTGCAAAAAAGATAATGGATAGGAAAACAACATACCCTAGATTTACACCACATAGATAACAACCTCAATTGCACCAATTGATGTTGAAATGGAGGCGAATACTGTGCTAATTTCTAACGCATTATCTCGAAGAAATTGGTTAAAACTAATAGTTAGGTAGCACCATCCATCCATGGATTTATGTACCACAATTGAGACTGCCTCAAACCTTGCTACTGCCACTTGAATCTCGATTGTCTGCTGGTGTAGGTGAGATGTGATATACTTCTCACAATACTGCCTTGAAAAGTATTATAACAATAAAATTTAAACAAAACTAGTTAGACAAGGCCAAATGCATACATGATCTAGTTAACAACCGACATGTGCAAATGGCTTACCACCGACTTCTTGTTGATGATTGAGTTATTTATTATGTAAATATATAACTGAGTCTCAAAAGATAAACATATCGAGATGTTTTGCAGGAGAGTCTTTCTTGCTGGAGTTACATCTATTGAATTGTCCAAATAACAGATATGTTTCAATTGGTCCATTTGGTCGATGTTGACCTCCCTAGCTATCCGCTTTCCATTCTTCTCTAAAACATTGCTAGGACCCTCCCCTAATAATATAATGAAAGCAATTTAAACACATAAATAAAATATGCGTGTCTAGTAAGTAATGTTAGTTCTCTAGCAAGTAACGTTCTCTGTATAAACAAAATTTGACCATAATTATTAATGAGGCTTGTTCCGTTGTTATTATCATGTAGTCCCCTTGTGTTAGGCCACCTCTTTGACTAAATTTAGGTCACCCTTTGTGGAGGCATATCCTACCTCCACAGCTTGCAACCTCAACCTCACTAGTGTACTCATCTCTTGTCAATATTTTAAGGGTGTCACTAGCATGAATGTTGTTGATATTGTCAAATCTTTTTGATAAAAACTACAACAATAAGATAATATTGCATCAGTTTGTTAGTTTTATTACCACACAAATAATATATGTAATGTATAATGTATAAACCTGGTGACGCCCCCCACTGACTAGATGATTGGTCTTTATGAGACAATTGTCATGAACATAATTTGGTACCATAGGGACCCACCTACTAGTGGAAGCACGTTGTCCGACGGGAGTGCCCTTTTTATTACTTGTGAAGGTTGTTATTTTCATAATTCATGTTATATTTGACAGCCATGAAAAATACAATAATACTTGCATAAACATGTTCATATATCAACATATTAACAAAGAAAAATATTAACAAATTCACAGAGCAACATTAGATGAATAAAATATAGGAACAATAATATTAGCACATAATGAGAGGTCATTGCATTACCAAACATGTAAAAAATAAACATAAATTGTCACACATCCTCATACTAATAGCATCATTTTTATTGAGCAAATATTTCACAAATTATCCACAAAGAAAAATGTCCATAAGTTATCCACAATGCAACATTTTTACTAATTATCCACAAAGAAACATTTCCACAAATTATCCATAGCCACATCGGAGAAGGACCTTAGTAGGAGGAGGATGCAACTGAGGTGGTGGCGAGTAGGGTCGGCCACGCACGACGGAAAGACGGCAGAACAGAGGTCACAATGATAGAACGGACAACAGAATGAATCCCACGCATCCCACGCGGGACTAAATGGATGGTCGGGACATAACAGACCACGATCATGCTGACGAGAACCACGACGAAGGCGACGACAATAGTGAGAGGCTAGGATTAGGTTTGTGCAAAATTAAAGCATTTTGATTCACTTCAGGGACCATCTATTTATAAACATTATCAGTGACAAGTACTAGTTTCTAGCTATTAGTGATGGGAGGAAACTACCACCCATCACTGAATCAGTAGTGACAGACAATAGGTATCACCCGTCACACTCATTAGTGATAGGTGGTAATTCGACCTGTCACTAATGTGGGTGCCCTATCATCAGTGATGTGCCACATTACGACCCATCACTAATAAGGCAACATCACCGACACATCCAAAATGATATGTCACTAAAAATGTATTAGTGACATGTATTAATTATCCGTTAGTAAAACTCTATCACTAAAGACTATTTTTGTGATAGTGTGTTAGTGAGTCCAATTATGTAAACCAAATTGATAATAGTAGACAGTACGATAACTAAGGTGACAACATAACATATTAGACCTAGGTTCTAATACCAAATCTAAACCGCCCCACTTAGATCTGAAACCAGATGCTAGGTTTAAACGTGTGGATCCATGCAAACTTGGCTATAGTAGTCCGAGAGGATCAAAGACAACGCTCGTCGAAGGAGCCATTGTTGTCATGGATGATGGCTCAAAAAGCTCGCTTGACGTCGACCAGTCGAGGACTCGACCACTCAGGTGCATCAGCAAAGGCGTTCCTAGAGTACTCTTGGAGACATGTGGGAAAAACCAGAAAAAACATAACCAGGCACTTAACTAGGTCTATTTTGCTAAAAGATCGCTTATTCAAATGGACCGGTAAGAACTAGGCGAACCAACTGGTTTTTTTATTGAAATGATAGACCAATTACTTTTCTAAAGAAACAAGCAATTCAGTGTTAGCACGAAAAAATATTAGTTTGTGAGGAATTCAACGAGCAGAATTTTCATTATCTTTGACCATCACTCTAGCTCATATTTACCATGTTATAATTAACAAAATAATTATTATATAGGAAAAATTAAATGGAGATGATACTTGTCGGGGATAATCGTTAAAACTTTCGCTAGCCAAATTTGACTTGGTTTTATATTTTCTTAATTGAAATGCTGTCATTGAATCACCGAGTAGTCCACTAAACAGGGTGTGTGAGGTAGTGATTATATGTTTAAGGAAAGTGAAACACCTTGAATCTGATGGTCAAATCTAATAAATAAGAGCCAAGATTTATACTGGTTCAGGCCTCCGGAGGATAATAGCCCATATGTCGAGTGTTTTAGTGTATAATATGATGGTTAAGCTTACAATGTGATACGATTAAGCTATGAAGTCTTAAGGTATCAAAAGCAAGAAGAATAAGATGTGATTGGATGCCTCTAGGGGGTGTCTCACCTCCTTTATATACTTAGGAGATGATCCCAATAACGTAGAACTCTATCTTGAGTCAATCTATGATTGACTACCAAACATGGATACTAATTCACTAATAACAAGGATTCTAGTACGAATATATCCTCTCATACCATATCCGAGACTCAATTACGCGATAAGGATTCTACCTTCCTTATCATGACTGAAGCCTCCTCCACGAGCCATACTGGATTCCTATACTGGACTTTGCCAACTCTTGGTTTGGTCTAATAAGCCTAACACTAGGTACTAGGGGTCACATCCTCGACAAATGATTTCTCATGTATTTTTATTCAAACAATAATTATGTTGAAACATATTTTATAAATTAATATTCAACTTTGTGATGAAATGATATTGATTGCATATTATTATTTCCTTTGTACCAAATATCCTGAAATTTTTTTGGGGCACACTTTAGAGCAAGGATAATTTTGAGAAAAACAATCCAGCTGCATTTTGTTTTCGAACGAAAATTTCAAGCTCATATTTTAGCTTCATTATTTATCGCTTTACAATTGAATTATTTTATTGAAATTCATTTATTAACTTTTTTATTTTATTTTAGCACTTGAAAAAATCATGGTGTTACATGGAGGGATGTGGTTTCAGAAGCTTGCCTATGCTGCCATTGGCGACCTTTGAGAGCGCTTTGTATCTAAGTTGTCCATGACAAAATATTAGTACCATCCAAGAAAGATTTATCAAGTCAGTTATGCCAAGTACAGTCCAATGATAAAGAGAATAGTGCCACTATGATTAGAGTGACTGATATGTTGAAGGCAATAGATGACTTTCATAAGGATACTATCATTCGACCGTGTGAGCAAGAGAGACCAAGTGGACCTGCTACACTTAAGGGAGACGCCACCTGGCACTACCTAAAATAAGATCTTTAGTGACGGGTCATAAAACTCATTAGTGATAAACATCATACTCATCACTTTTATCGTATCAGTAAAGTCCTATCATTAGTGTTGGGTGTCATTAGTTCACCCATCACTGAAGGGACCATTTAGTAACAGGCCACAATATTCACCCGTTACTAAAGGGTAACGGTTATATTATGACTCATCACTAAAGGGTGTCAGTTCAATCTAGAGGCAGCCCTTTAGCAATGGGTTTTTTCTTTAGACATGTCACTAATATTATAATCATATTGTAAAAACTAATTTTTTAAGTTGTATCCTGAATCAAAGCCGAGATTTGGCAACTATCATTGTACATTGTAAACACTTCACATAAGTTTTATCACAGAATACAACAACACAATTTATATTGCAAAATCAAAGCATACATTTACATCGCAACCAACAAAAAATAATTCATACTACTACAATGAAAATCTTCCTTTGAAAAGATGACTTGATCCATTAAGAATGTCCCTTGCCATCTTCGGATGTCATGCAAGTCAGTCTCCTTAAGAAAAAATTTAGGTATATATGATAAATTAGTTTTTACATTAGTTGATGTATACATAAGTGAAAAGTAAATTTAACACATCAATCACATATATGATAATATATTACTTTCGGCTTTTGAAGTTTTGTTGCCTTTAAGGCCATCAATATATGGTATGCGACATAAAATCCACATTAGTTTCTAGGAGGTTGAGTATAACACTGCTATATAAATACATGATTAGTGAGGATGACACATTTAATTTGGATAAGGCAAATATTTAGAGACTTGCCAGCATTGTGGTTTTATGTACCAACTTTAGTGTTCTGTTACGTTTGATGTACCAGTACTAGCACAAAATGCTCTATAATGAGCTACAACAAAAATGAGTTCCGCGAGAACGGGTTAAAGGTTCAACTTATAATAATAAAGTGAATAAAACATTACTCATCGGTTATGCTTCTGATTTTAGAGTAGTCTCTCTTAGTGCGGTCACCATTGGGTCCAAATAGTCTTACCGAGTCAATATAACATATGCTCCCCTGTTCGTTCAATGAAGAGTTGGCCTAGTATAAGAATGTGTGTGACAACTAATTAATTAAATCTTACCACTAAAGAATATTAAAGAAAAAGTGACTTAAAGAAACAAACTATACGATAGTGAGCATATAATGTAAGAACATTGCATGAACAAACTAGGCCAACTCTTCATCAAGCGAAAAGAGGAGGATATAGATGAGCACATGGAAAAATTAGATACCGTAGCCATAATAGATTCATTCATTTGTAGAACACATAAATCAAGTTGGTCATGTATACATATCAAGTATACATAAGTACAAAAGAGTTACAAAGACAAAAGTAACCATCAAAAATAATACATGACATGCTACATAGCATAGATAGAAGTATAAATATGGCATAGGTAAATACCAATATTCATAGATTAAGTATCAACATGGTATAGACAAAATACCAATATTTTAGAATGGATTCACAGAAGGGGCCGCTAGGGTTCTTGGAGCATGCGAGTAAGTACCTTGGCAGAAGGAAGAATCAAGATGAGGTGGCGATGAGTATGAGTCGATGATGGTGAGGCATGATGAGGCGGCAGCGAAAATGAGTTTGCACGGCGAGGATGATTCGACAACATAAAAGACACTGTGTGCTCCGACGAGGAAGGTCATGCATGCCAACAAGGACAAAATGGCGGTGACGAGGAGGAAGTGGCAACGATGAGGGAGAGGTGATGAGATGTGAGCAAGACACGACATCGACGAGGAAGAAGAGGTGATGGAACTAATGAGAGGCTAGGGTTAGGGATCAGTGTGAAATAAAAGTGTGACCAGTTCAATTTTCCCCACCTATTTATACCTATGAGACACTTATGTGTGGCAGGTCATAATGTGTCTGTGAAACCAAGTGGGGTCACACTATGGTTTCTATCTTTGTGATGAGTGATTGACAATGTTGAGCAATCTGGTAAATGAGTGAGTGTTGGTTGGATTGCATCGATGGGATCGATGTGTGGTTATGGAGAGTGGATGCCGAGGGGATCGATGTGTGTTGCATCTCTTGTTTTGGCTTGTCTCATGTGTGCAGGGTGGAGATGCTAACCAACCGTCAACGGTGGGTGATCAAGGGTCGAGCGGGGAGCTCGATGCCAGAGTATCAAGGACGCCGGGTGAAGTTGGAGATGATCTCAAGAGTGCACGAGGAGATAGATAAAGATATGGACGTACAGATGGTCGAGACAGAGTGACGGTCAAGACAGCGAAAGGTAGGCCAGTGCAAGTGATCTTGCAGCTCGAGAGGATCAAGAGCGGGAGAGACTTGCTGGCGGTCGAGTTCGCGGATTAGCATCATATGTCAGCGATCGAGGAGGCTTTGTCGGTTTTTGCTGAAAACCGTCTCATCTCTAAATGTTTTTAAATTCCAATAATTAGGAGTCTATTTTCGTTTAGTAATTTAGATTAAGAGTAAACTTTTGGTATTTTTCGGAATTTTCAAAATTCTAAAAATATATTAAAAGTATACGAGTATAGTTGTAATAAAGTAGAGTCTAATGTGGGTATTTTCAGAATATACAATTCTGAAAATACTTCATGTCTTTTTGTCAATCTGAATATTCTCAAGGGTCTTTTTGTAAAGTGTCCCTCTAGGGTGTGCCTATTTAAAGGGCTCCACACCCTAGGGTTTTGGGCTGCCCACTTTATGAGATGGCTGTCATTTTTGGGGCTGCAACTTTGTGCTGAGATTTTCATTCTAGAAATTTTGTATTCAGCTTTCTCTTTACCGAGTGCATCCAACTCTATTTTGCAACAGGATTTTCGCTACTGTAGCAATTCAGCACCAGTGCTAGTGCAGTCCATGTAATTGTTGAAGTCGAGGTTCTTTACTGATTCCTTTTCTCTGAATTTTTCAGTTCCGAATTAGTGTTCTTGTTCCATTTCTTTGGATTTGTAGTTCTGGTGATTGCTTCACCGGTTTGAGTTCTTGCTGCTCCTATTGTTTTTTCAGATCGAGTACAGCACAAGAGGAGGTGGAAGTACCAGCCAGCTATTTTGTTTCTCCTTCTCTACATACTTGTTTTTTCCGGTTGATCTAATTATGTTCTCCTACGTTATTGTCACATAACACTATTGATCGTTAGTTTAGCCACTGTTTATTGTAATCTGTTGTGTGCTTGTGTCTTACTTGCTACAGAGTTCCTGATCGGATGTTTTTCATCATCAAAGGGAGTTGAATTGTTTTTGCCTGATTTGTATTGATCAGTCAGTACTAATGCCTCCAATGTTCTTCCGTGTGCTCTTTCTATGATTTTAAACGTGTTCATCCTCTTGTTCTTTGGCTATGTCCAATTAGTCTCTGTTCATTATCTTTTATCAAGATAAGCTTTGTTGACTGATTTGTTGTTGTAGGAAAGTTGAAATCACATCTTCTTCTTCATCAGCACAACCATCATGATTCTGCTGTGATTTTTTCAGCTTTAAGCTTTGGTTTCACCCGGTTTATCCTGTGATATTTTCTGTTCATTATCAATAGCCAAGTATGAGCACTACAATTATTCTAGTTCAACCATGCTGTGTTGCTATGTTTGTCTGTATGGTTCAGAGTGGCTCTGAGACTGCAGCCACTGTTTTGGTTTACCTTCAAGCACCGACTACAGCAGGGAGTCTCAGATTTCAGTTTGGTAAATTGTTTTCTTTTTCAGATTCATTTTACCTAGTGCATGAAAGTACTACAGCAACTTTACCTCTTCTGGATTTAGATTGCTTGGTTGAATTCACAACACAAGAGCATTTAGTTTTCAGTTAACTGCCCCTTTTTGCTGTTTTGTTTGATGCTGTTTTATTCTAAACAGAATACAAATGACTGAGTTTTTGTGATGTTCTTGGATGAGAAACACTACCTGTAATTCTCTGTTTGATGGATGGTGTTCAGACTGGTGGTTTTTGGATGGACTATTGCAAATCTGTGATTTAGAGACTTGATACTTGGTAGGTGATTCTGCATAGAGATTTTGTTTGTATTCTTGATGTTTTCCTGATTCAGACAAAGAACAGTACTGCACTCAAGCAAATTGTTCTCCTGATTCAGACAAAGAACAATACTACACTTAAGTCAATTGTTTACCTGTTTCAGCTATAACCAGTTCTATTCAATACTGAACTCATCACATCTGAGAAAGAATTCTGTTTTCAGTTTACTGCTAAGTGTTTTCTGCATTTTTGTCTTCGAGTATGATTTGGTAAACTGAATCAAGCTTAAGTGATTTTCTGAGCAGGAAAGTATCATAGTTCAAATCTATTTTTGTCTGATGGAAATTCTCATTTAATACATTGTCACTGAAATATTGTGCTGAATTCTTTAGTACAGTTCAGCATCAATTTTTCCCATAGCACATTTCCTGGTTTGTCATTATCAATGCCTGTTTACAAGTTCTGCTTGAATGTTGAATCAGTTGTATACTCATTTTTCTGGATGATCAACAGTTACATGAGTGTTTCAATACAATCCTACTACTGAATTTGTTGTGTTTCTGTTGAAAAGTGTTTTCTCAGTAGATGAGTACTAAAACAACAAAATCTTGATCTTACAATTGTGTTCTGATTGTTTCACTACGTTACACTGTTCAATATCATATTTCAAGCTAAGTTTCAGTGTGCTGATTCCTGAAAATTGCATGAATACTGAATTAACTTGTTTTCTCTTTTGATTTTCATATCAGCACTATTCATTGTCATGTTTTCAACTGATTTTCAAGTTTACTAGTCCTTTGTAGATTCTGCTTAATTATCTATCTCTTGGTAGGTCTTATCTAAGCAGTGCACTTGTACAAGGACAAGTAACAGAACAACCTCATGACTTGTGATTAAGTATGAGTACTTAACTTTTCGGATTTGCTACAGTATTTGTCGATTAGAACTGAAGCTTGAATTTCATTGATCATCAATTTGAATTCTTGATTCTTAGAGGAGTGTTGTGTGTCTTGGAACAGGCCATCATGTTTTAATTAAAAATTTGTCGAGGCGCCTATTCACTCCCCTCTAGTCGCCAATCCGATCCCACAGTGTCACTAAAAAGCACACTCATTAGTGATAGTTTATATTGTGCCCATCTTTAGTGACGGGTTGTAACCTAATACATCACTAATGCTAGGACCCTTTAGTGTTGGGTCACTAAAAATGTATTAGTACCAACATGCCACCGTGACCGCATCAGGCAAACTCTATTAGGCTATTCATAATGGTGGGTTTCATAACACTGTTTCCTAGAATGTCATGTCAGTTTTATAACTGAATAAAATACTCTTTTTAGTGGAGAGTTTCATTTCACTATTTCTTAGGCTAACCAGTGTAATTAAATGCAACTAGCTCTCATTAAATACTCTCTCTTTAATGAAATGATTTAGCTCTCAATGGGTGTTTCATTTCGTTTTATCCGTCTTAAAAACGGGTTAGCATCATATCATAGTGATGACACTACTTCTTTCTCTTTTCTCATTAATTAAATATATGTCAGCAAAAAATCTAATATGATATGATAATTAATATCATAAAACACACGTGAAATAAACCCACTGTGAATAGTCTTGGTGGCGTTGCCCGACCATCACTCGATTGATGACGCTTAGCACATGAGGGGGTTCGAGCCGGTGACAGCTAGCGGTCCTCTCGATATGGTATAATAGCTAGTGCTAGCTGCTCCAGTGTGACCAATAAGAAAAAAAAATCGGCTTCAATGATGAGTGCAAAACTTTTCAAAGAAGTAAAAATGCATAGAATTACACCACATAGCATAATTCTATGTAATCTGGCACATATATACCGAGTGTCATTCAAGTTGTACCGACTGTTGCTCATACCGATTTACAGCCATTTTGATGTAGGTAATAGATTGATTTGCGTAAAAACAGTATGTTTAAAAATTAAAAATATTCGGAAAAAATAGGAAAACTGTATGAATGTAAAGATTTTTTATAGAATGGCAAAAAATTAGCATTCCATTTGTTGTTTTTAATGAATTATACGATAAAAAAAATTAGTAACATCATTTTTTTTAAAAAAATCTTTCCTTTTTAATTTTACGGACATTGTTGTGCTCCAAAACTACGGTTTCATATCTTTAGAAGGCAATAATATTATTGCCTGTAACTTAAATTAATAGAAAAGGTCAAAGTCAACATAAAATATCAAAAACAGTCAAAACAAAGTTAGATTTCGTATTCCAAATCAATATTTCTTGGATATTTGCAGCTTGTTGGAACGAAACAAATCAACGAACGAATTTTGCAGCAAGCCATGCATACACGACTGAAATTACACACACCAAAAACAAAAATTCGATCAGGACGCGAACTGGCATCGAGCCAACATGAGCTCCAGCTCCACGCCCAGGTCACCGCCGTCGTCGTTGGGCCGCCCTCCCCGCTTGCCGCCGGCGGGACTAGCCGGCTCACCACCGGGCCGCGCCATCATCTCGGAGAGCAGTGCGGCCATGCGGCGGACGCTCTCCGACCGCCGGAAGCTGGCGCTCCTGATGGCCTTCCCGGCGGCGGCGGAGAAGACACTGGAGGACTGGGAGAGGATGAGGTACACTAGCGCCTGCACCACGATGAACACCGCGAGTTTGACCAGCATCTCGTTTCCCGCCAAGTCGAAATCCATGGCGACGACGATCGATCGAGCCTAAGGATCGATGCAGAGAGGGTGAGTTAAACGGCGCTGTGTTTTTGAGCTTCTTCGATATATGTGTAGTTAGTTAGCTTTGCTCGATCGGGAGTGATCCATAGAGGCGAAGAATGGCATTCCTATTTATACACACACGATGGCATGAAGGTGGTGTGATTGT
This sequence comes from Zizania palustris, assembly GCA_019279435.1. NCBI lineage: Eukaryota > Viridiplantae > Streptophyta > Magnoliopsida > Poales > Poaceae > Zizania > Zizania palustris. Next base: position 13,429,290 of record JAAALK010000288.1, read on the forward strand.
GTGAATGTGTGATTATGTTAGGTTAATGGCTAATTGGGCCAGGCAAGCCACTGAGCTGCGCTGCCAGCTACCTTTAGTCTCACCCCACCTACACAAGGAGGCTATGAATCTCTTATAAGAGAGAATAATCATCATTCCTCAGGACGGTTTTGAGATGGAGAGGACTCTCCGCTTATAAAGGTGTGTCGGATACGCATGAACGCCTGAACGTGGGGCAAGATCGGTATAGGCAGTTTCCTAAGGGGGTGAGATGTTAGGTTATTAGGTTAATTGGGCCGGACGAACCGGTGAGCTGCGTATATAGGGAGAGTAGCCATTTGAAGGTGTTGCGTGAAACCTGAAAGTACTAATACGCTAGCTAACAGATTAGTTGATAAACTTTAGCTTGGCTTTGTTGAATGGGTATGATAAATGATAATACTCCTAACTAATTAGTGATGCAGACATTCAGGCAGCCATTCATTCACTCATTCGGTGGCTTGGATTCATGGTTACGTAGGTACAATTATAGAAATGGTCAACCGCGCAGGAGAATAATAGAAAGCTGAGCTAACTATTCATTCACTGTTGGCGAAAAAAAACAAATTAAAAGATAGAGAGTCAAGTCTTGCATTCCTCAAGTTGGCAAATGGTTAGAAATATATATACGCGGAATTGAAGGGGTAACGCTCGCGAGGGATCGAAGACCGGAGGCGGGAGAAGGAACTGCAGGTCGGGCCGATTCCATCACAAACAAACTTAATATAGTTAATAAAATTGTGGTTAACAAGGGGTATATATATGGTTAGTCGATGGTTAGCAATAACTGATCCAATTACTAGATTGATAATTAGCAGTAGGTAAGAACTAACAAGTCAACTTAATTACGTAAACCAGATTGATAATAGTAGATAATACGATGGCTATGGGTAGCAACCGGACTGATTAGATGAGTTGCTAATACCGAACCTAAACCGCACCTGCTTAGATCCAAACCCACATGCGCTAGGTTTAAACGCGGATCCATACAAACCAGGCGGCATGCAGTGGTCGAAGAGGATCAGAGACAATGCTCGTTGTCATAGACGATGGCCCGAAAAGCCCGCTCGACATCGGGCAGTCGGGGACTCGGCCACTCAGGTGCGTCCTCGATGGGAAGAGGATGAAACCCCCGTCAGATCAAAGTAGCCTAAAGTATCCTGTGATGCATAGCCAGCATAGGTGCCCACATGTGCCGGATCTAGTGGGCGGCACTAAACCCATCCCAACCGTAAAAAGTACGGCACTATCATGGTTCGGTATTATGGGTTTAGTAATAGTGTTGGTCTAAAATTTTTTTAAATAATATTTTTTTTAAAAAAAAATCAAATTTCTAAAACAGTTTTGAAAAATTTTCAACAATATATAGCGATCGGCCTAGGGCGAGCCTGACTTGAGGCCAGTCGGCCTGGGACGATGCCGAGTGCCTCCTGCATTTCGAGTCATGCATGCATGTGGGTCCCGGCCCCTAAAATTTGAATTTTTTTAAAAAAATATTATTTAAAAAAATCGTACACAACACATTATCAACAATATTTTTGACTATTAATATCGGTTCCACATGATCTTTTTAAAAAAATTAAAGTGATATTTTGACAATTAATTTATTTATTAATATTTCAACAATATCTATAAAAATAATTTAGCTTAATTATACCTTATAATTAACACAAAATACATTATTTTAGTTTTATTATCAGTCAAAATTAAAATATTGAATTTTTTATAATCCATAGTTACCTTGCATTTTTTATGGAGATAATAATATTTTCGTGAGTTGTCAATAAATTTATTGAATGAAGGGTAAGTACATGTTTTAAATTTGACAAATCATTCTGTCAGCTTTTTATAATATATACCGTCTTGTAACATAATGAATGCACAAGTAAATTTAAAACAAAATACATTATTTTAGTTTAATTGTCAGTCAAAATTAAAATATTGTATTTTTTATAATCCATAGTCACATTTCATTTTTTATGGAGACGGTAATATTTTCGTGAGTTATCAATAAATTTATTGAATTGAGGCTAGGTACATGTTTTAAATTTGGCAAATCATTCTGTCAGCTTTTTATAATATATACCGTCTTGTAACTTAATGAATGCACAAGTAAATTTAAAACATGTACTTACCCTCCATTCAATAAATTTATTGACAACTCACGAAAATATTACCGTCTCCATAAAAAATGCAAGGTGACTATGGATTATAAAAAAAATCAATATTTTAATTTTGACTGATAATTAAACTAAAATAATGTATTTTGTGTTAATTATACAGTATAATTAAGCTAAATTAATTTTATAGATATTGTTGAAATATTAATAAATTAATTAATTGTCAAAATATCACTTTATTTTAAAAAAAAGATCACATGAACCAGATATTAATAATAAAAAATATTGTTGATTTTGTTGTGTACAATTTTTTTAAAATAATATTTTTTTTAAAAAAAATCGAATTTTAGGGGCCGGGACCCACAAGCATGCATACCACATGCATGCATGCAGGAGGCCGACTGGCAGGAGGCACTCAGCATGCAGGAGGCTGACTAGGGCCAGTCGGCTCGCCCTAGGCCGACCGCTATACATTTTTGGAAATTTTCAAAATAGCTATACAAATTTGATTTTTTAAATATTATTTAAAAAAAAATCGTCGGCCTGACACTAGGTGTATTGTAGTGTCTTAGTCGGCACCTCACCTCATAGTCCCAACTCGTCCCAGCACGATTTTTTGGTCGGTATACTATGGCAGCCCGACTCTTCTCACCACCAGGCCCCATGCCATAGTCGTTCGATCCGTTGGTACCCCGTTTGGTCTTTCCTAGCTATTTGATCTTGCGCCCTCGGTTGCTCCGCAGCTCTAATATAAAACCCACCCAACGGTCGACCCCAAATCCCCTACAAAACCCTAGTTCATTCCCCTGCCCCTCGGTTCCCTCGCCGTCATCGCCTCCACCTGAAACAGGGAAACCCTAGTCTCTGACAATCGGGCGATTCAACCCCTTTAGATCTTTTGTCTCCTCCAGGGCACCGCTGGTTGGTCATCAGCCTCCTCGCCTCCTTGTCTCCCGGCAGGTTTGCGTGATTGCATCTCACCCGCTCACTTCCCCTTACCTATCTTTTGCACCATCGGTCGATTTGGTTATTGCGACAGTAGATCTAATGGTTGTGGGTTGTGGGCTACGAGCTGTGTCGGTAGATCTGGTCATCTCTGTTATTTCCTTCAATTCCTCCTCTCCAGCAGGTATTGCGCTGCTAGGGTGTTAGGTACCTACCCAGCTACCCGTTCCCTCCCTGACCCCTCCCCCTCTTTGTCTCATGTGTTGTCGTGCCGCCGATCGATCTATTTGGTGTGGTCGTGCTAGTGCCATGTTGTTGCTCTTCTTCGGTTCTTCCTTGCCGACAATAATTGCAACACAGCAACAGGACAATGGGTACCTTCTTGTTATTCCTACTACTATTCATTTACTTGTGTAATCCTGCTGTTGTGATGTTAACCTATTATATACTTGTTGTTATTTCTAGTTGTTCTTACATGAGTTCATGTTACTTCTATTCTATTACTTATGTTATTTCTGTATCACCAATGTATGAGTTAATGTTGTTGTGTAATTACTTCTGTTATTTTTGTATACATGATGTTCTTGATGTTCTAGGTTAATTACTTTTTGTTCATGTACATTTATATACTTTTTGTGCCTATTATATACTTCTTCTTGTTGTTGTACAATTGTTCTAGTTGTTTTGTTACTTCTATTACTTCTATACACTAGACGTTTGTAGTTTTACATACTTATTGTTCTCTAGCCCTTCCGTCCAAATTTACTCATCATCTCCTAAAGGCTAGATCCTTTATTTGTTGACCTCACTGGTAGCTCTGATGCTCTGGATTCAAGGTAAACACCCGTTGTTATGTGTACTTACATAGTTACTTAGTTACTTTGATTCAAGGCTAACAGTTATATCTACAAGAATCCGTTGAGGAACTAGAGGGTCGGCGATGGACAATGAAGTGGATGTGCCCTCCATCAACGATGAACTTTGGTTGATGAGTCAACCTAGGGATGAAGAAGAAGACTTGGGCATTGAGAGAGTAGAGATCTTAGACGACCGTAGTAGTGTTGATCATATCAACATCGAAGGAAATGTAAAGGGTGGTGGCATTGTGGCACGACAAGGGGTGGGGGTTAGGACTCCTCCTAGGGTAGAAAGAAGAGGTCCTGTTCCACGACCTCTGATGTTTGAAATGAAGTCAAGAAAATATTTAAGGTAATTGGCGGCAAAAATGTCAGGTATGAAACTAAGTGCAACCATTGTGGTCATATTTATTCTGCTCTTTCTACCGGTGGCACTTGCCATCTCTTGAGGAATAGGGCTAAATGTCAATCTAGAATTTCTAAGTTACGATCGTCTCAATCATTAATTCATTTTAGTTCTGATGGTAGTGTTCGACACTAGGATTACAATGCCGAAGTAGCTCATACTCAGCTTTGTCGCTTGATTTCTAGACTTGATCTTCCACTAAGTTTTGGTGAATATGATAAATTTGAGTAATACATTAAGATTGCTCATAACCCTAGATTTATTCATGTATCTAGGCAAATCACCACTAGAGATTTTGTTAAGTACTTTAATGATTCACGTGGTAAGCTTATTGATACTTTTCAATCTAGTGTTATATCTATTGCCATGACATCTGTTATATTCTCAAGTAATGATTTTCCCTAACATCTATTATATTCTCTAGTGATGCTTTTCCCTAACATCTATTATATTCTCTAGTAATGCTAAAGAGGATTACCTTTCTGTTGTCTTGTCTTGTAAACTTTGGGTTGTTGGACTTTAACACCTAGGACTATGACTTTGAGAGGCTGGGTATCTAGACTAGGATATAATATTGCTATTGAAGTACTAATTATTGATTTCTTGAGCTAGGTATCTAGGGTTTCTCACAAGGTGTGAGTTTTACCTAGATAGGTTTTTAATGAGGCGGCCATTGCACCAACTCAAACTTTCTATAAGTTTTATTTCTGCTTTATGTGATTCGGCTTATTTATGAACTATGATTGTTAACTGCATGCGAATTGCTATAAAGTGTAAGTGTGAAATATGTTTTGCATTGTCAACTTGTAAATGCTCCTATAAATTGTGCTGTAAATTTTAAATTTTGTGAATGCTATAATAAATTTTGAATTTTGAATTTTGAAACTGTCAAATTGTTACATGGCCTAAGATATTGTGAAATCTGATATGAATTTCCTTGCCTGTTGTGAATTGTTCATTTGTAGTGCCTATGTCGGCACTAGTCTATTGGGTCGATAGTATCACAGTGTTGGCACGACACTATGAAATAGCCTTAGTGTTATGCCTGGGCCACGAGCTCAGCACGATGTGCCGGCACGACACGACACGAATAAGGTGTAGTGCCTACTCATATTGTGCCTAATCATGCCATGTCCATTCGTGCTAGTGTCGGACCGTCTATTTGGTCACCTATACACCTATACTGTGACATCGATATATGAGCGACGCGGAGGGCCTGAACGGTGGGATGTCTAGGCCCCTCAGAGCTATTTTTTGGAGACATAGTGGAAATCCCGGACTAGACCGCCGGTTAAATCAGAAAAAACCGGAATAAAACACTTAACTCGATCGGTTTCACTAAAATACTGCTTGACCGCTTATGCAAGCGAACCGTTAAAAACCAGGTAATTGGCTGTCTTGACCGCTTATGCAAGTGAACCGTTAAAAACCAGGTAAATTGGGTGGTTTTTATTGAACAGGTAAACCAGCTCATGTTTTAAAGAATTAGGTGGTTCATTGTTAGCATAAAAAATTATTAGTTTGAGAGGAATTTAATGTCCATAATTTTCATTTATCTTTGACCATCACATCAGCTCATATTTAGCATGTAATAATTAACAAAATAATTATTTATATATGAAGACCTAAATGTATGGTAGATGATACCGCTGTTGACAAAAAAAATAAATGATTGGGATTTTCAAAGTGAAAATACACCGCCTAGAAGCAACTTGTGTATTGTACCAGCCTAATTATTTAGTAGATCGAGATGTTGGACAATCAAATTAAGCAAACAAAGACGAATGAAATTATTTATCATCAACTTGTGTATTGTACTAGACTTGTATCGACTAAGAAATTATTTTCTCACAATATTTGTAGTTTTTTTACATTGCTATGAATCCTAAATAAAATTTATTTAAAATATTTAATAATATTATTATGCTATTTGTGGGTTGTGATACTATAGTTATAAAACCTCTCTAAATCATGATATTACAATATAATTATAATCTTAGATGTAAAGTTGTATTTTAAATATTTAGCCATACATATTTCTCATTGACTTGTATTATTTTTATATTAAAATAATACAACACAAATATCAGCATGTAGTGTGGATTAAGATGAGTTTGAGCCATATTATTAAAGTCTTGTAATTGTTATTAACTTTTGAAGTGAATGATAAAAAAGCAAAGTGTAGCTTCATTATATTATTCGAGCGTGTGATATCATTGTTTATGCTTACAGCGTGAGCACCTCGACGACTTCGACCTTCGAGTGGAACACACGGGTAATATAATCAGGAGTCTTGTTTTGATGTGCGGGCTTCGATCGAGCCGGCAAGCTCGTCGTTAGAAATTGGACCTGGCGCTGGTCTTGTAGTTGTAGGTAGTGACCACCGGTCCATAAATTTATATTTTTTTTCTTAAGTCTCTCTCCTTTAACACTTTAAAATTTTATTAGAGTTAAAGTACAATACAGTCTTGGTCTCCTCCCATATTCTGCCCAGCCACTGGTATATATCTATAGTGTAGCATCTGTTTGGTTTGTGTCGGATCCGATGCAAGGTTTTAATTGCGGATTCAGGCACAGCATCCTGCTGCGGACTGTGAGTGATAAACCGGCGTTAGAGCATCTCCATTGTAATTGCTATTTTTGACTTGCTATTCATAGCAATAGCAAGTCTCTCTATTTCAATTGGCTTGCTATATTGCTACTCACTCCATTGTACTTGCTATTTGACTTGCTATTTTAGAAAACTTGCTATTTCTCTCATCAAACTTGCTACATGTAGCAAGTTTGGTGAGAGAAATAGCAAGCCCCCTAAAATAGCAAGTCAAATAGCAAGTACAATGGAGACAACTTTTTGACAATTCTTGCTATTTTTAAGGATAGCAAGTTGGATAGCAATTACAATGGAGATGCTCTTAGCTAGGTTAAACCAGACCACACGGACGGTTAAACTAGAAAAGACTAGAACTAGACAGTTAATCGATTCGGTTTTGTTAAAAAACCGCTTAAGTAGTTGAACTAGTAAAAACCAGTAAAAATCGAATGAACCGACCGGTTTTATTGAACCGGTGAACCGGTGCCAGTTTTAAAGAACCGGATAGTTTAGTGTTAGCACAAAAAAATTGTTTAAGAGGGATTAAATGTCTATACTTTTTATTTATATAGAAAAAAATATTAACATTGAAAAAAAAATAAAATGATGGGGATTTACAAAGTGAGAATGCACAACATAAAAACATCTTAGCTTTGTTTAAAATTTTTTAATACTAAAATTATTGTGTTATTTATGTACTATGGCATTATTGCCATGTAGTTATAACACCTATTTAAACTATAATATTATAATTATAATTATAATCTTATATTTGAATTGTAGTTTTAATATCTAATTATACATATTTCTCGTTAACTTATATTATTTTTATATTACAATAATACAAAATAAATATAATATTAATAAACAAAAAACCAAAGTTTCAACAGGTGAACCGACAACCAGACTAGTGAACCGATAACTTGACTAGTTCCATTATCGGTTTGGTTTTTTCCACTATGGTTATAAGTAAGGTAACCCATAACAATCCAAATTCCAAACCTTGAATTAAAACATTTGTGCAAACTAAACCGAACAATTACCATCGAGTTGTAACCGACCGTTGCTGATACCAATTTATGTCATTTTTAAGTCGGTAATAGTCTAATAGATTGATTTGTGTAAAAAACGATAGGTTTAAAAATGCAAAAATAATTAAAAAAATCAAAAAAATGCGAAAATCGTATGTATGTAAAGATTTTGTATAGAATGATTAAAAATTAGCATGGAATTTGAATTAAAGGATAAAACATCACAAATCTATTAACATCATTTTTGTTAAAAACATCTTTCTTTTTAATTTTATGAACATTCTTGTGCTCCGAAATTTGGTCTACTAACGGGAAAATAGTACCCAACGGGTACACGGGTATGGGTATAGTTTTCTAATATACATACCCGTTATCCGATAGGTACCTATCACCCAATATGCTATATTTTTTGGAGTTTAAATCATTAATACTATTGTTGCAGGTTAAATCATTAATGTATTATGTTTAGGAGTTTATTTATATATGTAATTTTGATCTTAGGACTAAATAAATGATCGATCAAATTAGGTGAAACATTGTTTTTACGAGGATAGATATACGGTTGTTATTTGTTAGGTTGTTGTGTGTGTGATGTCTATTGATGGGTATGGATACCCGATGTGCATATTTTATACGCATGAGTATGGGTTTGGAGAAGAAATGATACGCACATGTATATATAAGTTATCTGATGAGAAGATTTTTTCTAACCGGTATGGATTTGAGACGATCAAATAGATGGATATATTACCATCTTTTGTCTACGTCTGTTTACTTTAAGTAGGCTGCCCCATCAGATTTCAGCCTAATTCAAAAGCTTGTATCACTCTAGGCCTCATCAAATTAAGCCTGGCTTCGTTGGCCCAACCTAGCCCAACAAGCCCGGCCTGATCTGGCCCGGCTAATGTACTAAAATCTAGTTCGGCACGCGAAGCCCAAAATCCCAAAAGCCAAAAAAATCCGGATTCTGCACTAAAAACCCGATCTCGGATTGGGCTTGAGACTAGCATTTTAGTGCATCATTGGGCTTTAAAATTGAAATTGCGTCTCTTGATTGTCTTTCTTTTCGAGCTAGGCTCTAGATTTAAATAGGCCCTAAGGATTACCAAATATATTTTTGTAACATATTTATTTGATATATACCAAATATTAGTATTTTTTAAACTTGGTCAAAATCAGATAAGTTTGATGACTTGTAATATGAAACAAAAACAGGAGGAAGTAGAGTTTAAGGATTCATATTTCAAATCTAAGGGCATTCTCATCTCATTGGTTACGATTTTTTGGATTATATAGGAGACATACACAGGTATAAATATTAAACAGATCTACTGTACAGATAAATAGACGGACGCTAGGAATAAATATTCGTCAGATTGAAGAGCACTAACCACGACAACTAAAACAAAATCAACAAACTAATTCTCAACCAATCTGAAAATCTTTGACCAGACTAAAATTCCTAAGAACTTAGGAAATTTCCCGAGTGCACTCCCGAGGACTGAAAATAGCCTAACCAAGTACCGGTAAAATGTGTGTAACTTTTGATCCATAACTCGGATTGAACTAGACTTCAATATGAAACTTTCTCGAGTAGTTTTACTCAAATCTGAATTTCTAATCAAAAGTTATGATCTTCGGTATTTAAAACTGCGTAAAAACAGAGCAGATGTGATCCGAAAAATACAACCTTAATTATTCCTAAAATACAAGGAATAAACTAACAAAAATTTCTAGACCTCCTTAATATCCTAACGGTGTTTTGGATGAATCAATTCGAATTAAATCACAAGTAAAAGTGAAATTACAAAATATAACAAAATGATGCAAACCAATGAATATTAAGAAGAAAGAATGTGATACCACACTCATTGATGCTTGAATATGAATAATTTATTACATAAGAGTGTTTACAAGGTACATCCAAAGCACCCCTCACCAAATCACGTCCTAGATGAAAAAGCAAAAGGCCAAACCCTAATTTTGTTCTCTTCTTCGATACATGTTTTGCTCTCCCCTCTAGTTTTTTGGGAAAATTACTCACATGCCATTATAATTTTCAGAAATTGCCTACATGCCACTGTCAGTGACTGTGACGGCCCCCATCTGGCAGTGACACAACGATGGCATTTTGGCAAACCGTAAAAATCGTAATGGCACAGAAAAAATTAACCCTTTTTTTATAATCCCCTCATGCCTATCACCATGAGCCACAAAATTAATAATTTTTGGAATCCTAATCCAACTAAAAATCCATATCTCCTACGAATCCTCAAATCCTAACTTCTTGCATATTTTTCTCCTTCTATATTGCCACACATCATGCGCACGTCATATGAAAATCTCTCTTTCCATATTCCCACACATCTCATGTGTGCTATATGGAAATCTCATCTTCATGTGCCGCATCTTTGAGCTCGAGTATCCTGCATAACATCGTTCATCGTTTTAAACCTCAACTCCTTCCTGAGCCTATCTTCGATCCCGTCGTCGACCACGACTCACCCTCAAGGATTGCCTGCACATGAACAAACCAAGAAACCCTTTTCACGAGCATAAGTTCTCTCCAACTTAACTCAATCAGTTTAATCAATCATAAACAAAGTAAATTTATTGAACAAATAATTTAAAGCATATTGAGGACTAAATTTTCTTGAAAGCTAAATTTCTATTGCTATCTATCGAGGACTGAATTTCTGAGTATTGATTTTTTTCAAATGCCTAACGAGAGTGCTCGGCAACTCTCCTAAAGTGTATGACCACTCAAACCAATACAAATAATTTGTTTAACACATATCAATATCAAACCAATTTGTTCATCACTTATCAATGTTCAAACGCATGATCTCACAGTATTAAACCTTACAAAAATGTCAAAAAAAATCACATGTTTATAATGTACACCAGAAATTCAATATACGTGGATGAACTGAATATAGCGGATAAAACTTTTTTAATTAAATTAATCGTACCGAGTCAGTCTTACTGTTTCATTAAATAAACTTACCTAGTGTGCCCTTTCTTACAAACCCAACGGTTTTGAGTAATCTGAGGAACAAGCCTTCCCCAAACATGAACATTAATAATACCTACCGTACGAGGTCGCTGACTATATGCTAATAGAGCACTGGATTTCCAAAAGAAAAAAAATACATTTTACTACTATAAATTAATAGTAGTCCGCCCGTGCTAACGCAACGATGAAATAAAAAACAATAAGCATTTTGAATTTAAAGTGGGCATTGAGATAAATAAAAACATGTATTTATTATCCCATCCACCAGTAAACATATGTTGCCTTACATCACTCGAAGCAAGTCAACTAGGCTTTCTCAATAATAAGCAACGATGAAGCTGAACTCGAAAATCGATTAGTTGAGATTCTAATTTATCTTGGTTCAAGTCAGAATATATCTTACATGGCACCACATTTGTAGAGCTAAGAATGAAGAAATCATACTTCATGCATCCGAGGTACCTATCATACATGCTTGTAGAATCGCACAAAGTATAAATAGGAGATAAAACACAGAAAAGGCTCATACACTTAGGGACATCAATTTTTATTGGCACAACAATTTGTTGTATTTGTCGTAGAACCACTTTATCATGTCGTAGAACCACTTTATCATTCCAATCAGGGTTTTCTTCAAGAAACTTTTCAAAAACCAAAATCTTTTATAGAATTCCGTTAACCATGGCAAGTCGGTCAACACCAAACATTACATATCACATCAATAAGGAAAAGTATAGTGGTAAGACAATAAAAAGACCAATTACAAAATCGAGAAAAGAAAATATAGATAGCCCCAAATAGCATGACTCAACATAGAGTAACAAGTAACAACTAACAAATAAAAACTTCATAAGATGCTCTTAGCACCTGATAGAAAAGCATGTACTCCACCACACCAATGGTGCTTCCTACATCATGAACTACAGAATGGGCACACTATTAGTTAAAGAGTTCAAAATAATCGGTCAAACAAATCAAATGATGATATCACTCACATCATACTACATTCAAAGGATGGCTCAAAACATAAGAATATGACAAGGAACACTAATACATATTTAGGGTAAGGTAGTTAAGAGTAAATGTTCCAATTTACAAATAATCAAAAATAACAGATAAATATTGCACATATATGAAATTAGGAATCACTACAAAGAATGATATCAAGACAACAACTTCGTACAAGAAAAACAACAGAAGGACCCAACAAAGCACCAGGATTCACCCACAACAGCACAAGAACCCCCTTCGAGCCCCTCGGTCGGTGGCCCCGAGCCCCTGCTCCCCTACGTTGACCCCCTCCGAGAGGCTCCGCCGGTGGCCTGGGCCCTCTCCGAGAGCCTCCACCTGTGGCTCGGACCCCCTCTAAGCTCCTCTGTCGGTGGCCCCGAGCCCCCATGCCCCTCTGTCATAGGCCCTGACCCCCTCTGAGCGCCTCCATCGACGGGTTGGACCCCCTTTGTTGACCTCCTCTGTGCCCCTCCGCTGATCATCTCCAAGCGCCTCTGTCGGTGGCCCCAAACCCTCGCGCTCCTCTGTCGACCCTCTCCGAGCGCCTCCACCAGCGACCCAGACCCCATCCGAGCACCCCAGCTAGTGGCCCCGAGCCCCCACACCCCTCCGCTGGTGGCCGTGTAACATCCCAAGATTTAAAAATAAATAAAATAAAGGAAATATATTATTCAAAGAATTTCTGGAATTATTTATTAAAGAAAATCCTAAAAGAGCCCTATTAAAGCCAAACAGGGAGAAATATCTAGAATTTCAACATGGAAAATTTATGATGGAATCTAGAGGCCAAGATATAATTTTAGGAATTTTTACAAATTTTTATCAACAATGATTCAACCCTTAATCAAACAAATGAATTACTGGAATTATTTTAAATCAGAAAAGCATTTTAATTCTAAATGGGCCTCAACCCCCAATTTGCCTCCAGCCCAGCCCAATCCAGCCGCGCGTCACTGACATGTGGGATCCGCCTGTCGCCGCGCTCCCCCTCTCTCCTCTCCCGCGCACGCACCAGCCCTGCCCGCCTGTCAGCCTCTCTAACCGCGCTTCAGCCACTGACCGCCCTGGCCCACGTGTCGGCGCCTCACCCTTTCGCACTCGCACACTGACAGGTGGGGGCCACCTGTCGGGACCTTCTTCCCCGATGGAAAGGGATCCCCCCTTCCATCGCCGGCGAGATCCCTTCCCAAATCTGCCGCCGACCGCCACCAGACCCAAAATTGAGCCCGGGATCCTCTTCTTCGATCGCCAGGGATCTCATTCCACCGATAGCCACGCGTTTTCGCCATACATAGAAAGGACCCGAGCTTTAGAAAAGTACACCGGCGAGGAGAAAAGAGAAACCCTCGGTTCCCTTCCGTTTGGACGCCGGCGACCCCCCTATAAGAACCCCTCGCCCTCGCCGCACTCAGCCCACACCACCGTAGCCGGGCTAGAGCGAAATCAGAGCGCCGCCACTCTCATTTCAGCCTTCGGCTCTGTTTCGACTCCGGCGACCTCTCACCGCCGTCGCAAGCCGCCACCGGCCACGTCGTCGCCACCATCGTGACCGTCGGAGCCCGCCTGTCCCCGGCATCCACTCCATTGGTCGTGGGCGCCATCGGATCACCGTCGCCGTCGAGAACCTGAAGAGCTCTGCCGTCTACCCTCGTCGCCGACTGCCGCCACTGCCCCGTCGTCGCCATCTCCGGTACCGTCGTGTTCCCCACACTCCCCTGGTTCCATTTCAGCCAGTAGCCAAGTCTTTAGGCCTTCGCCGTCACCGGAATAGCTCGCCGTAGTATCACCGGAGTTGGGGAAGAAGGGTAAAATACCCTCGGCGCCACGTGTCGTGCCGGATTGAGTTCTGGCCGTTCGATCGAGATCGGGCGATAAGAATTAAATCCCCCATGGGATTTAATCCCGACCGTCGATCAAACCCGAAGGGGTATCAGGCGATCTCGACCGTCGATCGCCACTTAAGCCTTCCCGCCTCGCGCCCGATCGCCGGATCCAGATCCAACGGCTCTGGTTGATCCGGTCCATGTGCATAGTAACCCAGTCCACCGTGGGCCAGGCTCACCGTGGACCAAAGCCCATTTTCTGTTTAAATAAAATCCAGAAATTGATTTAAACTTTGGAAATCCATAACTTGCTCATTTTAACTCCAAATTCCCTGTTGCCCAAAATAATCTTATTAATTAAATAAATAAAAACCCCTTAGGGATAAAATTGTTAATTCATAAAATAAATTAGGAAAAGCCTTAAAAACTAATCTTTAATGTTTTTCACATAACTTCAGAATAATAAAACTTTATTTCACATATTAAAACCCCTAACACTTGTATTCTTATTGTTTTGTGATATTTTATTTGTTTATTAAATGCTATGTTTATTTTTTCTATATCGAGAAGACTACGAGTACGTCGAGGAGCCGGAGTTTTACCCCGAGGTTCCTCCATCACCATTTGCTGATCAAGGCAAGTCACAACCCCCATTTTGATCATCATTGAGCCCATGTTTTAATAAATTATCGCTATAACTCATAGGATAATATTGCATTAGTCAAATATCAAGCCCTACACTTATATTTATTAGATCCCAATCCTTGTGTGCAAGCCCAAGCCATGCTTATTGAGCCTTAACTCCTTGTCACTCTACTATAAAAGTATTAGCTAGTGTCCAATGTACCGGCACAACTGCTATAGGATAAAAAGAATGAGTCGTAGATAGATGGATTCTACTATATGAATTTTCCCCGTTATTCTCGTCTCTGGACTCTGTGGAGTTGGCTATGTTATAAGTATAGTGGGTTCCGGGTGCAAGCTAGGACATTGGTTGGTCGCACCCGGGGCACTATAAGGACCGGTCTGCGGGATCTGTTGCAAAGCACTTCCGTACTAACCACAAGTCTAATGGGTAAGTCCTAACTGGAAGTATGGAACAATCCGACTCGATGCACCATAGTGGAGGGGGCAAGGGGCAAACCTGCAGGTGACTTGTACCGACGTGGCTCAAGGGGGTATGGTGTTGGCTCAACACGTCGGGGCACCATATGAAACCCATAAGAGGGTGCTGTCGAGTCGAGGCGGACCATATGGAAGGTTTTGGCACGAGTTCTCATGGTATGGGTCATCTCGTTACACTTTGGTGTAAGTGATGAGTGCGTGCCTTGTGGGTACAGTGGTACACCTCTGATCAGAGTATTTAATCTTTTCGAAAAGTCGAGCCCACGGTCAAGGGCGGGTTGTGTGACTTCTCGCAGTTAGTTTACAATTGTTTGAATGGTTGAGTTATTCATGGCATGTAAGGACTGTTGAGCGAGGATGGGTTGACTGTACCCCTCGAGTTAGAGGATGATGATGCATACACATGTTTACATTTCAGTACTAATAACTTGATCACATTTAATTGCTTTACAAATTATGCTCTTCCGCAAAATTAGCCACTATCTCCCTTGTTATTACTCTGCATTATATTTGCATCCGGTGGCTTGCTGAGTATGTTTGTACTCACCCCCGTTGACTTACACCACCAGAGCCCGTCTACTACGAGGAGGATGAAGGTCTGGAGTAGCGACCCAGTCAAGGCGAGACTGGAAGGAGGCGTTCATCTAGGACCCTTTGTTTTATTAGTTTCTCTTCACATTGATTCACTTTTGTACTAATACGGTCTACGAACCGTGAATGATTGCTCGTATTGTACGTGGTCGCATGATGAACGTCTTGTTTTTATTGATTTTCTATGGAATTTCAATAAAGGTCCTGATTTATTAAATCGGGGCGTGACAGGCCGCGACCCCCTTCAAGTGCCTCTGTCGGTGGCCCCAACCCCCTCCAAGCGCCTCTGCTGGTGGCCCTGAGCCCCTACGCCCCTCCGCTGACCCCATACGCCCCCTCCGCTAACCCCTCCGAGCGCCTCCGTAGGTGGCCCTGAACCCTCATGCCCCTCTACTGACCCCTCTAAGTACCTCTGCCGGTGGCTAGAACCGCCTCTGAGCATCTCCGTCGATGGCCTTGAGCCCCTTCACCCCTCCGCTGACCCCCCTAGCACCCTCCACTGACATCCCCTCGTGCCCCTCCGCTGACCCCCACCGAACGCCTCCGTCGGTGGCTCAAACCCCCTCCGATCCCCTCCGCATGACTCACAAGTGTCGGATGTTATTTCATATATATATAGATTACATATTGGCTAATCGTAACATGGAATGCATGAAGTAATACAAGGCATCTAGCTATAGATGGTAACCAAATTATAGTACGACAATACATGGTAGGCATGATGTACGTAGGCAGCATGCATGGCAGGAGCAGCCATACAAGGCAAGGAACATAATCACATGACGCGTGATCCATAAGAGGCAAGGAGCACAATCAGGCGACATGTGAGAGAAATCTACTTTATTATTTTTATGCGGGGTATGCGGGGACTTTGGCTCCGGCGGCTTGGCCATTTTGTGAAACGCCCCTTGTGTTTATTGTTTTTAGAGCGCATTCCAATTTTCACAATTTTCTCGCCTTCGCATAGAAAATCTCATGAAAAGAGGGCTCATACATAAAAATGTAACACACCGGAGAGTATGGCGCTGTACCTTCACATAATTAGTGAGAAATATGAGATGCCTTTTGCAAAAATGTATGCGGGGTTGCGAACGGACAAAGAAGGGCTGAGATTTTAACTGAAGCAGATAGAGGGCTGAGATTCTCTAGATGGGTGATGTGTCGACTCCTAACATCCGCCAATTATATAGTGTAATAGATATATTTATAATGAAGATCAGTGTTTGATCGCCTAAATCGACATATACCGATACCATTGAGTTATTCAATTTCTTGAGCTCTCAAAGGTGTTAACTAAGAATTTCTCCCTCACAATAAATCAACATATATTGGTACCAATCTTGGGTTATATTTGAATTCTAACACACAAAGACCAAATCAGAGGCCAATGAAAATCTAAGCATCACCTTCCATATAAAAAGAAAATAATTCTTTAGATGGAGCACATAAATTAGATCTTATACAACCGAATACAATATTTCTAATTAGAAGATGACTTTCATTTCAATTTATAGGGCAAGAGTTAGCAATCATAGATCAAACTGGACATTTTTAACACCAAACAACCCCATCTAAAGTGAACAATATCAACCACACAAGGTTTAGCACAATAAAAAGCAGCAAAATTAGTTGGCCAGTCACCAAAATACCTACTCTGATGTAGTTTTGATGAAAGAGGACGGCATGAACCGCGACAGTCGGCAAAAGGTGAGCGCCACCAACCTCTTCAGATATCCTCCATGGCAAAGAGCCTCGTGACGAAGCCGCCATAGGGAGGGAGGCGACAGGGGAGGACGTAGGCCCAGAGGCTATAGGCAGCGGGGTACTGCGTGGAGTTTTAGGGTTTGGGCCACATGACGCAGGGGGCAAGACTTGGCGAGAGAGGAGAGGACGACAACGTGAGGGGGAGAGGCGGCTTAGGTGTGGGGGAGGGGATGTTGGGGAATAGAGGAGCTACGCTAGCTGGCAAATTCAAAATTTCCACCATTTGGCCCTAGGCTCATGCGCGTGTGAAATCATAGATCGGTACCTTCTAGCACACAACACACTAGGTGCAGTGGAAGAAGATGTTGGAGCAGCACGTCTAGCCTCTCCTCACTTCGTCCTTGTCGTTTTTCGCCGATCCGGTCGATGAAGACGACGTAGTCGTATGCATGTAGACATTCACGAGCGTTGCTATTGGAGCAACGCCTCCATGTAGTCCACACGTACAGGGATGGAGTATCTCCCACGGCAGCGTGCTAGCACCGCACGTAAGAGACGGGGATCCTTGACCTCAACAATTGAGATCAAGGGGAGGAGAGAACTCTTGGGTGGCTAGGTCTAATCTAGTCTTATTGCTTGCCCCAAGACGTCCTCCTCCTCTCCTTATATAGGGATGAGAGCCCCTGCGTCGTGCTCTTCCCGAAACCATAAAAACCATAACAGATCAAATCGGTTTGCCAACGTCGGAACTTCTGATCCTGTATCGGAACATCCGACGGGGTATTTTAGGTCTCCTGATTCAGTACGACACGCAATAGATCCAATCTGTTATCACCCACCTCGAAACTTCCGATACCATATCAGAACTTCCGATCAGTACAAAATTCCCCGATTCCGAAATAGAACTTTTGGCTCGTCGAAACTTTTGATACCATACCGGAACTTCCGAAACAACAATTGCTCTCTGTATCGAGACCAGAAATTAACCAGAACATCCGATACTACTTATCAGAACTTCTGATCCATTGAATTTTCTTGGGCATAACCTTCAATCTCCTACTTGCACAAGAACCAATTCTTTGCATGTTTTCAATCCATCCCCTTAAGTGTGTGACCCGATAGGTTCATACACTAACGACTGTTTACCGGAAACCGTTTTTGACTCACTGATCAATAGCGGTACCTAGCAGCACATATTGACCCCCGAAAGCGTATAAAATCAAATTTTCATAAACCTTGATATACTCAAACACCAATCCCTTTACCACGCACTGCCAGTCAAGCTCAAGGCGAGATATGTGCCACCCTTGTTGGTTACCTTGACATTTTCACTCGATCAAGTATCAGATTCAAATCATGACTAACTCCTTAGTCATAGTGGCATGGCCAATGCACTTTTCCAATCCAATACCTCGAGGGACCTAGAGACGACTCTCCCGTTATTAGGAGGGGTAAATTCCATCTTGACCGCTCACATCCTAAAATATGTTTCACAACACACCTAAAAACAACTCTTATTACTACCCTATTACGGAATAGCGTTAGGAAGCATATAAGTGTGTCAGTACGCATTCTGGAATCAAATGACGATCTCATATCCAAGGACTCTGCAGGTACACCATTTGAGATGACAACTGTTGGCACATAACAATCTCAACATTATCTTAAGTGGGTCTGTCCAACACCATATTCACCAACATGTGTCCACGTCACTGATTTGACATCTCTATGTATATGATCTGTAAAACACAATCATCAATCAGTTAGATGTACTAATCCATGTGTCATCACTGTCCCACATGATGACAAGATTAGGGACCCTTTTGAACAACATCATCATAAAGCAAAAAGTTTCACATAACAAGTTGTACTCATTAATTAAATGCAAACGATATTTACTCAAGGAACAAGATAACAATTATCGTCATACATTAACATAGACTCTACTAGCATATTCCACAAACACATGACTCACTCACGTAAGTATCTAATACCCATGGAGCTCATATGCGCCTCATGATTGGGCTGTGGAAGAGGCTTCATCAATGGATCCGCCATGTTCAAATCCGTGTGCACCTTACAAATCTTCACATCACCTCTCTCAATGATCTCGTGGATCATGTGATATCACCGAAGTATGTGTTTGGATTTCTGGTGTGATCTAGGCTCTTTGGCTTGCGCAATGGCACCACTATTATCACAATAGTGGTCCACTGGACTGGACGCACTAGGAACAACACCCAACTCAGAAACAAACTTCCTGATCCAAATGACCTCCGTCACTGCTTCTGAAGCAACGATATACTCAGCTTCTGTTGTAGAATCGGCCACCGTCTCTTGCTTGGAACTCTTCCAACTCACTGCGCCTCCATTGAGGCAGAACACAAAGTCATATTGTGATCCAGAAACATCTTTGTAGGTTTGAAAGCTAGCATCCGTGTAACCACTTACAACGAGCTCCTCTTCACCACTGTATACCAGGAACATTTCCTCGATCTTTCTCAAGTACTTGAGGATACTCTTTACTACAGCCCAATGACTTTCACCCGGGTTCGATTGGTATCTGATCGTAACACTTATAGTATATGAAACATCTGGGCGTGTACATAGCATGGCATACATGA
Source organism: Zizania palustris (assembly GCA_019279435.1). Lineage (NCBI taxonomy): Eukaryota > Viridiplantae > Streptophyta > Magnoliopsida > Poales > Poaceae > Zizania > Zizania palustris. The sequence continues at coordinate 13,449,151 of JAAALK010000288.1, forward strand.
TGGATCCAATTACGGAGGCATACGGGATCACACTCATCTTCTCTAGCTCATCAGGTGTCACAACACACTGAGTCTTAATAAGAGAAATACCATGTGACATTGGCAGAAAACCCTTCTTAGAATTATGTATTTTGAACCGTTTTAAAACCTTGTCAATGGCTTAATCCAATTAACCGTTTTAATCTATCTCTATAGATCTTTATGCCCAACATGTATGTTATCTCTCCAAGATCTTTCATCGAAAAACTATTTTTTAGTGAAGTCTTGACAGCATTCAATAAAGGAATGTTGTTTCAAATCAACAATATGTCATCCACATACAGAACCAGAAACACAAGTGAGCTCCCACTAGACTTTTTGTAAACACAAGGCTCTTCTTTGTTCTTGATGAAGCCAAACCCTTTGACTACCTCATCAAAGCGAAGATTCCAACTTCGAGAAGCTTGCTTCAATCCATAAATTGACTTTAGCAACTTACAAACTTTCCCAGCATTCCCCGGACCATCAAGACCTTCAGGCTGTGCCATGTACACATTCTCACTTAGGTTTCCATTTAGGAAAGTCGTATTGACATCCATTTGTCATATTTCATAATCATAAAATGCGGCAATAGCTAGGATGATCCGAATAGACTTAAGCATAGCGACGGGCGAAAACGTTTCATCATAATCAACACCTTGAATCTGTCTGAAACCTTTCACCGCCAATCGTGCCTTATAGATGTGAACATTTCCATCAACGTCTATCTTTTTGGTGAAGATCCATTTACACTCAATAGTTTTTACACCATCGGGTGGATCAACCAAGTTCCAAACTTGATTAAAATGCATGGACTCCAACTCGGATCCAATGGCTCCAAGCCATTTCTCAGAGTCGGGTCCTATCACTGCTTACGCATAGGTCTTGGGCTCATCGTTGTCCAACAACAACACGTCGCGATGCCCAGTGGTCAAGAACATATACCTCTCTGGCGCATGGACTATTCTCCCAGACCTCCGTGGGGCTAGTGTATCCACAACAGGGTCTACAACATCTTGCACCTCCTGCTCTCGCTCAGTGGGATCTAGAACACTTTCCAGTGGCTCTTGAACCTCTTCGAGATGCACAGTCCTCCCAATAACTACTTTTGAGAGAAACTCTTTCTCAAAGAACACACCGTTTCGAGCGACAAACACTTTACCCTCCTCTCTATTATAGAAATAGTATCCTTTGATTTCCCTAGGATACCCCACAAAGAAACACTTGTCAGACTTAGGACTGAGCTTGTTAGATGTCATACGTTTGACATATGCCTCACATCCCAAAATCTTTAGAAAATACAAAATGGGACGCCTCCCAGACCACATCTCATATGGCGTCTTCTCTACTTACTTAGATAGAAATCTATTAATCGTGAAAGCTGCAGTTTTTAGAGCGTCACCCCAAAAGGATAATGGAAGATCAGTGTGACTCATCATGGACCGCACCATGTCCAACAAAGTGTGCATTCATCGCTCGGACACCCTATTCTATTGAGACGTGCCAGGTGGAGTCAGCTGTGGAACAATTCCACACTACTTCAGATGATCACTAAACTCATGGCTCAAATATTCACTCCCACGATCCGATCGTAGAAATTTAATTGTCTTGCCCGTATGATTTTGTACCTCATTCTGGACCTCCTTGAACTTTTCGAAGGATTCACACTTATGCCTCATCAAGTAGACATAGCCATATCTACTAAAGTCATCGGTAAAAGTGATAAAGTACTGAAATCCTTTCCTAGTCGTGTGACTCATTAGACCACACACATCAGTATGTACTATGGCCAATAGCTCACTCACCCTCTCACTTTGTCCAGTGAAAGGCATATTTGTCATTTTGCCAAGTAAAAAGACTCGCATGTGTCATATGATTCAAAATCAAATGACTCCAAAAGTCCATCACTATGGAGCTTCTGTACACGCTTCTCATTTATATGACCCAAACGACAATGCTAGACGTAGGTGGGATTCAAATCATTGAGTCTTTGTTTCTTAGTACTAATGTTATAAATGTGTGCATCGTCAAGGCTCAAAATATACAATCCATTCACTAATGGACAAACACCATAGAGCATGTCATTCGAAAATATTGAACAACTCTTATTCTTTATTACGAATTCAAAACCATCTTCCTCTAAACATGAAGAAGAGATAATGTTTCTGCCTAAGGTGGGAATGAAATAACAATTATTTAACTCCAAAACTAATCTTGACGGCAGCGACAGTGAATAGACACTGACGGCCAACGCTACAACATTTGCACCATTCCCGACGCAGATATCCAGCTCGCCACTTGTACACTTTCTTACTCTACTCATCCCCTGCAACGATTTGCATGTATGAATCATTGATCTAGTATCAAATACCCATGAATCATTTGGACGAGTAGCAAGATTAATTTCAATACATTAATACCTGAAGCGGAAGTCCCACTTCCCTTCTTGTTTTTCTGCTCTTCCAGGTACACCTTGCAGTTGCGCTTCCAATGCCTAGGCTTGTGGCAATGGTGGAACACATCAGAGTTCACAGGACCAGACCTAGACATTCCAGTTGGTTTAGACTTTGTACTAGAGATCGCATCTGTAGTTTTAGCCTTCTTCCTCCTCCTCTTTTTTCCCTCATTCTAAACAACCATCACATGGTTTGGTGCCTTCCTGATACTCTCCTCAGCAGATTTCAGCATTCCATGCAACTCAGCTAGTGTCTTCTCTAGTTCAACCATATTATAGTTCATGATGAACGGCTCAAAGCTCAGTGAGATCGACTGGATAATGACATCGATAGCGAGATATGGATCCAGTGGAGTGCCCAGTCTCTCTAGAGTCTCTATGCAACCAATCATCTTGATCATGTGAGGGCTCACTAGGCTCCCTTTAGCCAGCCTGCTACCAAATAAGAATTTAGACACACTGTATCTTTTTGCCCTTGCTTGGTCCTGAAACATGCCCTTAAGCCCTACGATCATATCGGAAGCATCACGTTTCTCATACTGTTTCTGAAACTAAGAGGACATGCAGGCAAGCATTAGGCAGCCGACATCCACGGAATCATAAAGCATGTTTCTCATAAGCACGCTTATCTGCTGTAGAAGCATCCTCTCCTAGATCATCAGGGTGAGGTTCCTCTAGAACATAATTCTTTATCTTTTGCTTGAGAACAATTCTTAAGTTTCGATACCAATCCATAAAGTTCATTCCAGACAATTTATCTCGTTTAAGAATAGATCACAAATTAAAAACTAGAGTGCTCTTAACAGTAGACGTAGTAGGTTCCATGATCTACAAAATATTAAATACAAGGTTTAGCACTATGCAATGTTTATCTTATATCCAATAAAAGATGTTCCACTATCTAAATCAGTTACTTTCCCTCTCATGACTAATAGTGGCACAAGATCCATGGTCACGCTATCTCCTAGTGAGCTTTGGCATCACTGCTAGAAGCTAGTTGACATAGATAAGCAACTCTTTGCTAATCACATCGTATGTGACTCTTGTCATTGGAGGAGCATCAAATGCTCGACCCCAACTCTTATTCTGCAAGGCCCAAAACCGTTTTGATAGCCTTGTCAAGTGAACCAACATTATGTGTGCAGAAGTTCGACTTCCGCCCCAACTGGTAGAGATAAATGATAGCACCCTGCTTTGGCAAACCCACTATCGATGAGCACGAACTCTGGTGGATGCAGCTATTGGTAAGAGCACCAACACTTAATTTTCTGAGAGAAAACTACTCTAGCATCGTAACGTCCCTAACGCACATGAAACCTGATAGAATAAAATAACAGGAATATAAGAAAGCATCACAGGAAATCATATTAACTGTGACATAGCATGGCCTTCTTCATATGGCGATCTCCATCTCCATGGCTCCTGTCATTGAGTGTGTGCTCCCGTCCTCCATGAAGAGTACTAGTCCATCTCGCATAGGCTATACTAATTATATGGGTCGAAGCACCACGGAAATGACATGCAAGCCGTAATGAATTTTACATCAGCCTTGGGTTATAAATAACCATGACACGCATGCCATATTTAATTTATATTCATTGCATGCATCTCATACATCACATTTAACCAAGACCATGCCAGTCATGACATTCTCTGCAAAACAAAGTTAGGCGAGCAATCTACAAATGTCTGGATTCTGGATCTGAAAAACTCGGGTCAGCAAGCTCGGTTTTTTCAAAATCACGTGGGTTGAAACTTCCGATCTAGCATCGAAACTTCCGATCTGTCGGAACTTCCGATCAATATCGGAATCCCGCATCACAACAATTGCCTTCTGTATCGAATCATTATTTGATATTGGAACATCCGATCACTATCAGAACTTCCGATCCACCATCGGAACTTTCGATCACATTGGAATTTCTGATCTACCGCGGACAGAAAGAGATCTAATCTATTTTCCACCACGTATCTCCATACATGAGGGATCCAGATCGAACACTACGCACGTAGGCTCTGATACTACTATTGGGGAATAGGGGAGCTACGCTAGCCGACAAATTCAAAATTTCCACCCTATGGCCCTAGGCTCATGCGCGTGTGAGATCATAGACCGGTACCTTCTAGCACACAACGCACTAGGTGCAGCAGAAGAAGATATTGGAGCAGCGCGTCTAGCCTCTCCTCGCTTCGTCCTTGTCGTCCTTCGCTGATCCGATCGATGAAGATGACGTAGTCATTCGCATGTAGACGTTCACGAGCGTCGCTATTGGAGCAACGCCTCCATGGAGTCCACACGTACAGGGATAGAGTACCTCCCACTGCAGCGTACTAGCACCGCACGTGAGAGACGGGGATCCTTGACCTCAACAATTGAGTTGGCTAGGTCTAATCTAGGCTTATTGCTTGCCCCAAGACGTCGTCCCCCTATCCTTATATAGGGCTGAGAGCCCCTAGGTCGTGCTCTTTCCGAAACCCTAAAAATCGTAACAGATCCAATCTGTTTGCCCACGTCGGAACTTCCGATCCTGTATCGGAACTTCCGACAGGGTATTTTAGGTCTCCTGATTCAGTACGACACACAATAGATCCAATCTATTATCGCCCACCTCGGAACTTCCGATACCATATAGGAACTTCCGATCAGTACAAAATTCCCCGATTCCGAATCGAACTTCTGGCTCATCGGAACTTTCGATACCATATCGGAACTTCCGGAACAACAATTGCTCTATGTATCGACACTAGAAATTAATTGGAACTTCCGATACTACTTATCAGAACTTTTGATCTATTGAATTTTCTTGGGCATAACCTTCAGTGGACACGCACACGGAGGAGGCGCAGGGCGAGTGGATGGGCTAAGATTTCAGTGATTTCCACGAGACGGGGCGTTTGTCGGATAGGTGCTGCGGAGATCGCGGGAGGATGTCGTGCATGGAGAGATGAATGGTCCAGATGTTTCCAATGAGTAAAATGAGTAATGAATGAGAGATGAACAGTCCAGATGGTTCCAATGATAAAGTTGTCGATCAATTATATAGTAGAATAATAACAGATGTTTGAATAACTTCCTAAATTTTTATATTTAACCTCCTCATTTCCTGAAACCAAGTATTTTACACCTTTAATCCAACCGTATCAGGTTTAGGAGTGATGTGGACTCTAGTTTAAATGCAACACATGCCACGTGAGCAGATGACATGGCATGCAACAAGATTTCACTTGGCTTGACCACCTAAGAAACACGTGAAAGGTGTTTGATAGAATGCCAATGAAGTCCTAGAATGTGCTAGCCTCCTATCGTGCACTAGCGAGAGGCCAGTGCACACTGGGAACGAAGCATGGCGAGAGTATGGAGCGTTGACAGCCTCGTTCCTACACATGCGGTTGCACCATGCCCGTCTATCGCTAGCCGCCCGACAGAGGCGCGCCTATAGCTCCGCCATGCACTAGTGAGCGACATCAAGCTCCGCCTCCTTCTTCCTCAGATGGCGTGTCACAAATGTCGTGACAGCATGCCCCAACGTTTGGCATTGTCACTTCCACCCATGAGTAATCGGGTCTTCTACTTCCGGTGTTCGCCAACCAGCTCTGTTTCGTTACCATGTGGGACTCACAAGTCAGCGCCACATGTAGTGTCTAAATCGGATTGTTGTCGGTCACATCAGTAAAATTGGACACAATCAGTAGGTAAAGGTAAATAGCGAATTGTTTAAAAAATTGAAGGGTTAAATAAAAAATTATTCAAAGGTTATCTAAACTTCGGTTACAGTGCTAAAGTCTATTTTTTCCATTAAAAACATGATCAATGAGAAACAAAATTGTGTTTCCTCTATGATGACGCATTGTGCTAGTAAAACTACAATCCGGCAAATCTGGCGTCATTTCTAGACGAAGCTGTTTTGACTTTTGACACCCTTGAACACACTCTCCCTCCTTCCAAAAAAAACGATTTTTAACTTTTAAAATTTATTAAGCAATACATGATTTTAGCTTATTTGTTTAATATGTATGTAATTAATAGATTTTAACTAAACAAACAACATTATTCAATTAGCACGCCAATAAATTAGATTTAATTAAAATTAATTAGACACACGTGAATCATTTGTGTGCACTGCTAACATGTCTCGAAAAACCAAGTCTTTATCGAGACGGAGGACATAGTAGCCGCATCACATGGTGTACTTCGTTTTTTATGTTCGAATTTGTTTGACGTGTGCTCGTTTGGAACTGGGAACGACAAGACGGCGTACGACATGTCGCCGCTGCGGTACGCGCGACTGCGCGAGAGCAGAGATCGAAGAGAGCATTCATGTCTGCAAGCTGCTACAGGTGTTTGTGCAGTACGCATCCATCTTGAGCCGGAGTTGTACTACTTCGCCGAACAGGTCAGCATCGTGTACTCCAGTTTGCACGCCCTGCAGTACTGATGGATCCCAGCAGGCAACCTAACCAGTGTGTACATGCGAGGCTGTGGTACTACGACTGTACTAACAGTTGAATCAAGACTTTCGGTATTGCGTGTATATATAGATCTCCAACGTTTCTTGGTGAATCTGGAATTGGCCAACCAGGTTTGTCAAAGCCTTCAAGGTGAGATGAGGCCGTGAGGGGAAGAAAATGGGTTACAAGGGTTTGTGGTTGGAGAGGGAAGAGGAGGAGGAAAGGAGACAGGGATGAGGCAGAGCATGGGATGGGGCTATCAACAGATTCCTTCCTTTCTTGAACTGCTGCTTGGTTTGTCTTTGTTTCCCTGGTTTCCAGTATACCCTCTTGTGAGTTCTTGGAAGAAGAGAGTTGTCACTTGTGAGAGAGATGGTGTTGTTGCTCCCTCCCCTGCACTGCCTCTTCCCTGGCTCCCCTGCATCGCCTCACCTCTCCCTCTCTCTCTCTCTCTCTCTCTCTCTCTCTCTCTCTCTCTCGCTCTCTGCTTAATTTTATTTTCATTTCATATGTGATGCCATGTTTGTATAGACTACAGTAGGAGTTTGTATAAACTGTAACTGACTCCTTTGAATTCCACTATCCAAAAAAAACTATAATGATGTGACACTGCAACAGTTGTTGCAGTATTGTTGCATGCAGTTGTAGCTCAAAACAGCGTTTCTTTTGGCATGGTACGCTGGTTAATCTCTAGCTCAAGATGGCATTTTTAAGGGACCTTTTGTACTTTGAGCTTGGAGCTGGTGAAGTGCAGGGAAGGAGACAGGAGACTAGGTGGTCTGATGGAGAATGGGCAACCAACACCAGCGACTCTTCTGTACTGCTCGGATTTGGATCGGAAGATGAGCGAATCGAAAATGAAGACGTGCTTAGCAAATTGTAATGGCATCTCGCCGGTGATAGTTTTTTCTTTAGGCGGTTGAAACCATGAAATGCAAGGAGCAATGTTTGAGCTTACTCCATTATAAGATAATCCAAAAGTTGACTTATTTTCTGCTGTTGTGTGCTCGTATCTGCATTTATACTCAATGTCACTAAACTAGTTGCTTTTTGTCGAGTTAATTATCACTGTACTATAGATTCAAGGATCAGTTTCACAGAATTACAGGTACTTCTTGCAATATGCACCACCAGACCATTGTTGAATGATGGTCTGGTGGTGCATTTGATTTAATTGTTCCAAAGTTATGTAAGAGTAAGACTGCCTAATTGGTCCACGGCGTTAGGTACGACTGTAGCTGTAGCCTAGTGGAGTAAAAAAGATTCTTGGATCTACTATGGAGTAAAAAAGATTCTTGGATCTACTATGTTCAATGGTGGTTTCGACTTTCGGCAGGACATGTTTTAATGTTTTAACCTCATTACCTCAACATAGTTACACAAAAAAGGTGTGAAAATTCTCAGTACACCGTAAAATCACCCCCAAAAGAATGGAACGTGTCGAAGTGAATTCTGTGAAGTTAATCTAGAGTTTTAGGCCCTATTGGCCCGATCTAGACTGTATAGGTAATCGGACAAATTCAACGCTTTGACTGACGGATAGGGATGACAATTACAGGTACTCCCTCCAGTACACAAAAACAAATCGTTTTGTACATGATTTTACATACCAAAGAACAATTAATTAGTGTGTACTTTTTATTTTTGTCCCTATTAAATATAGTGCAAGAGTAAACATAGCACGAAAAACAAGAAAGAGGTAATACTACTTGAGGGGTATAGTTGTCCAAAATGCATAATAAAATACAAAACGACTTGTTTTAGCAACCTCTTGATACAAACCTAAAACGACTTGTTTTTGTGTACCGGAAGGAATATGGATATTGACTACCCATATTTGTTTACCTGATTACCCGATTATACTGAATATAAAAAAAATCATCTCTAAACCCTAACTCATTCTCTTTCCTCTCTCACTTCCCACTCTCAACCACCACAGGAGCTTTCCTTCCTCCACCTTGCGCATCGCCCCTGAGAACGCTTCTGCTTCCCACGAGCCACGCCGAAACCATGTTAGTGCCTGCCTCGCGCTAGCTCCCTGCACGGCTGCACATCGCCTAGCTCTCCGTGTATCGCCCCTTGCGCCATCCCAGCCACCAAGTAGGCCCACCACGCGTTGCCCTATGCCGGCTCTCCCGCCGCCATGGCCGGTCCTACCCGAGCCCTCTCAACCGTTCTGGCCAACCCTACGCTAGGCCATCGACAGGAAGTGGCCCCAGTCTCTTCCTCTTCTATGTCTTCTCACGAGTAAACAGGTATAAACATGAGTTTGTACTCATTTAGTAAACGAGTACAAGTATACACTATCCATACCGGTTGTACCCAATTGCCATACCTACCGACGAAGTGTGCTAGATATTGACTCGATCAGCGTCGATCCAACGGTCTATCAACCAATAAAACACCGATCTAACAGTCTATCGACATTTCATCTGCCAACGTATCACTAGAGCTGTCTAATCAATCTAGATCAGCTTGAAAACTTCATGACAGATATGCATGCTTGTGTCTGCATCCGCTTTCAGCGTACCAGTGCTCCAACAAGACAAGGGTACGCGCGAAAAGGAATCATGCACAGCTTTTGTTGCCTCCATGCAATGATCCCTACAACGGCAATAAGATACAATGGGAATATACTGGACACAGAAGCCGCAGGCACTAGACAACGTTAGCCAGTAAGCACCTCCCAGTTCTCTAAATTACAAAAATGAAAATGCATCCTAATTGACTAGCCCTTAGAACAGATATAGATAAGCATGTTCCCTAAAAATACAAGATCAGAACAAAAATAAATAACAAATAATCAAGGCTTCCATATCTTCATCGTACAATCTTCAGCATAGGTAGCAGTCAAGTTCCTGTGAGGGTGGTGAGTAATGCCTATCACATCCTTGTCGTGGACCTGTGAGATCAAAGAATACAGAAAGTTTGTGATTATCATTTGGGCAACATTAATACAGCATAACCAGTAATACAGAAACATTACAAATTTGCACAACCCAAACAAAGGCCTAATTTTAAATGTCATACAAACCTTCATGAGATGCTCCAGCTTGCCGGACTGGTAACTAAAGCAATACATGTTCCTGCAAAACCAGTATAACATTCATTAATCATGAAGGCACTGACAGTAAAACAAGACAGAGAAAGATGCAACAAAGAACTTTATCATAATAAACTTACATGTCTTCCCCAACACAATAGATCCATTCTCCTTTTGGTGAAACAGAAGATGCAACAAAATCTCCTCCTTCACGTTTACCAGATGAAAAACTTTTACAACCTATAACAAGTAATCAAGTCAAGAATATCCATAAGCTAAAATTCATAATGAACATCAAAACTAAAAATATAATGCCCTTCCTTGGATGCAGGAACTAAATAACTGTATCATTCAAGAAAGGCCACGAGCCTTTTCAATCAAGGACATATCCAGATCCTCTTGGAAATAGATGCTAAAATTAGTATCCCAGCACAATCAACAAGTGCTTTGTGCTACATTCGCTAGATTTTTCATGTGATGTCCCAACTCCCAAAGGAAAATTTCAAGGTCACCACGAACTGTGCATCAGTACACATACTAAACAACCATTTTCTAGGTACATAAATTTTGCATTAAGGAATCACGATATCATCATTCTTGTGAGTGGAGATTCAAGGTTAAAATCAATACACTGCAATAGTCTGAATATGTGGAATTGAGCATATGCCACCCTTTAATTGTCTATTCTAGGATTTGCCACCCTCTATAATAGATAAGTAAAGGGTGGCATATGCAGATATGCTGAATTTTCCCTATGAAATATTGGCACTGCAACGACACGTAAATTTTGCAAATAACTTTGGTATGATGTGAACTAATAATTTATTTATATGCTTTTACAAAATGAGTGTGATTGTATATGACCAATAATGTATTTGGTTAAGAGGAGATGACCAAACATGTTAAAAGCTGAATATAGGGAATACTATAGGGGGGATATATAAAATTGTCAAACAAACCAGGCAACCACCAGGCAAATTAAAGGAATCATATGGCCAAAACCTAGAGGCTGAAACATAAAAGAAGTATATATACTGACTGCTGAGAAGAATAAGTGAAATAGATTTCAATGGGCACCTGAATTTTGAGTGCAAAGAAAATTAACATAATAGAATGTGAAGATCACATTATACCTGTCCTTGTAAAGTCATTATGTATATTGACGAAGTTTATTGCACACAATAATGTGATCAGTATTCTTTGGGAATAAATGGACAGAGTTAACAGATGCATCTCCTCCCTGAAAATGGAACAACACATGGTAAAGAAGCATTACTGACAGGTGAGGACCTACACAAATTTTAATGGAAGGGCTCAGACAGAAATACTAGTCATTACCCTCAAGGGAGGTGGTGGCTTGAATGTCTGCAAACAATCTGTCGTTTTTGTATCCCATACCTACATCAAGAAATAATAAATGAATATGCAGAAATCTATACAGCATGTTGGTAATGGAGGAGAAAGGGTCCCTTTCCCTAAAAGGTTGTGATAGGCTTGACGAGCCAATAAAAAAACCTAGCCACTCAAATGGAGATGAAACCCAAATTTGGGTTTCAACTCTAACCTACCCCAGATTGTTTGAGACTGAAAAGCTTTGAAGAAGATGATGATGATGCAGACTAATGGATTTGGAAGTCAAAGAACAAATGTAAGATTAACTGTATATACAAGAGATCTGCACCTTAACAGTACAATCACTGGAAGCTGTAATAACACGGCTACCATCTGCAGAAAAGATAGCATAATTCACATAGGAGTTATGGCCTCGGAATTCCTTCAGAATCTTTCCAGACTTGAGGCCATGGATTCTGCAAAAATAAGAAGAATAAGCCTGATTCTTTCCAGGAATCAAAGTTGCACAGAATTGGAATCAGAATATGCTAACCACTCTGTACAAACAAAACCAAAGGAACAAGAGAAAAATGATATCTTTAAGATAGGACTTTGCAGGATGTTACAGATACAAAGCATGGCTCAGATGTTTGGTTCATGAAAAAACAAAGGTGATTTGCTCACTCCAAACAGGAACATTTTGTCCAGTAACTAGTTAAATCAAACTTCAAAGCTTCCTGATTTTTGGAAAAAAAAACTTGATGATTTGTCACCCTTAAAATACTCCTTGATTATGTTGTCACCCCGTGACAATGACACGTGGAATCATTTGAATCAATGACATGTGGGGCATGATGACAAATAATTGAAGTCCACTTTGTGAGGTTGCAAAATAGAAAATCTCCCTTTTGCTATGAACTAGATAAACACCACTTGTTTCATTAACATATGGGGAGGAGATGCTCAATATAATTTTCAAGTATTTTATCCTGGTTCTTTTTATGATAATAGAAAACACTAAAATCCAGATGGATATTTCAATAATAAATTCAAGGTGGTGGATCATGATTGTATGTAACCTTGCAGTAGTGTCAAAGGATGTACTCAATATCTGAGTTCCATCACGTGAGAACGTAACACTCGTAACACCTTTTGCATGTGCGCGCTCAAGGCGCCTCAAGCACTGACCAGTTCGTATACGCCAAACCTGAAAATCAAGTAAACAGTTTAGTATGAATAAGAACATTTTGACATAACAATTAGAGAGTAAACAAATATCTGAGCAAATAGCATTGGTCTGATGTGAACTAATAATTTATTTATATGCATTTACAAAATGTGTGTGATTGTATATGACCAATAATGTATTTGGTTAAGAGGAGTTGACCAAACATGTTAAAAGCTGCATATAAAGAATCCTATAGGGGGATATGCTTATGTATTAATTGATCAAAACTGCAAGTATGCCTGCTTTTATTTCTTAGCAATCATAGCTATAACAGCGGCACGGTAAGGTGAGGCACATAACCCCCTTCACACCTTTTAGGCGCGTATAGTATGCACTGTGCGGCAAGACGATACCATACTCAACTCACATGACAGCAGTATGGCAAAATTAATTTAATTCCAGAACACATGAATAGAAATCATGGTTGTCACGGCGCCCCGGCGAAACCAGTCGCCAGGGGGCCGACTGGACGCCTAGGCGCCTAGGCGGGCGCCTAGGCGACCAATTAAATTCAGCACACAACCACACATAGTTCATACTTCATAGCACAATTAAATTCGCCTAGGCATACTCCATAGTTCATACTTCATAGTTCCTAGTGCCTTCTCTGTTGCTGGCTTGCTGCCTGCTACACTACTGCTTGCCTTGGTGCCTTCTCTGTTGCTGCCTTCCCTGCTTGCTGCGGCGAGGGAGCACAGGGGAGGGGGAAGCAGGGGAGGGAGCACAGGGGAGGCGGCCGGGCGGCCGGTGGCCGGGCGGCGCAAACGAACCGGAGATCCGGCGGCCGGCGGCGCAAGGCACAGGAGCAGATCCGGCAGCCGGTGGGCGGCGGCGCAAGGGACTAAGGCGTGAGGCGGCGGCGCAAGGGAAGCGGCGGCGCAAGGGAAGAGGAACCGAAAGCCGAAAGGGCCTGGGCACGCGGGCTTAGAAAATAGACTCACGGACCCTAGGCGCCCGCCCAGAGTCTCCTGGCGACCGCCTAGGCACCATGGGCGACGCCTAGAATCTCCAGGCGGGCGCCTAACTCACCCAGGCGAGGCGTTTCAGCCAGGCGTCCGGCGGTGACCGCCTGGACGCCTAGTCGGCGCCTAGGCGTCGCCTAGGCGACGCCGTGACAACAATGATAGAAATACTTGAACAAGTCCAATATTCCATTCTCTGTACTTCCCACGTCACCCCGGTGACCCACTCCAGCACATGCTCCTCACGCTCATGTTCCCCTTCCACCCCGTTGCACCCTCCACTAGCCTCCTCCCACTCCACCTGCCCCACCCCCCCCCCCCCCCCCCTCAGGGATGGCAATTGTGTTGAATTACCCGTGGGTAAAACCCCTATTAGGGTCAGATTTGTTCCCAATTTCATACCCGATGGGTAAACGGTTACATGTATTGACCCCCCACCCCCCCCACCCCCACTTAGGGATGGCAATTGTGCCCAATTACCCGTGGGTAAAAACCCTAATTGGGTCGGATTTGTTCCCAATTACATACCCGATGGTTAAACGGGTACAGGTATTGACTACCCATAACCGTTTATATATAAATAAAAACACTAGTTTCCTCTCTTCCTCCACCCCACCCATTCTCTCTCCCCTCTCCAGCCGCATTTGTCCCTCACTCCGTCCTCTTTGCGCCGCACCAAATCCCTCCTCTCTATGCCGCACAAAGTCCCTCCTCTCTGCGCCACCTAGCCCGCCCTCATCTCCTCTCTGCGCCGCTCCCACCCTGCCACCTCTCTCCTGCCAACGGCCCCACTACCCCTCGCCTTCCCCGTCGAGCGCTGGCCCATGTGTTCCCCATCGCGTGTCACGCCACGCCAGCCCGAGCGTTCCCCGGTGTGCACCGTTGTGTGCCATGCTGGCTCGAGCTTTCCCCAATGCACACCATCGTGTGTCGTGCCGGCTCGTGCGTTCCCCAGTGCGCACCGCCGCGTGCTTCCCCACGTCGGCCCGTGCGTTCCCCGGTGCGCACCGCCGCATGCTGCCCCGCGCCGGCCCATCGTTCCCCAGTGCACGCCGCCATGCATCGTCCCGTGTCGCCTCACATGTTCCCTGGTGCTGCCCCTTTCTTCCTCTCCACAAGGCTGCTCTATCAATCGGTTTCATAGGTAAACGGGTATACCGCGAGTATACGACGCCTAACGGCGACGGGTATGGGCGCAGGTTTTTACCGTCGAGCTAACGGGTATGGGTATGGGACTATGGGTATGCACTACCCATACCCGTTAGACTCGATTGGTATGCACTACCCATACCCGTTAGACTCGATTGCCATCCCTACTCCCGCTTCTCCTCGTCCACGCCATTAGCCTCATTGTAGCCTCATTCCTAAGCTTTGACCGCTAGGTCCACGCGCTATTCGTCGCGGCAGCAATCCTCCTCACCACGACGGTGGCCTCACACGGCTTTGTGATGTCCCCACCGACTCACCAAGGACCATGTATCACTTGTTGGCCGAGACGGCATCTGCCTACGCTGGTGACATGGGGGCCTTCTAGGCACTCCAAAATGTTCTCGACTTCTACATTGGCTCCTGGTTCCACTTTGGCTGCCACCGGCTGATGGATGTCGTCACGGCGTTGACCACACGCTGCAACGACAAGTTGGGTAGGCTCTGAACTATCCATGCATGCTTGTGGCTATCGTCTGACATCCGTCTAGAGTGCTTAGGTGTGTGCACAACACCAAAACCACGAGGCAAGCACCATATCGCGTTAGGTGGACGTCACATTCCTTTATGGCGAGTCATCGCCTATGTCATCGACAGCTGGCCACCCAAACACTTAATCACCAATTAGGTGACAATGAGGTGACATCTTAACAACTACGTTAGCAAATATACCTAAAAAGCACTATAATTTATAGTAAATGTTGTAACCACTCTAATCATGGAATCCCCAAATAGATTAACAAAGAAATAAAGAAATTACAGTGATTAAAAGTGCTAATATCAAGTAACACGACAAAAGCTAGTTCTAGTTGTCACGGCGTCGCCTAACCATCGCCAAGGCATCAAGGCGACCATTGGCCGACAACTCTCCATATGCAAGCATGGTGTCCGCCTCAACGAGTGTGGCGTCCGCCTAATCAGGTTAGGCGTCACAACAATGCCATACTGCTTCACAGCAATGTCAAACATGGCGACGATGGTGCAAATGCAACGGGTGGAATCTATTTTCTGTCCCAAGCTGACGCAGTCATGTTGTCATGTGGCGCATTGGCCCAGCCTAAGGGGGCCCAGGTCCAAGGCGCATAGGGGCAGAAGAATTAGGATAAGTCTGTTAGACAAGTTTGTTAGGTAGTTAGGAAAGTAGTTAGGGTGGTTAGGCTGTTTGCCCTATATATAGGGATGTAATCAGACCTGAGAGGGCAAGAAAGAAGTATAAGATTCCAGTTTCCTCCCCTCTAGTTCCCAGTCATGTGCTGTCTTCTTCCTCTCCCCGTCGGCGCCCTCCCTAGCGCTGTTTCCCTCTCCTACCATGACGAGACACGGCTACAACCTGCGGCCAAGGCCAGGCTGTGACAATTTGGTATCAGAGCCTCTCCCTGCACCTGTGGAGATGGCAGCCGACAGCAATGGAGATGCTCTTGCCGTCATCACCGCCCGACTTTCTACCCTGCTGCAGAAGGTAGAGGCGATTGAGACACGACAACAAGCACAAGAAGCCAAGATGGGCCGGCTGGAGGCAGAAAAGGATGCTGCCCACAAGGATCAAGATTCTAGCTGCAAGGATTATGGCAGAAAGGGGATTTTTGGACGCCCCATCACCACGAGGGACAATTCACAAGAGCAGGGCCGAGTTCCTCGCTACCACAAGTGGGACTTCCCGACCTATGATGGGAAAGAAGACCCCCTTACATGGCTCAGTCGGTGCGAACAATTCTTTCGTGGTCAACAAACTATGGAAGAAGAGAAGGTGTGGCTCGCAGCATTCCATCTCACAGGGGCAGCACAACAGTGGTACACCCACGTGGAGCGCGAGTACGGCACCCCCTCGTGGAAGCGCTTTTTAGAAATGATAGAACTAAGGTTCGTGCCTCCCCTTCGGCATAACAAACTTGGGGAATTGGCATCCCTCCGCAAGACCAGTTCTATCTTAGACTATCAAGAACGCTTCTTGGCCCTTCTTAGCCGTGCGGGAGCACTTACGGAAGCACAACAAATTGAATTATTTACACAAGGCCTACAAGGCACATTGCAAATCGATGTTGAGCTTCAAGCACCCGCTTCTTTGGAGACTGCGATGAGCCTTGCCCGTGCATTTGAATTGCGCACCAAGATAGATGAGGAAGCAAGAACAGAGGCCAAGAATATCCAGAGTAGAGCGCAGAATTTTCGGCCAGCTACACAGCAACCCCCGACCAATTCGGCAGTAGCAACAGGGGCAACAACGGTCCAAACAGCCCCGATTTCCAGAACAGGACGTCTCCAACAACGTACCCTAACACCAGAGGAAATGCAGACACGACGAGAGGCCGGATTGTGCTACAACTGTGATGAAAAATTTAGCCCAACTCACAAATGCAGGCGACTGTTCTGGTTATGTGCTCCGACCACCGACGATGATGAAGTAGAGGATATAGATGGTTCAGATACCGGGAGTTCTCTATATGCAATTGCCAGAGTACAACCGCATGCTTCCGAGACAATGCAGTTAGCGATACGTATCAATGGTGCTTACTTTGTCGCTCTTATGGACACGGACTCTACGCATAGTTTTATTTCGGAGAGGGTTGCTGCTATTACAGGAATCCATCTCCATCCTTGTGTTGGCACTCGAGTCCGCATGGCAAACGATGACGTCATATGCAGTAGGATCGCCAATAATATCAAAGTGGCTATTGGGGATGACATATTTCCCATCGATTGTGTCGTCATGCCACTAGACACATGCGATGTGGTCTTGGGAGTGCAATGGCTACGCACTCTGGGACCAGTCTTGTGGGACTTCACCAACAAGTGCATCTCCTTTCATCGCAACGGTGAGTTGATTGTCTGGAGTTGCATTGATGAAGCAGCCACGGAGAAACTACACACACAAGCCTACACCAGAATACAACTTCAAGGGGAACCGCCTACCACTCTGTCCTCACTCCGACAACTTCAAGGGGAACCGTCTACCACTCCATCCTCACTGTCGTCATTAATTCAAGGACAGGTGGTTCTTTCGCCAACAAAAGAGCTCCGACATTTTTGTTCAGATTTTCAGCTCGAGGATGAGCTGATTCTCGAGGACGGGAGAGATGTCATGTGGCGCATTGGCCCAGCCTAAGGGGGCCCAGGTCCAGGGCACATAGGGGCAGAAGAATTAGGATAAGTCTGTTAGATAAGTTTGTTAGGTAGTTAGGAAAGTAGTTAGGGTGGTTAGGCCGTTTGCCCTATATATAGGGATGTAATTAGACCTGAGAGGGCAAGCAAGAAGTAATAAAGATTCCAGTTTCCTCCCCTCTAGTTCCCAATCCCGTGTTGTCTTCTTCCTCTCCCCGTCGGCACCCTCCCTAGCGCCATTTCCCTCTCTTCTACCGTGACGAGACACGGCTACAACCTGCGGCCAAGGCCAAGCCGTGACACACGTAGATGAGAAAACCCTAGCTATCGGTCTCTATTCTCCCTCCCGCCTCCTCCTGGCTGCTCCCTTCCATCACCTTCTCCTGATGTTCCCTTCCACCGCCACTCTTCTCCCTTTGGTCGCTGGTCTCGCCGCTTCCTGCGCCGCCGTCCACCGTGCCCCACCGCTCCCTTTGCCGGCACTGGCCTCTCCCTCCTAGCTTCGACGTGGGCTGATCCAATCCTCTGAGTTGAGCATGCTATTTCCTCTGCTATCCCCTCTGGTATCGCACTATTTCCTTTGCTATCCCCTCTGTTTATTTCTTGTGCTTCTGGTAATCTGGTTGTATGATGTATTGTAGTATTGATGTATTGTAGTATTGATGTATTGCAGTATTGTGTATTTACTTTTGTATGATTTTGGTTGAGTAATGTACTCATGTGCTTATGGTAATCTGGAATTTGGATCCAGTGTGTATGCTTCTGGAACCAGTATGTATTCTTCTGGATCCAGAAATAGAATCTTGTGGTAAAGCTATTGTATGCTTCTGGATCTAGAAATAGAATAGGTTATTTCTTGTGGTAATGCTATACATGAATTCATGTATGAAATAATGCTGAATTAGTATTGCTGATGTGTCTGCCATATATGGATCCACAAAATAGAAAAAGTTATTGACTTATTTGTTGTGCTATAAATTAGTATTGCTGTAAATTTCTTGTGATATAAATAATTGTGTTATACTGCTACTACATTATTTGTGAAGTGAGTATGGTGTTACCTCGCTGCACGCCATACTCGCCTAAAAGGTGTGAAAGTAGTTTGGTGCCTCGCCACACCGCCGTAACAACTATGAAGCTAGTAGGTGTCAAAATGCACATACAGAATAGCATGGGTACCTTAATCTTTCCATCCTGTGATCCAGATGCCAGCATCTCAGAATCTCTATTGAAATCAACACAGAGCACAGCATCATCATGCATCATGAAGACTTCCTGCAGAGGTATTTTTAGACAAAATATAAGCATTTTTTCTGCACCTAAACCAAAGCTATGTGCGTCCTCATAAAGCTACTAGACTTAAAGATCGTGTTGTTTCACAACACAATTACAACAATCATGTAGTTCTGTATTAAATTTGATAGACTTCAATCCTATGGCCTTACATCAGCTTGATATTGAAGATCCTTTTTAAGCTTCCCACTGATATAATCCCATACCTGAAAATATTTAGTGATTTTCAGTCAAGATACATCAAAAGAGCTGAACTGCCAAACAGACTAAAAAGAGACTTACTTCAATGATTCCATCCACTGAGCATGATACAAGGTACTGACCATCGGGTGAAAATCGAGCACATTCAGGGTTAGTTTTCTTCCCAAACTGCAATAAAGAATAATACCCAGTAACAGTCAGTAGTAAACAAAAGGCAATTATGTTATTGGCTTATGGGCCCAAGACCTATGCAAGGCATTGTGCAAGTGGGATATCTAGCACTTGAGCAGTGCACATAGTTACTATGAGTATGGTTACTGTTCACGTTGGCACATTGCAACAAAAATGTTTGAATTAATTGCGTTAGGGATAAAATCATATTTGGCTGTTGAATAAACTGTTTATATGATATCAGATGTAAGTTATTAGTAATCAAGTCATCAAATCAACATAGGGAGGAGGTTGTATCAGTGTTCTAAAACGCGGCATTAGGCGGGCGCTTAGGCGGCGCTGGGCGCCGCCCCTGCGCCGCGCGGAAAGGTTTGGCGGCCGGCTGGGCGGCCAGGGCGCCTAGGCGGGTCAACCGCGCCCTGGGCGTTGACCGCGGCGCCTAGGCGCCCTGGTCGGCGACGGCGAAAACGCAAAAAAATCTGATTGGAGGGGGTAAAACGCAAAAAAACCTAGGGTTTTTATTTTCCTGGTGGCTGGCCCGTGGCATCCTCCTTGGCTCCCGCACGCGCCGTCACGCCGCCGCACGCGTCGCCGCCTCGCCGGCTCGCCGCCGTTCGCCACTTCGGCCTTCGCCGCGCTCTGGTGTCGACGCCGGCCTCGCGCGCGCCTCCGTCTGGCCATCTTCCCTCGCGCGCGACGACTTCGGCAGTCCAGCGGCCTCGTGCAGTCGTGCTCCGGCCTCCGGCGGCGCTCCTAGTCTCCGGCCGCCCCGCTGTGCCCTCTGTTCTCCGGCGCGGCTCGGTCCGCCAGTGCGCTGCACTGCTGCTGCTCACGGCTCACCCAGACACGCACGCGCCTAGCCCAGTCCGGTTTGCCCTGCCCTCTGTTTCACTTGTTTGCAGTTTACACTTTCCACTGTTGAGTGTTGACCAAAGTGCACATACTTTGTTTTGATTGCTATTTAAGTAAAAAACATAGTGCTGTCTTGTATGGTGGGCCTGTGCAGCTCCAGGCGCCCCTAGGCGCCCCTAGGCGCTAGGCGGCCAGTCACCGCCCGACTAGCGCCTAGCGCCTTTTAGAACACTGGGTTGTATATCTCTCATTCTTTCCTTCTGTCTCAACCAGGCCTCAGAACCTATGTGTCAGGTGGCTTTAATGGTCGACCAATCAAGGGTGAGCACTCTGTAACCAAAGATTCCATCTAGTCCTGGCTTCGCTCGATCCAATCTATCCCTCTACTTCTTCCCCTTCTGTACTCTCAGCCTTTATCTAATTCCTTTTTATCTTGTACTTGCACTTTTTAATTAATGAAACAAACCCAGGTAGGAGCCTCTCCTGCCGGTTTACCTCAAAAAAAAGGCACCGCTAGGCGCCGCCTAGGCAGCCATTAGGCGCTGGTCGCCGGTCTGCCGCCGCGATTTGCCTCCAGGCGGCGAGCTAGGCAGCCCTGTGCGGCGGCACCAAGGGTGCTGCTGGTCAGAATCAAGGTCCGACGGTGTGGGGGGAGGCGGCGGGTGGTAGCTCTGGCGATGGGAGTCACGTGTGGCCAGATCCGGCAGTGGGAGGAACGCATGGCCCGGATCCGGCTGTCGTCGTCGACGCCGGTGGCAACGCTGCCAGAAAAATGACAAGCCAGCTGGAGGGGAATGCCATGGAAGGCACAGCCGGAGGAGAAGAGACATGGCCAGGGGAAGAGAGGGGAGGGGAAACGACATGGCCTGACTTTTTCAAGCAGAACGTTTGCTGGATGGAGAAGAAGAAAAGAAAAGGCTGTCTTGGACTCCGTGTGGGTTGCCTAGGAACTAGTACAACCTGGGAAATGAAAGCGAGGACCTAGGAAAGGAAAACACAGTAATGAATGTCTAGAACCAGCAGCAAAATAAAGTAGGAACAGAGAAATGAACACTGGAAACAGCTGGAACATGGTGAAAGGGCACTGACCTAGGCGCCAGGTCGCTGCCCGACCAACGCCTAGCGCCTACGTGAACACTGGCTCGATCTAATCCCCCCTTGCTGTCTCCTTTCTCTTTCCCAATCTTTGTACTTTATTTGGCCATTGTCTTAATATATATAACCTCAGTAGGAGCCTATCCTACTGGTTTGACTCAAAAAATGGGTGAGAGCTCCCTACAGTCCTTGAAACCTCCCAACAAAGGTCTACAACTTTTAGTATCAGAGCCACTCATCATGGCTTCTACTCCCAAAGAATTAAGGCCACAAGAGACCTTTTATGCTGATTTCTGTATGAAAATTCAATATTGCATGAGGCTCACAAGTCACAACGCAGATCAAAGTAGAGCTAGTGGCAATGGACATGCATCACAGTGATCACACATTCTCTTGACATGTTCATGTTCACTCAGAATGCACATGAACATCTTGAAGCAGATTTGTCTTTCATTAATTCTAACAAGTCATTAGCACAGAGTATATAGCACATGTTCGGTGGTCACTTGGATTGTTTTTATTACCCTGGTTTATTGCATAAGCTTAGTTCAAAACAAGACAGGTATCAGCATAAGTTAAAAGTTTAAACCAGCAAATTAAGCTAACATAAAAAATGCATGCCAGTATTCCTCTGTTATCCAGTCATAACATAAATCTATCCTTTTAGACTTTTGAGCTCATTGATATTAAATTTAGTAAAATGTTTATCTTGAGGTGCACTGAAGCTCCTTAGTATAAATAAAAGAGTTAGGGTAAGAAAGCAAGTAGCCAAGTACAATCAAGGAGTCACCTTTATTTGATGTGATAAAGTAGTAGGATATGTCTCTTCTTCATCTTGTTTCATTGCAGCTGTTCCTCTGAATAAATCAAACTGTGTGCCAGGTGGCAACAATCCTGTGCAAAAGGGGGGAAGGGAACTCAAGATGATTTCACACTAAACATGTTGAGATGATTAGGCTACCACAAGTTAATGATGTGCAACCAGGAAAGTACCTTGGTGCTGTTGCCATTTCAAAGCCTGTCCAATCAATGCCATAAGCCGAGAAGGCGGAACTACTGAAACTTCAGCAGCAACAGCTGAACTTGGCATGGCAGAGGAGCAGCTATTAATTAGGGTTATAAGGAACAGAGGTTATACAATAGCTATTATTGAATAAAGCATGTCAGTGTATTTATGAGCATTAGAAAACTTTATCTCATACATATATAGGGGAAATAACTCATAAGCCTCGTATTATTTAGCTCCTTAAGTAATATATAAAAACAAGTTATTTAGAAGTGCAAGTTATACTATTGTGTTAAAGACTAAAAGTCATATCTCAGGATCAAGAATACCATCAGCTTCTCTACTACGTAGAGTCAAGATAACCTTTAGTATGAAACAAGAAACATGATCATAAAGCTTACCTTGGGCAATCTGTGCCCGCCGTTTCTCCTTGGTGGATTCTTGGTAAGCCTAGAAGTGGAGTGGCATACCAGCAATTCACAATTAAGATAGCTCAAAAAGACAAAAAGGGAGAAAATACTATAAAAATTATACATCAGGTGCAAGTTACCAACCTCATTGGGTTCAAAATATGTTCGGACAAGGAGGTGCTCGAGCCGGAGGTACCTCTCAGGCTGCTCCTGCTTCATGACGCCCATGACCTGAGTCTGGCGGAGGATGGCACGGGCTGTGTCCAGCTCACGGAGCTCAGCCATCTCCAGCACAATCTGCTCATAGAGGTCCTCAAGCTTCTTACGCGGCAGCTTGAGCTGAGCAACCTGGGGAAGCACGGCATCCCAGCGCCCGGCATTGATGTCAGCGATGAAGGTGTCGATGCTGTCGACAGTGTTGAGCGAGACCTGGCACTCGTTCTGCAGCGTCTGGAACGTCTGCTGCAGTGAGTTCTCCTTGCAGAACTGCAGCACTATCTTAACCACGCTGCGTCCACAGATGTAAGTGACAAATCAAACCTATAGAGTTTTGCTCAATTTCCTTATGTACTGCAAGCTAGCACGACTCAATGGGGATCCATGGAAAATATAGCAACAGAGAGATTCAAGAAACAGCATGAAATTCGCGGCGATTTCTTCATCCCTTGCGCTACCGTAAGGCACCCTAAACCCTAAACCGGTAAGAACAGTTCATGCGAGGAGGGCCGCAGATTTGAGGAGCCGCGCGTAGGGTTTAGGCCTTAGGGATTGCAGAGTTGCTTCCGTCACCGCACGGTATCAGCTAGGGGGGACTAGCAGAGAAAGAGATGGGAGTGGGAGTATGTGCGTACTCGCGCGCCTCGATCTCGAGGGTGGACGCCGACGACGCCATCTGCGACTTCTGCGGGTGGCGGCGGTGGCGGCCGGAGAAGGACGGGAGGGGTAGGGAGGGGGATTGTGGCTGTGCGGGGAGTCGATCAGTCGAACAGCTAGTGGGCCGGGCGAAAAGTCCGTGGGCTCTCGGGTTTTCTTGAGATAACGCGCAAAGGTCCCTGAACTTTCTAATAACTCAAAAATTGGTCATGTGTCCAAAATTTCGATTTGGGTTTAATATTATTGTACTAGTGCTACGCAATATTGAAAATCAAAATATATATATATATATATTAGCAACACTTCACAGGTGTCGTATCCTTCTTTTAGGAACTCACCTTAGAATTCCGACTCTTGCGTGAAACCAAGGAACTTTGTTAGGTGGTGAAACTCTTCGACAAACCCTTTAAACTCACGACAATAGTTGTACACTATGATCGACATCTAAAAAAATTTTAGAGATCACAAATAAGCAAAAGTTACGAAGGTTTGAAGTTGAAGGGGCTTATCTAGAATTTCTTGGGATCTGATCCTGTTCGGATGAAGGCGATGATGGTAATTTGGTGGTCAGGGATCCGATCAGAGTGACGGGCGGGAACGGGGAGGGGTCAATGAACCCGACAGAGTCGACAACGAGGACGGGCAATGGCGGAGCAAAAACGCACGGCATAAGCTCGGGTTCGCGAGGCTAGAGGTGGAATTTATAGCGGGATTCGGCCATGGACTCATTGATTTTATAGCGGGGTGTCGGAGAAGGAAAGAGACGCGTATGGAAGGGGATTCCAAGATTTTTAAAAACAATATTGTGTCATGAATATGTTTCTCATTTATTTATTATTTATATATATAACTAATTAGGTTTTATATATATGATCAACATTTCATATATTAATAATTTCCATATAAAATAAATCACCTTCTATATATTTCATATATTAATAATTATTATATAAAATAGATTGACTTCATATAAAATAGGTAGGGCCCAATGACAAAGAGGGGAGGAGAGGTCATAATGGGTTGGGCCAGCTAAAGAGAGAGAGAAAGAAAGATCAGATGGCTATGATTTATTAGATGTGAATGAAGGATTGTGATTTAACAGGCGGTTGGTCAGGAGAACACTCAACTCGTTAATTATATAGTATATATATGGTGTGTTTAGTTGGTCCGATATTTCAATGAGTTAAGATACTTTCAATTAAAAGGATACGACGCTGGTGATCCGACTACAACCGTACGAGATGTTTGTGTTGTGCCTTAGCGATCGATACACCAATTCTAAGGGTTATTGATCTTGTCAGTAATCAATCTTATTTCTGCAAGCAATCGAAGAACAAACAAAAATAAGATAAAGGAGCAACTAATATTATTGGATATGAAAACACACGAATGGATAGTTGGGGTTATGAAACGAGAAACCGGCGATCTAACCTATCATGGGTTTACACGAAAGAGTAGCATTGTCTAAACTTTAATCTAATCAAAACACATCTACAACTGAAGTATCTAGGGGTATTTATAGCTCTATGGATGTTCCCAAAGTTTAGAAACTTATTACATATAGAAACTACTAATTATTTCCTAAATAGATTGACTAGAAAAACACATTATTTTGGTGATTGCAATCTGTTCTGATGGAATCTAGATGTGTAGCTGGATCTGTTGGGAAGAGGATGTCTCGAGCTTTCTAAAAATTCCAAGATCATCCACATCGGAGTTTCCATGGAAAAGTTATGCACGTTTGAATTTGGTGTTGTCCATGTAATCCGAATGTGAGTCCAATATTCTCGAACGTGTAGAACTTTATCTCCACTTTCTCTTGGCACAAAAGTAATGTCTCAAACTTATATGTTATATCTGGATGGCCTTGATTTGGTCCCCAATCAACTTCCATGATGTTTCATGCTCTTGATGTGCTCTCAACATGTTGCTTGATCCATGTAATAATTTCTATAATTGAAAATAAAACCATCTCATGGTGTAACATCCTTAGCTAAAATATATAAAATGCCAATCTAATATAGAATGCATGCACCTTGGATTGTTTATTGTAAAGCATAAGCATGGTCATATCCAAGCCGGTGATGTACTTATCATTCTATCTTTCTTGGTTGTAAACCATCCTCTGTTTGTTCTTGTATTCACTGTCATTATAGCTCTTAACAAATAAATATTATTGTGCAATATCACTTGTTCTTTTGTTTTGTTGAGAGTAGGAGAAAACCAACTCACCTTAGGATTTGGTTGCTCAAGTGTTAGTTAACTACCCTTGGTAAAAGGAGATGAAATTATGGTGTTGTTGAATAGCTCAACACACTCTCCTTCTTGAAAACAAACATGTGTATTTAAATCAAAATAAGAGGACTCTCGAGATAATAGGATTAATTAAAACACCTTGCTCGAGATTATTATTTTTAGATTTTACATACAGTTTCAAATCTGAACATATGTAAACTCTATACACAAAGTATACTCATTTATCATTATATTTGCCAATTACATAAAAGTGATATGAGCAGGACATGGAAAGTCAGTTCTAGTGAAAGCACTAAGTTCACAAAGATCATCAAATTTAATATAATCTCAAGTATTAAAGATGATAACAATTTAAATTCTTCATTCTCATTAGTGATGTGAAAGACATGTTTAAAATCAGTGCGTGAGACATTAGCAATAGAAACAACATGTTTTTTCACTAGTTGTGGTATGTATATAAGTGAAGCATTAACACACAACTCATCCTTATCATAAGGAGTGTCAAGCAAATCATCTGGTAACAAATGAATTTCAGTAAAAGATTCCACTAATAGTTTCTCTATAATAGCATGAATAGTGGACGATTGTGTTTTATCAGGAACACATCACC
>JAAALK010000288.1:13476709-13487896 GCA_019279435.1 Zizania palustris
GGCTATGTTATAAGTATAGTGGGGTTCCGGGTGCAAGCTAGGACATGGTTGTCGCACCCGGGGCACTATAAGGACCGGTCTGCGGGATCTGTTGCAAAGCACTTCCGTACTAACCACAAGTGTAATGGGTAAGTCCTAACTGGAAGTATGGAACAATCCGACTCGATGCACCATAGTGGAGGGGGCAAGGGGCAAACCTGCAGGTGACTTGTACCGACGTGGCTCAAGGGGGTATGGTGTTGGCTCAACACGTCAGGGCACCATATGAAACCCATAAGAGGGTGCTGTCGAGTCGAGGCGGACCATATGGAAGGTTTTGGCACGAGTTCCCATGGTATGGGTCATCTCGTTACACTTTGGTGTAAGTGATGAGTGCGTGCCTTGTGGGTACAGTGGTACACCTCTGATCAGAGTATTTAATCTTTTCGAAAAGCCGAGCCCACGGTCAAGGCAGGTTGTGTGACTTCTCGCAGTTAGTTTACAATTGTTGAATGGTTGAGTTATTCATGGCATGTAAGGACTGTTGAGCGAGGATGGGCTGACTGTACCCTCGAGTTAGAGGATGATGATGCATACACATGTTTACATTTCAGTACTAATAACTTGATCACATTTAATTGCTTTACAAATTATGCTCTTCCGCAAAATTAGCCACTATCTCCCTTGTTATTACTCTGCATTATATTTGCATCCGGTGGCTTGCTGAGTATGTTTGTACTCACCCCCATTGACTTACACCACCAGAGCCCGTCTACTACGAGGAGGATGAAGGTCTGGTAGTAGCGACCCAGTCAAGGCGAGACTGGAAGGAGGCGTTCATCTAGGACCCTTTGTTTTATTAGTTTCTCTTCACATTGATTCACTTTTGTACTAATACGGTCTACGAACCATGAATGATTGCTCGTATTGTACGTGGTCGCATGATGAACGTCTTGTTTTTATTGATTTTCTATGGAATTTCAATAAAGGTCCTGATTTATTAAATCGGGGCGTGACAGGCCGCGACCCCCTTCAAGTGCCTCTGTCGGTGGCCCCAACCCCCTCCAAGCGCCTCTGCTGGTGGCCCTGAGCCCCTACGCCCCTCCGCTGACCCCATACGCCCCCTCCGCTAACCCCTCCGAGCGCCTCCGTAGGTGGCCCTAAACCCTCATGCCCCTCTACTGACCCCTCTAAGTACCTCTGCCGGTGGCTAGAACCGCCTCCGAGCATCTCCGTCGATGGCCTTGAGCCCCTTCACCCCTCCGCTGACCCCCCTAGCACCCTCCACTGACATCCCCTCGTGCCCCTCCGCTGACCCCCACCGAACACCTCCGTCGGTGGCTCAAACCCCCTCCGATCCCCTCCGCATGACTCACAAGTGTCGGATGTTATTTCATATATATATATAGAGATTACATATTGGCTACTCGTAACATGGAATGCATGAAGTAATACAAGGTATCTAGCTATAGATGGTAACCAAATTATAGTACGACAATACATGGTAGGCATGATGTACGTAGGCAGCATGCATGGCAGGAGCAGCCATACAAGGCAAGGAACATAATCACATGACACGTGATCCATAAGAGGCAAGGAGCACAATCAGGCGACATGTGAGAGAAATCTACTTTATTATTTTTATGCGGGGTATGCGGGGACTTTGGCTCCGGCGGCTTGGCCATTTTGTGAAACACCCCTTGTGTTTATTGTTTTTAGAGCGCACTCCAATTTTCACAATTTTCTCACCTTCGCATAGAAAATCTCATGAAAAGAGGGCTCATACATAAAAATGTAACACACCGGAGAGTATGGCGCTGTACCTTCACATAATTAGTGAGAAATATGAGATGCTTTTTGCAAAATGTATGCGGGGTTGCGAACGGACAAAGAAGGGCTGAGATTTTAACTGAAGCAGATGGAGGGCTGAGATTCTCTAGATGGGTGAAGTGTCGACTCCTAACATCCGCCAATTATATAGTGTAATAGATATATTTATAATGAAGATCAGTGTTTGATCGCCTAAATCGACATATACCGATACCATTGAGTTATTCAATTTCTTGAGCTCTCAAAGGTGTTAACTAAGAATTTCTCCCTCACAATAAATCAACATATATTGGTACCAATCTTGGGTTATATTTGAATTCTAACACACAAAGACCAAATCAGAGGCCAATGAAAATCTAAGCATCACCTTCCATATAAAAAGAAAATAATTCTTTAGATGGAGCACATAAATTAGATCTTATACAACCGAATACAATATTTCTAATTAGAAGATGACTTTCATTTCAATTTATAGGGCAAGAGTTAGCAATCATAGATCAAACTGGACATTTTTAACACCAAACAACCCCATCTAAAGTGAACAATATCAACCACACAAGGTTTAGCACAATAAAAAGCAGCAAAATTAGTTGGCCAGTCACCAAAATACCTACTCTGATGTAGTTTTGATGAAAGAGGACGGCATGAACCGCGACAGTCGGCAAAAGGTGAGCGCCACCAACCTCTTCAGATATCCTCCATGGCAAAGAGCCTCGTGACGAAGCCGCCATAGGGAGGGAGGCGACAGGGGAGGACGTAGGCCCAGAGGCTATAGGCAGCGGGGTACTGCGTGGAGTTTTAGGGTTTGGGCACATGACGCAGGGGGCAAGACTTGGCGAGAGAGGAGGAGGACGACAACGTGAGGGGGAGAGGCGGCTTAGGTGTGGGGGAGGGGATGTTGGGGAATAGAGGAGCTACGCTAGCTGACAAATTCAAAATTTCCACCATTTGGCCCTAGGCTCATGCGCGTGTGAAATCATAGATCGGTACCTTCTAGCACACAACACACTAGGTGCAGTGGAAGAAGATGTTGGAGCAGCACGTCTAGCCTCTCCTCACTTCGTCCTTGTCATTCTTCGCCGATCCGGTCGATGAAGACGACGTAGTCGTATGCATGTAGACATTCACGAGCGTTGCTATTGGAGCAACGCCTCCATGTAGTCCACACGTACAGGGATGGAGTACCTCCCACGGCAGCGTGCTAGCACCGCACGTAAGAGACGGGGATCCTTGACCTCAACAATTGAGATCAAGGGGAGGAGAGAACTCTTGGGTGGCTAGGTCTAATCTAGTCTTATTGCTTGCCCCAAGACGTCCTCCTCCTCTCCTTATATAGGGATGAGAGCCCCTACGTCGTGCTCTTCCCGAAACCATAAAAACCATAACAGATCAAATCGGTTTGCCAACGTCGGAACTTCTGATCCTGTATCGGAACATCCGACGGGGTATTTTAGGTCTCCTGATTCAGTACGACACGCAATAGATCCAATCTGTTATCGCCCACCTCGAAACTTCCGATACCATATCAGAACTTCCGATCAGTACAAAATTCCCCGATTCCGAAATAGAACTTTTGGCTCGTCGAAACTTTTGATACCATACCGGAACTTCCGAAACAACAATTGCTCTCTTTATCGAGACCAGAAATTAACCAGAACATCCGATACTACTTATCAGAACTTCCGATCCATTGAATTTTCTTGGGCATAACCTTCAATCTCCTACTTGCACAAGAACCAATTCTTTGCATGTTTTCAATCCATCCCCTTAAGTGTGTGACCCGATAGGTTCATACACTAACGACTGTTTACCGGAAACCGTTTTTGACTCACTGATCAATAGCGGTACCTAGCAGCACATATTGACCCCCGAAAGCGTATAAAATCAAATTTTCATGAACCTTGATATACTCAAACACCAATCCCTTTACCACGCACTGCCAGTCAAGCTCAAGGCGAGATATGTGCCACCCTTGTTGGTTAACTTGACATTTTCACTCGATCAAGTATCAGATTCAAATCATGACTAACTCCTTAGTCATAGTGGCATGGCCAATGCACTTTTCCAATCCAATACCTCGAGGGACCTAGAGACGACTCTCCCGTTATTAGGAGGGGTAAATTCCATCTTGACCGCTCACATCCTAAGATATGTTTCACAACACACCTAAAAACAACCCTTATTACTACCCTGTTACGGAATAGCGTTAGGAAGCATATAAGTGTGTCAGTACGCATTCTGGAATCAAATGACGATCTCATATCCAAGGACTCTGCAGGTACACCATTTGAGATGACAACTGTTGGCACATAACAATCTCAACATTATCTTAAGTGGGTCTGTCCAACACCATATTCACCAACATGTGTCCACGTCACTGATTTGACATCTCTATGTATATGATCTGTAAAACACAATCATCAATCAGTTAGATGTACTAATCCATGTGTCATCACTGTCCCACATGATGACAAGATTAGGGACCCTTTTGAACAACATCATCATAAAGCAAAAAGTTTCACATAACAAGTTGTACTCATTAATTAAATGCAAACGATATTTACTCAAGGAACAAGATAACAATTATCGTCATACATTAACATAGATTCTACTAGCATATTCCACAAACACATGACTCACTCACGTAAGTATCTAATACCCATGGAGCTCATATGTGCCTCATGATTGGGCTGTGGAAGAGGCTTCATCAATGGATCCGCCATGTTCAAATCCGTGTGCACCTTACAAATCTTCACATCACCTCTCTCAATGATCTCGTGGATCATGTGATATCACCGAAGTATGTGTTTGGATTTCTGGTGTGATCTAGGCTCTTTGGCTTGCGCAATGGCACCACTATTATCACAATAGTGGTCCACTGGACTGGACGCACTAGGAACAACACCCAACTCAGAAACAAACTTCCTGATCCAAATGGCCTCCGTCACCGCTTCTGAAGCAACGATATACTCAGCTTCTGTTGTAGAATCGGCCACCGTCTCTTGCTTGGAACTCTTCCAACTCACTGCGCCTCCATTGAGGCAGAACACAAAGTCATATTGTGATCCAGAAATATCTTTGTAGGTCTGAAAGCTAGCATCCGTGTAACCACTTACAACGAGCTCCTCTTCACCACTGTATACCAGGAACATTTCCTCGATCTTTCTCAAGTACTTGAGGATACTCTTTACTACAGCCCAATGACTTTCACCCGGGTTCGATTGGTATCTGATCGTAACACTTATAGTATATGAAACATCTGGGCGTTGTACATAGCATGGCATACATGATGGATCCAATTACGGAGGCATACGGGATCGCACTCATCTTCTCTAGCTCATCAGGTGTCACAACACACTGAGTCTTAATAAGAGAAATACCATGTGACATTGGCAGAAAACCCTTCTTAGAATTATGTATTTTGAACCGTTTTAAAACCTTGTCAATGGCTTAATCCAATTAACCGTTTTAATCTATCTCTATAGATCTTTATGCCCAACATGTATGTTATCTCTCCAAGATCTTTCATCGAAAAACTATTTTTTTAGTGAAGTCTTGACAACATTCAATAAAGGAATGTTGTTTCAAATCAACAATATGTCATCCACATACAGAACCAGAAACACAAGTGAGCTCCCACTAGACTTTTTTGTAAACACAAGGCTCTTCTTTGTTCTTGATGAAGCCAAACCCTTTGACTACCTCATCAAAGCAAAGATTCCAACTTCGAGAAGCTTGCTTCAATCCATAAATTGACTTTAGCAACTTACAAACTTTCCCAGCATTCCCCGGACCATCAAGACCTTCAGGTTGTGCCATGTACACATTCTCACTTAGGTTTCCATTTAGGAAAGTCGTATTGACATCCATTTGTCATATTTCATAATCATAAAATGCGGCAATAGCTAGGATGATCCGAATAGACTTAAGCATAGCGACGGGCGAAAACGTTTCATCATAATCAACACCTTGAATCTGTCTGAAACCTTTCACCGCCAATCGTGCCTTATAGATGTGAACATTTCCATCAACGTCTATCTTTTTGGTGAAGATCCATTTACACTCAATAGTTTTTACACCATCGGGTGGATCAACCAAGTTCCAAACTTGATTAAAATGCATGGACTCCAACTCGGATCCAATGGCTCCAAGCCATTTCTCAGAGTCGGGTCCTATAACTGCTTACACATAGGTCTTGGGCTCATCGTTGTCCAACAACAACACGTCGCGATGCCCAGTGGTCAAGAACATATACCTCTCTGGCGCATGGACTATTCTCCCAGACCTCCGTGGGGCTAGCGTATCCACAACAGGGTCTACAACATCTTGCACCTCCTGCTCTCGCTCAGTGGGATCTAGAACACTTTCCAGTGGCTCTTGAACCTCTTCGAGATGCACAGTCCTCCCAATAACTACTTTTGAGAGAAAATCTTTCTCAAAGAACACACCGTTTCGAGCGACAAACACTTTACCCTCCTCTCTATTATAGAAATAGTATCCTTTGATTTCCCTAGGATACCCCACAAAGAAACACTTGTCAGACTTAGGACTGAGCTTGTTAGATGTCATACATTTGACATATGCCTCACATCCCGAAATCTTTAGAAAATACAAAATGGGACGCCTCCCAGACCACATCTCATATGGCGTCTTCTCTACTTACTTAGATAGAAATCTATTAATCGTGAAAGCTGCAGTTTTTAGAGCGTCACCCCAAAAGGATAATGGAAGATCAGTGTGACTCATCATGGACCGCACCATGTCCAACAAAGTGTGCATTCATCGCTCGGACACCCTATTCCATTGAGACGTGTGTGACACCCCAAATTTTCAATACAATAAAAATAGTATTAAAATCAATTTCTTGGAATTTATATTTCTGAAAATACTTTTAATACTCTTTTATAACCTTTTGACCTACAACATGGAGTAGATGGCCAAACCAGGAGTTAAAATTTTTTGTATAAACTCCCAAAGCCAAGAAATATTTTTGAGGATTTTTATAAATTTTTATCAACCTTGGAAGTAGCCCTAATATTTCAAACCAATTCCTGGAATTATTTTTATTCAGAAAAGCTTTAAAACAGTAATGGGCTCCCCTCCCCTCTTCCCTCTCTCCCGGCCGGCCCAGCCCACTCCTCCTCGCGCGCGCGCACCCGACACCGCGGCCCCGCCTGTCAGTCCCCTCTCTCGCGCGCGCTCGCACCCGCTGGCCAGTGGCCCCTGCCTGTCAGTTTCGCCTTCAACCTCCCGCCTCCGCCCCCAAATCCTGCCGGCCGACGACCCCGCCTCGGATCCGCCCCGCTGGCCCCTCCCGCATTCAATTGCCGCCGGTTTAATGCACCCCGAGCCCCCCTGCCGTTTTAATCGCGTTAAAGGGCGCGTTTAAGCCCTCGGGAACGCAGCGCCGTGCATGGCCGCGTCCTCGCCGGCGACCTTCAACCCCTCCCTCGGTTTTCCTTGCATGCAAGCCCCCTCCGACGCCCTATTTAAACCCCCCGGCCTCCGCCGCGTCTGACCCCCACGCCCCACTCGCCTCGAGCACGATCAGAACGCACCCCACCCGGTTTTTAGCGCAACACCGCCACCTGTCCGCCAGCCGTCGATCGCCGTCGCCGGAGTGCCCCTCCGTTCTCGTCGACCGCACCTCCGTGACCGCAAAAGACCACCCCTACCTCGGCCACACCTTCGCTGGCCAAGGAGATCGCCGGAACTCCATCGCCGACGAGGAGCCCGAACCACTCCGCAGTCTACCCTCACCGCCGACCGCGCTCCGTCGACCCCTCGCCTCGCCTAAGGTACCATTGTGACCGCCGTAATGCCCTCTTTCCATTTCTAGGCTTAGCTAGGGCCGCCGTCGCTCGCCGTCGCCAGAGGAGACGACCGGCCCGGGTCGAGTACCCGTGTCGTGTCGGATCTGATCCCGACCGTGCGATCGCGATCGGACGACGCGCGTGTGCCCACGTACGCGATCTAATCCGCACCGTCGGATCTGGTCAAAGCGTTACGTTTTAATCTCGCGCGTTGATTTTCATTTAAACCGGCGTGCGATCTCGTGCGTCCACGTGGTACCCCTTCGAACGTTTTAATCCTGGCCGTTCGCGTTAACTTACGCGCCCCGCCTCGCCCTCGCGCGTCGGATCTGGATCCGACGGTCCAGATCGACCCGGCGCACGCGCACAGTGCGCGGGTTCACCGTGAGCCTGGCTCACCGTGGACCCGAGGGATTTAAAATTTGAAAATAAATTCCAGAAAAGGTTTTAAAACTTGTAAAATTCATATCTGGCGCATTTGAACTCTAAAAATTGCCATTCCAATTTCAGAAAATCCATAATAATATTCTCTACATGTTTATGCAATAAAAACAGTAGGGTTAAAAATGTAAGTTTAATTATTTAAATTCCAGTGAAGTTTATATTCATTTATTTTCTGTTGATAGGAACAAAACACTAAGTTTTCTATGAAGCTTTCATTTTAAATTTATTGGAGAACTTAAAAATGAGGATAACCCCTTTTAAAACCCCTTTCTAAAAAGGACTACTTTTTAAATTCCTTTAAAATTCATTTTTGAGATAAACCACAGAATCTTAACAATGGAAATTATTTTATTTTTAATCAAACCAACTGTAACTTATGTGCTTATAATGTATTGTTATATTATTTGATTGAATGTGTTCTTCTTGTTTTACTTTATTATATTAAAAAGACTACGACGTCGCCGAGGAGCCGGAATACTTCCCGGAAGTCCCTCCTTCGCCTTTCGCTGAACAAGGCAAGTCACCAAACCAATCTTTTGAGCATATTGAACCCATGTTTGATTAAACTATCGCTAAAACACATAGGTTATATGTGCATTAGTCAAATGAACCCTTACATTATATTTAATTAGGATCCCCCGACCTTGATGTGCAACCCAAGCCATGCTATCTCGCCTAACCTCCTTGTCACCATATGATCCATGATATTAGCTAGTGTCCAATGTATTGACACGATCGCTATAGGATAAAAATGAGTCGTAGCAAATGGTTCTATTATATGATCCCCGTTACTTCTTATCCTTGGAAATTCTATTGGTGATGAGTTATGGTTGTGAGTGTATGCATGGTGGGTTCCGGGTGCAAGCTAGGGCATTGGTCGGTAGCACCCGGGGCACTATAAGGACCGGTCTGAGGGATCCGTTGCAATACACTTGCGTACTAACCACAAGTCTAGTGGGTAAGTCCTAACTAAGGTATGGGTTGTTCCAAACCGAGGCCACCATTTGGAGATGGGTCAATGTAGCGCCCCGATTTAACAAATCGAGACATTATTGAATTTCAGTAGAAAAACAATAATACAAGAGGTTCATCATACGAAAATCGTACATACGG
This sequence comes from Zizania palustris, assembly GCA_019279435.1. NCBI lineage: Eukaryota > Viridiplantae > Streptophyta > Magnoliopsida > Poales > Poaceae > Zizania > Zizania palustris. Next base: position 13,485,889 of record JAAALK010000288.1, read on the forward strand.
AAACATTCATGGTACGCAGACCATATTTATTACATCAAAGTTTTAGTAAAACATTAATAAAATAATTAAACCACGGCATGACGAACATCTTCTTCAGGATCTTTCTTCTCGACTGGGTCGCTACTCCAGACCGTCTTCGTAGTAAGCATCCTCTGTGGGGTCCAACGGGTATGAGTACAAAAAGTACTCAACAAGCCACCGCAAATTCAATAATAATGCAGGATAATAAACAAGGAAGGATAATGGCTAACATTGCGGAAAAGCACAGTTGCAGTTATTGCATTTAGTGTAATCATATTTTAATCATGCGGAAAGTAAACATGAGCATCATCAACATCAACTAACTCGAGGGGTACAGTCAGCCCCACCTCGCTCAACGGTCCTTACATGTCAATCCATCATGCACATTCATACTCAAAGTAAACTAACTGGGGGATGTCACGCAACCCGCCCTTGACCGTGGGCTCGGCTTTTCGAAAAGATTTTAGACTCTGATCAGAGATGTACTACTGTACCCACAAGGCACGCACTCATCCCAAACGAGATGACCCATTTCACGGGAACTCGTGCCAAAACCTCAATATGAGATGTTCCAAGCGATAACCACCCGCTCTAGGTTTCGCCGGCGCGCCGGGCCGCATCCTGGCTAACGTCGCACCCCCTTTTGCGCCACATTGGTACAAGTCACCCACAGGTGCAACTTGACCCATCTCCAATTGGTGGCCTCGGTTTGGAACAACCCATACCTTAGTTAGGACTTACCCACTAGACTTGTGGTTAGTACGTAAGTGTATTGCAACGGATCCCTCAGACCGGTCCTTATAGTGCCCGGGTGCTACCGACCAATGCCCTAGCTTGCACCCGGAACCCACCATGCATACACTCACAACCATAACTCATCACCAACAGAATTTCCAAGGATAAGAAGTAACGGGGATCATATAATAGAACCATTTTGCTACGACTCATTTTTATCCTATAGCGATCGTGTCAATACATTGGACACTAGCTAATATCATTGATCATATGGTGACAAGGAGGTTAGGCGAGATAGCATGGCTTGGGTTGCACATCAAGGTCGGGGATCCTAAATAAATATATTGTAAGGGTTCATTTGACTAATGCATGTATAACCTATGGGTTTTAGCGATAGTTTAATCAAACATGGGTTCAATATGCTCAAAAGAATTGGTTTGGTGACTTGCCTTGTTCAGCGAAAGGCGAAGGAGGGACTTCCGGGAAGTATTCCGGCTCCTCGGCGACGTCGTAGTCTTTTAATATAATAAAGTAAAACAAGAAGAACACGTTCAATCAAATAATATAACAATACATTATAAGCACATAAGTTACAGTTGGTTTGATAAAATAATTTCCATTGTTAAGATTCTGTGGTTTATCTCAAAAATGAATTTTAAAGGAATTTAAAAATTAGTCCTTTTTAGAAAGGGGTTTTAAAAGGGGTTATCCTCATTTTTAAGTTCTCCAATAAATTTAAAATGAAAGCTTCATAGAAAACTTAGTGTTTTGTTCCTATCAACAGAAAATAAATGAATATAAACTTCACTGGAATTTAAATAATTAAACTTACATTTTTAACCCTAGGGTATTTAAATGTTCATTTAAATAAACATGAAATAGTGAAAGTAACCCTACTTTTTTTATTGCATAAACATGTAGAGAATATTATTATGGATTTTCTGAAATTGGAATGGCAATTTTTAGAGTTCAAATGCGCCAGATATGAATTTTACAAGTTTTAAACCTTTTCTGGAATTTATTTTCAAATTTTAAATCCCTCGGGTCCACGGTGAGCCAGGCTCACGGTGAACCCGCGCACTGTGCGCGTGCGCCGGGTCGATCTGGACCGTCGGATCCAGATCCGACGCGCGAGGGCGAGGCGGGACGCGTAAGTTACGATGGACGGCCAGGATTAAAACGTTTGAATCGGTACGCGATGGACGACTCAGATGCGATGCGGGGTTTTTAAAACTAACGGACGCACGAGATT
>JAAALK010000288.1:13488896-13586814 GCA_019279435.1 Zizania palustris
CTCCACTGAGAGAGGGTATTTCATTCAGTTATAAAGCTGACATGACATTCTAGGAAACAGTATTATGAAACCCACTATTGTGAATAGCCTAATAGAGTTTGCCTGATGCTTCACAGGTGGCATGTTGGTACTAATACATTTTTAGTGACCCATCACTAAGGGTCCTAGCATTAGTGATGTATTAGGTTACAACCCGTTACTAAAGATGGGCACAATATAAACTGTCACTAATGAGTGTGCTTTTTAGTGATGGATATTATTTTGCGCATGTCAATAAAGATGGAAAATCTCTTTAGTGACACGGTGGGAATTGGATTGGCGACTAGAGGAGGGTGAATAGGCGCCTCGACAAATTTTAATTAAAACATGATGGCTTGTTCCAAGACACACAACGCTCCTCTAAGAATCAAGAATTCAAATTGATGATCAATGAAATTCAAGCTTCAGTTCTAATCGACAAATACTGTTCGAAAAGTTGAGTACTCATACTTATCACAAGTCATGAGGTTGCTCTGTTACTTGTCCTTGCATAAGTGCACTGCTTAGACAAGACCTACCAAGAGATAGATATTAAGCAGAATCTGCAAAGGACTAGTAAACTTGAAAATCAGTTGAAAACATGACAATGAATAGTGCTGATATGAAAATCAAAAGAGAAAACAAGTTAATTCAGTATTCATGCATTTTCAGGAATCAGCACACTGAAACTTAGCTTGAAATATGATATTGAACAGTGTAACGTGGTGAGACAATCAGAACACAATTGTAAGATCAAGATTTTGCTGTTTTAGTACTCATCTACTAAGAAAAAACTTTTCAATAGAAACGCAACAAATTGAGTAGTAGGATTGTATTGAAACACTCATGTAACTGTTGATCATCCAGAAAAATGAGTATACAACTGATTCAACATTCAAGCAGAACTTGTAAACAAGCATTGATAATGACAAACCAGGAAATGTGCTATGGGAAAAATTGATGCTGAACTGTACTAAAGAATTCAGCACAATATTTCAGTGACAATGTATTAAATGAGAATTTCCATCAGACAAAAACAAATTTGAACTATGATACTTTCCTGCTCAGAAATCACTTAAGCTTGATTCAGTTAACCAAATCATACTCGAAGACAAAAATGCAGAAAACACTTAGTAGTAACTGAAAACAGAATTCTTCTCAGATGTGATGAGTTCAGTATAGAGAAAGACATGGACAGCTGATAATCGAGATAGAGTGATGGGCAAGACAGTGAAAGGGAGTCTAGTGCAAGTGATCAGCAGCTCGAGGGGATCGAGAGTGGGAGAGACTTGCTGGTGGTCGAGTTCGCGGATTGGCGTCATATGTCGGTGATCGAGGAGGCTTTGTCGGTTTTTGCCGAAAACCGTCTCATCTCTAAATGTTTTTAAATTCCAATAATTAGGAGTCTATTTTTGTTTAGTAATTTAGATTAAGTGTAAACTTTTGGTATTTTTCGGAATCTTTAAAATTCTGAAAATATATTAAAAGTACAGGGGTATAGTTGTAATAAAGTAGAGTCTAATGTGGGTATTTTTTAGAATATACAATTCTGAAAATACTTCATGTCTTTTTGTCAATCTGAATATTCTCAAGGGTCTCTTTGTAAAGTGTCCCTCTAGGGTATGCCTATTTAAATGGCTCCACACCCTAGGGTTTTGGGCTGCCCACTTTATGAGATGGCTGTCATTTTGGGGGGCTGCAACTTTGTGCTGAGATTTTCATTCTAGAAATTTTGTATTCAGCTTTCTCTCTACCGAGTGCATCCAACTCCGTTTTGCAATAGGATTTTCGCTACTGTACCAATTCAGCACCGGCGCTAGTGGAGTCCATGTAATTGCTAAAGTCTAGGTTCTTTACTGATTCCTTTTCTCTGAATTTTTCAGTTCCGAATTAGTGTTCTTGTTCCATTTCTTTGGATTTGCAGTTGTGGTGATTGCTTCACCAGTTTGAGTTCTTGCTGCTCCTATTGTTTTTTCGGATCGAGTACAACACAAGAGGAGCTGGAAGTACCAGCCAACTGTTTTGTTTCTCCTTCTCTGCGTACTTGTTTTTTCCGGTTGATCTAATTCTGCTCTCCTATGTTATTGTCACAGAACACTATTGATCGTTAGTTTAGCCACTATTTATTGTGATCTATTGTGTGCTTGTGTCTTACTTGCTACAGAGTTCCTGATCAGATGTTTTTCATCATCAAAGGGAATTGAATTGTTTTTTCCTGATTTGTATTGATCAGTCAGTACTAATGCTCCCATTGTTCTTCCGTGTGCTCTTTCTATGTTTGATTTTAACGTGTTCATCCTCTTGTTCTTTGGCTATGTCCAGTTAGTCTATGTTCATTATCTTTTATCAAGACAAGCTTTGTTGACTGATTTGTTGTTGTAGGAAAGTTGAAATCACTTCTTCTTCTTCATCAGCACAACCATCATGATTCTGCTGTGATTTTTTTAGCTTTGAGTTTTGGTTTCACCCGGTTTTATCCTATGATATTTTATGTTCATTATCAATATCCAAGTATCAACACTACAAGTATTCTAGTTCAACCATGCCGTGTTGCTATGTTTGTATGTATGGTTCAGAGTGGCTCTGAGACTGCAGCCACTGTTCTGGTTTACCTTCAAGCACCGGCTACAGCAGAGAGTCTTAGATTTCAGTTTGGTAAATTGTTTTCTTTTTCAGATTCATTTTACCTAGTGCATGAAAGTACTACAACAACTTTACCTCTTTTGGATTTAGATTGCTTGGTTGAATTCACAAGACAGGAGCATTTAGTTTTCAGTTAACTACCCCTTTTTGCTATTTTGTTTGATGCTGTTTTATTCTAAACAGAATACAGATGACTGAGTTTTTGTGATGTTCTTGGATGAGAAACACTACATGTAATTCCCTGTTTGATGGATGGTGTTCAGACTGGTGGTTTTTGGATAGACTATTGTAAATCTATGATTTAGAGACTTGATACTTGGTAGGTGATTCTGCATAGTGATTTTGTTTGTATTCTTGATGTTTTCCTGATTTAGACAAAGAACAGTACTGCACTCAAGAAAATTGTTCTCCTGATTCAGACAAAGAACAATACTACACTCAAGTCAATTGTTTACCTATTTCAGCTATCATCTCCAACTTCACCAGGCATCCTTGATCCTCTAGCATCGAGCTCCCCGCTCGACCCTTGATCACCCACCATTGACACTTGGTTAGCATCTCCACCCAACACACATGAGACAAGTCAAAACAAGAGACGCAACGCACACCGATCCCCTCAGCATCCACTCTCCATAACCACACATCGATCCCATCAATGCAATCAAACCAACACTTACTCATTTACCAGATCGCTCAACCTTATCAATCACTTATCAAAATGACAGAAACCATAGTGCGATCCCACTTGGTTTCACAATCTCCCCCTTGATGAGTGCATTGACAACCCCAAACAGAGACTGATGAAAGTTTCAAGTTAAGCGCACAAGTGACCATAAAACTCAGAAAAGAGCCAAAACATGTCACTTGGTAAAAGATCTCCCCCTTGGGAAAACCTCATGCAAAGCATTCATTCTATCTTTGGCAAAAGCATCAAAACATTATGAAAGCCATAAATTAAAACTCATGTAAAGCATTCATTCTATCTTTGGCAAAAGCATCAAGCATTATAAAAGTCATTACTCCCCCTTAGCAAATGCATCATGTAAACTATTTCTCCCCTTTTGGCAATGCAAGCATTAAGATGATAAAAATGATGCAAAGAGGGGTGTGAGGGTAGAGTCTAGATGTAAGCTTCTAAAACATGAGTAATTCCAATTACAGTACAAACAAACATTTGCCTTGAATATTGTATAAAAGTACTGAATGAAATACTCAGATGAATACTATCTAAACAAAAGCATGAGCAAGCATTTTCAAATTTTAGCAAATAAAGCATCACCACTCAGACTAGCATACTAGACATGGCAAGGCATGAGATGCAAAGCTAATCGAATACTAACGAGATAAGCATATCCCACTACGAGGAGCTTCAACAAACTTGACATGCAATTGATTCAAGCTTTTGATTTTATTTTTCATTTTAGTGCCAGGGGTTATTTGCACGTCAACCATATTCTAACCGACCAAGCTAAGCCTAGGTTGAAACCATCAGAAGCTTAAAGCAATGGTCTCAGCAAACACTTCAATGTCCTAGTTCATACCAAAGTGTTATGGTAAGCAGTCCAGAACAAAGTAGTGCGACAAAGCAAACCCACCTGGATCTTTTTAATTTTAGCATAAAACAACATGAATATCATTCATTTTTATCATTTTTTTATTTTTAGCACAATATTTTGATAAGATCAAGTTGCGTATTAGTATCCAAGTGAAAAGGACCTAGCTACCAGGTAACTAAAAGATAGCTAAAGCACTCAACCTATTCATGCTAGTTTCAAGACTAAGCAGTGATCATTTTCAAAATTTCACAAATAAAAATCCATGCTCATGACAAACATCAGATGTAAACAAGCCAAGTAAAATCTACAATATTAAAGACAATACTTCAAGGGCATAACAAAGAATGTACTTGTAAAAGCAATTAATCATATAACAAAAGCTCATGCAGTGCTACACAACACCCCCTCAAAACATGCTAGAAGATCTCGAATGCTCAGTGTTGGGGTGAGTGAAAAACTCTTTAGGAATCTAGCATTGTAAAACTCGAGAACTAGGTAAAGTAGTAGACTGATCATGCACAGAGTATGAACCATGATAAAAAGTGTGTGGTCTACCTACAAAGTGCGAACCTGGAAAACTATCAGGTCTCCTAAACTATCTAGATTCAAAGCCTCTTACACGCGGTCTAGCACCATATGAAGCATGGTGTACACCACGACGGGCAAAATCTCTCAAGGGTCCATGGAGAGTCTCAAAATCAGGATAAGAGTGAAAAACATACTCATGCATACCAAAAGATGGGTAATGCATGTCCTGAAAGCTCATCGCAAAAGAACATTATTCATCCTTGATACGATGAAAGCAAAACCCAGCCAAATGACCCACCCGATGACAATAGGAGCAGTGATACACTCTATTGGGTGTGTGAGCATGGGTCTTAGGCGCAAATCTCACAATCTTCTTGGGTTTTTACTGAAGAGTTTCCTTTGGTGGACGAAGAGCTTTCTTAATAGGTTGAGTAGGATTCTCGTATTTTTGTGTGGTGTCTAACTGGGCTCTTTCTTTCTCAAGGGTAGTGGGTGGAGTGAACACTGTTTCACTTAGAGTGTTTGAAGTGGTTCTCTCATATCCCAACCCTAGAGCTAACCCTGCCCTGTCAGCACACAATTTTGTCTTAGCCAAAAGCAAATCCATCCTACCCTTTCCTTCAGTGCATTTTTCAACCACGGAGAGAAGATAATCATTTTCACATTTTAGTTTTTCGACTTGCTCTCTAGCGAAGCTGAGTTGGTCCTTAAGGGTGATGCAGGTGGAACACGCCGATTGCACATCCTTAGAATACTCAACACTCTCCAATCTAGCCTTAAGTTCATCAACATGCCTATCCCTCAAATAAATGCTCTCAACAAGTAAAGGACAGTTCATGCATTCGTTGATGACAACAGGACTAGACTCCACCTTCAAAAGTTGCTTTTTAGTAATTTCAAGTTTTTCAACAGTTTGAGCATGTGTAAAACGCAGTTGAGCAAGTTCATTCATAACAATAAGACAGGACTCACATTCAACATCATCAGACTTAGATTTTAAGATCGCAAGTTCGGTGGATAAAGATTCAAGTCTGAGTTTTAGTTCTTTTTGTTCTTTAGTAGCAAGTTTAAGTAATCTATCTTGAGAACAAACAACATCATGTAATTCATCAATCTAAACAAGAAGCTGATCATGGGATAGATATACCTTAGATGTGTCAAGTTCATCGCTGCTGTGGATGCTATTGGCCATGAAGCAAAGGCCTGTGAAGTCTATTCTCTTCTTCTCCTTCTTTTCTCCTTTCTTGGTAGGCTCTTCTTCATCGGAGCTTGGCTCCTCACTTGATGTACTGTCGATGTCGCTGAGGGTGGCTAAAAATGCTCTGGCTACTCTCTTGGCCACTTTGCCGCGCTTCTCCTTAAAGAAGGGTTTCTTGTTCCACTTCTGGTATTTGTGCTCATTTTTATTTTTCATTTTTAGTTTAGGGCAATTCACTTTTATGTGAAAAGTATCTCCACATTAAAACAACCCCGAGACCCTCCTTTCCTCTGATCTCGTCTATCATTATAGAAGCTTGTGAACTTCTTGACAATGAGAGCTAGCTCCTCATCATCTAGAGTGTCCACCTGTTCTTTTGTGGCAGAGACTAGAGAGGACAAGTCAAAACCACCAGAATAAGTACAAACTCCAGAACCACCAGAAAGACTCCCTCCAGATGAGGTACCACTGCCAGGACCATAAACTAAAGCAATAGAAGGCAACAAAGAGTTTCCAAATCTTGGACAAGACGCCTTGGCAATCTCAGTGGACTTAAGCTTACTAAAGAGTTCGTCGCAAGTCAAAGTGTCAAAGCTCGCTGACTCTTCAATACTAGAGATTTATCTCCCTATCATGGTCTGAATAAGCTAAAGTCCCAGTGGAGCGCAAGTTGCTCACAATTATATCAAATCGAGCAAACATGTCATCTACAGATTCACCGGGGCCTTACACAAACATTTGGGATTCTTGGTTATATGTGCTTTGCCTCCTAGCCTTAATCTGAGAAGCGCCCTCATGAAAAGTTTTCAAAGTAGACCAAATCTCATGTGCAGTTCATAGGTGCTGAACCCTGTCAAACTCATTGCTACTCAGACTAATGAATAGTATGTTTCTTGCTTTGCTATTACAGTCGTAATGTAATTTCTCAGTCTTTGAGGTGCGAGTTTCAGGGATCACATATTGGGAATCAACAATGTCCCAAATAGCACTTCCTTGACTTAGTAGATAAGCCTTCATGCGCACCTTCCAATAAGAAAAATCGCAACCATCGAATATCAGAATCTTAGTGTTTCTTTCTATGTCGCCAAAAAAGATCAAAAACCGGTTAAGGTCAACTAGTGATATAACCGGATTTGATACCAATTATAGAATCGGATTGGCGACTAGAGGGGGGTGAATAGGCACCTCGACAAATTTTTAATTAAAACATGATGGCCTGTTCCAAGACCCCCAACGCTCCTCTAAGAATCAAAATTCAAATTGATGATCAATGAAATTCAAGCTTTAGTACCAATCGATAAATACTGTAGCAAATCCAAAAAGTTGAGTACTCCTACTTAATCACAAGTCATGAGGTTTTTCTGTTACTTGTCCTTGCACAAGTGCACTACTTAGACCAGAACTACCAAGAGATAGATAATTAAGTGGAATCTGCAAAGGACAAGTGTTGATAGCAAAAAATGGCATTAATGATTAAGATTGTCAAAATATCAATTTTGGTAATTTGGGACGAAAATGCACATGTCCCGGGTTAGGCCGAAGCCCTATAGGGCCGAAGGACCACTGGTCTACGGGCTCCGGAAGCCTCCAGCCAACCCACAGCCTTCGGCCAGGAGGCCTTCGAAGGCCCACTCTGCCAAAGCTTCGGCCCGAGGAGCAGACTTCGACGGGCTTGGCCGAAGGCCTACTTCGGGAGAGATAGAATTAGATCCAATTCTGGCTAAGTGTTTATCTCTACACGTGATTCATCCGAGTCATAACATATTAGACTTAGATATTAGAAGTCTAAGCCCTATAAATATAGGGGCGAAGCTAGTTCAGAAGCCCCCCAACACAAATCAACCACAAAGCCGTAGCTTTGAATTGTATTTAATTTATCTTTACTTTTCTGTACTCTTCGTGGGTTTGCTTGGAAGCCCTCCAACGGCCACTTCGGAATAGTGGTAATCCTTGTTACTTCGCCTGTGAAGTATCCGTTAATCTATGTAATAGATTGCTATCGCCTTGGTACTTCGCCTGTGAAGTATCCGTTAATCTACGTAATAGATTGCTATCGCCTTATTACTTCGCCTGTGAAGTATCCGTTAATCTACGTAATAGATTGCTATCGCTTTGTTACTTCACCTGTGAAGTATCCGTTAATCTACGTAATAGATTGCTATCGCCTTGTTACTTCGCCTGTGAAGTATTCGCTAATCTGCGTAATAGATTGCTACCTTCGCCACTAGTGCAACACTTAGCAGAATTCGGTCCTCAGGCCGAATTGGTTCTTCGAATCTACTCTGTGGAAGGTTTCCACGTTCGGAGCTACTTCGTCGGAGATGTCCAGAGCTGAGAGATCGGTTTTGGAGGTTGCCAGAACATCCTTCGGCGAGACCCCTGCTTCGACCGCACGTCAACACACTTCGCCAGCACGCTTCATCACGACAGGCTTCGACACGCTCGTACTCCGCTCTGGATGAAGCAACAGTCGCGCGTTGTGTCTAAGTCGTTATTCTGTATCATACTGTATCGGAGACTTTGCATCGAACCCTGCTATTCGGAGGTGATTGTCGTGTCAAGATCCGTTCGGAGTTCATCTTCGGCCAGATCAGTCCGAACGCTGAAGGTACTCTTCGGCGGGACACTTCACACCAGACGCCGAAGGTACCCTTCGGCGACCCCCTTCGCACCATACTTCGAACAATCGGGCTTCGCTAGCGCATAGGGAAGAGGTCCATGGCCGATATCCCGCCGTGTGTTGCACCCCCACACGAGAGACGTGCGTAGGCAGCAGGCCAAGATGACCAAGAGGAGCGAGTCCGCGCACTATTTAGGGAGTGCGCCAGTTTCATGCCTAGGGGTCAGGCTAGGGTTTACCGGAAGCCATATCCCGATCATTTCGATACAATACCCTACCCCCGCGGCTATAGAATCCCCAAATTCACTAAGTTTGACGGCGAGTGTAGCAAAACCACACTAGAGCATGTTAGTCAATTTTTAGCACAGTGTGGAGAAGCTAGTGGGTCAAACGCTGTAAAAATTAGACTTTTTTCTCTCTCGCTATCCGGCACCGCTCTCACTTGGTTTTCAGCGCTCCCGCCGAACTCCGTTCAGATGTGGGATGAATTGGAACAAAAATTCCATGACTACTTTTACACGGGTGAGACAGAACTTAAGCTTTCAAACTTGACATCGGTTAGGCAGAAATCTAACGAGAACGTCTCTGAGTACATCAAGCATTTTAGGGATACTACAAACCAATGTTTCAGCCTTAATATTTCAGAAAGGGATTTGGTGGAGCTAGCTTTTAATGGGTTACGTTCCGAGATTAAAGAAAGACTAGACAACCAGAACTTCTTAGAGGTTAGCCAAGTCTTGCAGCAGGCTCTGGTCTAGGAAGGCCGAGCCAAATATAAAAAGTTTATTAAGACGTTTAACAAGCCTAGGGCTGAAATCCACGTCATGGAACACTCCGATGAGGAGGAATCATAATAAGAGGATTCGACTGACATGTACGCAGCCAAATGGGTTTGGAATGCTAAGAGTAAACCTATCACTTTCTCTGAGTTACGATCGTCTCCCACGAAGAATCAGCCTAGTGAGGTCAAGTACTCATTTGACATAACTAAGTGTGATAAAATATTTGATTTTCTCTTAAAAAACCAGCTTCTTAGGTTGCCTAAAGGACAAGTCATTCCATCTGCCGATGAGTTGAAGAAATATCCATATTGTAAGTGGCATGACTCACATTCACATAATACTAACGACTACAATGTTTTTCGACGGCAGGTTCAATCGGCCATAGAAGAAGCACGATTGAAAATAGACCACAATACAAAGATGAAGCTGGACAAAGATCCCTTCCCCATCAACGCCGTCGACCTCGGTGAGAAGAAGGTGTTGATTTGGCCAGAACAGGCCGAATTGACTAAAGGGAAGGCAGTAATTGTTGGAGAACCATGCACACGCACACTCATACGTAAGAACCCCGAGGTGGGAGTGTGGAAGCAAAATGTTAGCATTCCTTCAGCTAAGGCTCGCAAGAAGCCGAAGGTAACATATAAGATGTTGTTAACAAACACCAAAGAAAAGTCAAGGAAATAGGCCACCGCGCTAAGAAACTAAGTCAGCCAAAGGGCCCAAGGCATCCGGAGGGTGGCTTCAGACCACACCACAGTGGTCGAGCCCCCCTCATGACGGTTTCGGACCGCAATGGTCGAACCCTCCGCACGGTGACTTCGGGCCACAATGGCCTAACACTCCATACGGTGGCTTCGGACCTCAATGGCCGGACCCCCCGTAGGGTAGCTTTAGACCCCAGTGGCCGAACCCCATGCAGAGCGAGTTTGGCCCCCAATGGCCGAACCCTGCACCACTCTAGATGAACCCTTCGACAAGAGGCTTTAGCCCGCACTGGCCGAACGTACCTCTGGCCTGGCAGGACCCCTCACTGATATGGTCTGAGACACTATTGACTCTGCTAAACCCCCCTCCGGTTAACGGGTTCGGTCACAGTGGGCAGGGCCACTAGAGCCACTGATGCCCCCACTATACAACTGGGCGGGGACTCCGTGGGCTCCATATGTATCACAACCGGAGTACCCTCCGCAATTTAACGCTATGCCTTGTTTTCCTTCAGAGTATTACGAATGGTAGGGACAAACAGACGCAGCGGAGGGATTCATCGTCCATAGGCTGTTCGTAGTACCTCCAAGCCGGCTCAGCGAAGTCGAAGGGTACGGGCACAAAGGGGCAAAGGATAGGGAGTCCGAAGCTATCACAGTCAGAGTAGGGTCTCAGGAAGTCCCAATCCCGAAGGCCCCATCACCGAAGTGTGACAAAGGTAAGTCCCCTGCTTCAGCCGAAGCCCGCGGTGGAGCCTGGTCCGATCGGCCGAACGAAGCCGATCCGACTGCCGGGGTCCGCAGTGAAGACTCCTCCGAATACAGAGTGCATGAGGCCAAGGTGGGCAGTACCACTTCAGATAGAGTTGATAGGAACCAGGCAGTGGCACCTGGCACCAAGCCACAACCATCTTGGGCACCTCCAAGCTTGTCCAAATCGCAAAAGAGGCGTCTACAATGACTACGGGCATAGGAGATGCACGAGAAGAAGGCCGAGAACAAGCGCGATGCTATCATTGAAGAAATCCGCCCTCGACCAACTATGAGACAAATATGGAGAGTTAAGCTAATTGAGATAATCAATCCGACTCCTAGTCCGAGCGACGATGAGGAAGACATGCTCGACGACGACTACTCGCCCGTCTCCGAGGGGCCCGCACCCCAGGCGATGGACATCAACGTCATCATGCTGCCCGCCGAATTCGCCCTACCACAGGATGAGGCCGAGGTCGCCCAGTTGAACCTCGGCCTGCGCAATGCTATTTTTTAGAAGCCCGAGGACTCGGCTCGCCATCTGAAGCCTCTCTACGTCAGAGGTCACATTGACGGAAAGCCGATTTCCTGGATTCTTGTCGACGGTGGCGCCATGGTTAACCTAATGCCTTACTCACTGTTGAAGAAGCTTGGCAGGGATGAGGACGATCTGAAGAAGACCAACTTGATGCTCAATGGCTTCAATGGTGAGAGTTCCGAGGCGACGTGCTCTCCATGGAGTTGACAGTGGGTAACAAGACGTTGCCAATAGCATTTTTCGTCATCGACATACAAGGTAACTACAACGTGCTGCTTGGGCACGACTGGATTCAGTGAGACAGCGATGAAGTAGAAGTCATACCCGTAGACACCTCGGCCCAAGTGGCATTGGCCGATGTGTCAGTTGACGCTGTTCACAACAAGGTAGAGTGTCTGTCAGGTAGAGATCTTTCAGATTATGATTTTGTGAGCGTGTCCGGAGGATGTTTTGTACTAGTGTCTATAAAGCCGGCTGGTGTAGCACAACTGTTTTTATATTAGTAGTGATGTCTAGCAAGAGTAATCTAGATTGTCTAAAGACTCGTGTAGAGCAGTATCGGTCTACTAAAGACGGTATCGCCAAAGCCATCGAGGACTTTAGCGAAGTAGAGAAATTAGGACAAGGTTTTGCGTCGGCCAATCCCTTAGAAGAAGTTGACATAGGTGATGGTAGCATCCCGAGGCCGACTTTTGTAAACCAACATTTACAGCCTGACGAAAAGGCCGAAGTAATAAAGTTGCTTCGGTCGTATGTCGATTGTTTCACATGTGAGTATAGCGAGATGCCGGGACTAAGCCGCGAGCTCATAGAGCATCGGCTACCTATCAAGTCTAGATTTAGGCCTTATAAACAACCTCCTCTCTGCTTTAACTCGGCCGTCTATGACCGAGTTAAAGAAGAAGTAGAGCGACTGCTCAAAGCTAGATTTATTAGGCCATGCAGGTACGCAGAATGGGTCGCTAACATTGTGCCTGTAGAGAAGAAAGGGAGCGGCAAGATACGAGTATGTATTGATTTCAGGGATTTGAACAAGGCCACTCCGAAGGACGAGTATCCAATGCCGATAGCCGACATGCTAATCAACGATGCTTCAGGACACAAGGTACTAAGTTTTCTTGATGGCAATGCTCGTTATAATCAAATCTTTAAGGCCGAAGAGGACGTCTAAAAGACTTCCTTTCGATGCCCTTGTTTTGTCCGTTTATTCGAGTGGGTCGTTATGACTTTTGGTTTAAAGAATGCTGGCGCCACATATCAACATGCTATGAACTTAATCTTTCATGACTTGCTAGGAGTTATGTTAGAAGTTTACATTGATGATGTTGTAGTCAAATCGGACGCTATGGGAAACCATTTAGCCATTTTGAAAGTTGCTTTTGATAGGATGCGACAGTGTGGCTTAAAAATGAACCCACTCAAATGTGCTTTTGGCGTGTCGGCGGGTAAGTTCTTAGGTTTCATGATTCATGAAAGAGGCATAGAAATTGATGCCAAGAGGCTTGAGAAAATTAGAAATGTTACGGCGCCAACATGCAAAAAAGATTTGCAAAAGTTTCTAGGCAAGATGAATTATTTGTGTCGCTTTATATCTAACTTGTCTGGAAAGATTGATGTCTTTGTCCCCATACTCCGGCTAAAGAACGAGGCCGAGTTCACTTGGGGGGCAAGCCAGCAAAGCGCCTTTGAGAAAATCAAGGAGTGCTTGTCATCACTGCCTGTGGTGAGAGCACCCAAAGCCAGGATTCCATTTTGGCTGTATATCGCTGCTGAAGATAGCGTGATCGGGGCCGTGCTAACCCATGAGGTAGAAGGAAAGGAGTACATCATCATGTTCTTGAGCCGCCGCCTGCTGGACGCCGAGACTAGGTACGCGTTTGTGGAACGTTTATGTTTATCACTTTACTACGCGTGTATCAAGTTGCGCCACTATCTTCTCCCTACTACATGTGTTGTCGTTTGCCAAACCGATGTTATAAAACACATGTTGCAAAAGCCGATTCTAAGTGGAAGTATCGGAAAGTGGGCTTACGCTTTGATTGAATATGATTTAGCCTATGAACCCCTAAGAGCTATGAAAGGCCAGATCGTAGCCAACTTTATAGTTGATCACTACATAGACGTCAGTTGGAGCGACAATGTTGCTTTGATTGAGGTAATGCCGTGGAAACTTTACTTTGATGGTTCAGCTTGCAAAAATGGCCAAGGTATTGGAGTGGTTCTCATATCACCTAGCGGAGCACACTTTGAGACCTCGGCCCGTTTAGAATTTCCCTCTACCAACAACCAAGCTGAATACGAGGCTTTACTGCTAGGGCTTGAATTGTTAGAATCCATGGGTGTTAAACATGTTCATGCACATGGTGATTCCTTGTTAGTAGTGCAACAAGTGGCTAAGAGTGCTCAATGTTTTAACAACTTGCTAAACAGCTACTTAGATAAGTGCCTGGACATAGTTGCTACTTTTGATGACTTCAAAATTTCTCATGTGTCAAGAGAGGCTAATTCAGTTGCAAATGATTTGGCTCAGCAAGCATCTGGTTACCAAGTCAGGAGAGGAAAATTTTCTGTATGGGAGAAGCCGATGTTTGGTCTCACTGCCAAAGCTAGTGGCTTCGGACAAGCGCACCCTCTGGGTCAGACCCCTCTGGTTGCCGGAGACTACCGCGCGCCGAGGTCCCAGGACCAGAGTACTCCGCCCACCGAAAGCTTTGGCACGCTGGAGACCGCGAGCCAAAGTCCTCCGGACAGTGAGGGCTTCTGGAAGCTCGGACCCTCCGGCATGGGGCTTCGGCCTGATGCGCTCCACACGGCCAGTCCAGCCTGGCTTCGGTAGAAGCAAGAAGGGCTCGGGGGCACCCTAAAATCAGTAGCCTAGATATTTTTTCAGGGAGTGAGCTAGCAAAACCCTCAGAAGCCCATAAGGGCGATTGGAGAACTCCGATCATCCAGTATTTGAGAGACCCTAGCCAAAGGGTTGATCGGAAAGTTCGGTGGCAAGCATTTAAATTTGTGTTGCTAGACGACACACTGTATCGCCGAACTGTTGATGGAGTACTGTTAAAGTTTCTAAACCACAAATGATCCTAGGTGGCTACGGGAGAAGTCTATGAAGGACTTTGTGGCACTCATCAGTTGGCCCAGAAAATGAGTTGGATGCTCAAAAGAGCGGGTTTCTACTGGCCGACTATGACTGCGGATTGTTTTAAGTATTATAGAGGGTGTGAAGCATGTCAGAAGTTTGGTAATATTCAATTAGCTCTTGTTTCATTACTTAACCCTATTGTCAAGCCATGGCAGTTCCAAGGTTGGGGTTTAGACTTCATCGGCCAGATTCACCCTTCTTCCTCAAAAGGGCATCGGTTCATGTTAATGGCGACATATTACTTTACCAAGTGGACCGAGGTTGTGCCTCTCAAGAACATGACTCACAACGAGGTACTTGACTTTATCTTGAAGCACATCATTCATAGATTCGGTATTCCCCAAACTCTCACTACAGATCAAGGTAGTTCATTTGTTTCTAAAGAAGTGAGGGACTTTGCCGAATATTATGGTATTAAGTTGATAAACTCTTCGCCCTACTATGTTCAGGCCAATGGTCAGGCCGAGTCTAGTAATAAAACAGTGATTAAGCTCATTAAGAAGAAAATTGAAGAGTTCCCTAAAAGGTGGCATGAAGTGCTCTCCGAGGTGCTATGGGCTTGTAGAATTGCATAGCACGGTGCTACCAAAGTTAGTCCATATGAGTTGGTATATGGACAAGAAGTCGTTCTGCCTGTAGAAGTAGATCTTGGCTCTCTAAGGGTGTTAAAGCAAGATGGCTTATCGGTAGACGAGTATGAAACTCTTTTGAAAGACAATCTAGAAGAAGTGACCGATAAGAGATTGAGGGCTTTAGAAGGCGTAGAGATAGACGAGAGGAGAGTAGCTAAAGCCTACAATAAGAAGATTATACCAAAATAATTTCAAGTAGGTGACTTGGTTTGGAAGACGATTTTACCCTTAGGCACTAAGAGACCCAAGTTTGGTAAATGGTCACCTAGTTGGAAAGGCCCTTTCAAAATAGCCGAAATTGCTCCTAGTAATGCATATGTGTTATAATCTCTGCAAGGAGAGTGGTTTCGAAGAGCTTTGAATGGTAGATACTTGACAAGGTATTTCCCAAGTGTGTGGCAAATAGCTTAAAAAATGTTGAAAGGCTGATATGGAAGGTATTGTCTTTAGCCTGTTGTGCTTTTCGTACACTTAGTTCACTAAAAGGCAGGTGGCATGTGGGTATAGCAAAAAAATGGCATTAATGATTAAGATTGTCAAAATATCAATTTTGGTAATTTTCGCCGAAAATGCACATGTCCCTGAGAAATCAAGGGTTGGTTTCAGAGTCTATGATGAGTGATTGACAGATTTTATCCATTGATTCGAAGGGTCCCGCCAAAGGGGTTCAGAGGTTGTTTCACCGAAGGGTTCGGTGGGTCTGGTTGTTGCAGCTGTTGCAGCGGAGTGTGCCTGTTTGATGGGTACGACAGTACACAATGACTTGGTTGTACCGAAGGTTTCAATACTTTGGGCAGTACACCGGAGTGTATGCCGGAGGGTGCTTACCCGGAGAGGTCTCCGGGGTACTGGATACACTTGTCTGTTGGTCTGTGGTGTGCAGGTGACTTCGGAGGTGATGGACAGTTCGCAGCAAGTGAACCTAGGTCAAGCGGGAGGCTTGATGCCGGGCGAGCGGAGAGCTCGGTCACGAAGGCTGTGAGGGGTCGAGGTCGGTCCTCAGGTCAAGGTGCGCCACGAGAAGGCAGTGAGTGCGGAGTGTGGCTCCGGCTAAAGGTACCCCAAGATGAAGACCTCGGAGGCGAGGCACTTCGAAGGGTACTCCGAATGGAGTGACTTCGGAGTATGGTGGACAAAGTCCTCAGCAATGAGGCAAGGCATTCGAAGTGTGCTCCGGAGGGAGGCACTCGAAGGATTACCCGATGAAGGTCTCAGAAGTCGAGGTGCATCAAAGGCATGGTCCGGGTGAGGTTCGTCGAGGAGCGTGCTCGAGGAGAGACACTGCGACAAAGTGCTCATGGAATGCATCATGCGGAGGCCTTGGACGAGGGAGGGACTTCGAAGGGTGGTACTTCGAAGGTGGGGCTTCGGAGTGTGGCTGACTTGAGGTACTTCGGCTATGCATGGCTTCGGTACACGGGCTGACGGAGTTCGAGCTAGGAGTAGCTGCGAAGCCATGGTGGTCTACTCTGGAGGTGATGGTGCGAAGGCTCAAGGGCTTTGACGGCTTCGGCTCAAAACCGTCACTGTATCGAAGGCTGACTTCGGTGAAGCGAAGGCCGTCATGCTCAAGGCTTCTCACTGAAGCTACCGCACCCCTCACGTGCGAAGGGGGGCTTCAGAAGACTCCAAGACTGCAAAGGCTGACCGTGTTTACTCTGCAAAAGCTGATGATGTCTCCTCTGCGAAGCTGACAAAAGAAGTCTCCAAATAAAGTAGACTACCAGCTGTACCCACTTGTTTTGATGAGACTAAACCAATGTAAACCCTAGGGGTAAAGTAGTCTATTCACAAGGCTGAATAGTGCCTATAAATAGTGGAGGCTAGCGAGGCAATAGTAATACTTTTGAGCAGCCATTTTTGAGCTCATGTGCTAGCCGCCACACAACTTGTATTCAGATCTGTGAGCTCATTTTGTGTTCCCTGTTCATGCAATGAAGATTTGATTTTGTTCTTCTTTCACTGCTTGAACTTGTATTTTGTGTTGCACTTCATGTTTTCTCGCTTTGATGCGATAGTGAGTAACTTGCGGTCCAACGGGACGCTTGCTTACAATGATCATGATAGGGCTATCAAGCTTCTCTATGCTCTTGATCGTAGCATATGGGAAGTGAAGATATCCAGCATTGAGGAGTCCACAGGTTATGACACATTGACCTGTGATGAGCTCTTCAGCAAGCTGAAGTCCATAGAGATTGCCAAGGCATCTCTTGCAGTGCATAGGAACTCCTTGCCACAGCCATTGACACTAGTTTCTACCACTAGCCGTGGCACCACTACAGAACCAAGCACATCTAGCACTTGTGTTCTTGCAGGTGGTTTTTCTTTGTCCTCCCTGGTCTCCATCACTAAGGAGCAGGTGGATACTCTGAATGATGATGAGCTTGCTCTCATTGCCAGAAGGTTCACCCGTTTTCACCATGAGAGACGGGATCAGAGGAGAAGTGGTTTTAGTGGTTGTTTTGAGTGTGGCGACACTTCTCACATCAAGGCCAATTGTCCTAAACTCAAGAAGAGAGATGAGAGTGTGCGCCCCAAATACCACAAAAAGGAGAGGAAGCCTTTTGTGAAGGGCAAGCGCGGCAAGGTGGCTAAGAGGGTAGCCAAAGCCGCTTCCAGAGCTTTTGTTGCTGCACTCAGTGACATCGACACTTCCTCAACTGAGGAATCGAGCTCTGAGGAGGAGGAGTACCCAAGGAAGGAGGAGAAGAAGGACAAGAAGGGACGAGATTTCACCAGCCTCTGCTTCATGGCCGGCAGCGATCACAGCGGCGATGAGCTTGACTCATCTAAGGTACCTCTATCATAAGACCAACTTTCAATTAAATTAAATAAACTAAATGAAGTAGTTCTTGGTTAGGATAGATTACTTGTGCAAGCCGCTAGAGATAGAAAAGACCTTAGACTTAGGGTAGAATCTGTTTCTACTGATTATGCCATGCTTAAGTCTAGGGTTAATGATGCTGAATGTGAATCTTGCACTATTGTCATGGGTGAGCTTGCTCAGTTGCGTTCTGTGCATGCTCAAACTCTTTCCGAGCTTGAGACTACACAGAAGCACCTTTTGATGGTTCATTCTAGTCCTCATGATATAAATGAATGCATGAACTGCCCCTTATTACGTGAGAGCATTAATTTACGTGATAAGCATGTTCAGGACTTAGAGGCTAGATTGGAGAGGGCCAGTAGTTCTAAGGATGTGCAACCTATGTGTGACACTTGCATAACCCTTAAGAACTAGCTAGTCACTGTTAGAGAGCGAGCTGAACACCTCATGACTGAGAATGAATACTTTCTTTCTGTGGTTAACAAATGCACTAAGGGAAAGGGTAGGATGGATTTGCTCTTGGCCAAGACCAAGATGTGTGCTGACAGAGCAGGGTTGGCTCTAGGATTGGGTTTTAAGAGGATTCCCTCAGACAGTGAGAACAAAACTGTTTTTACCTCACCCACTACCTTAGAGAAAGAAAGAGCTCTGTTAGACACTCCATCAGCCAAAAAGCCTACCCAAACTCCAAAGAAAACCACTCCTCCTGCAAAGAAAATTCCTCCCAAGAAAACCACTCAGCATAAGCCCAAGGAGCCTGTGAGAATTGCTCCTATGACCCATGTGAGTGCCCCTAGGAGAGTGTTTCATTGTTCCTATTGTCAGCGGGTGGGCCATCTGGTTGGGTTCTGTTTTCGTCGCATCAAGGATGAGCGACGCTCTCCGGCGATGAGGTTCCAAGACATGCATTACCCATCTCGAGGTATGCATGAGTCTGAGTTTTACTCACGTCCTGTTTTTTAGGCTCCTCGTACTTATCGGAGAGGTTTTGCTCCTCGAGGCGTACACCATGTTCCATATGGTGGTAGACCCCGTGCGAGTAACTTTGTACCTCGACAGGGTAGGAGACCTCATCATGCTTTTGGGTCACAGATTGTAGGTAGACCTCGCACTTTGCATCATTCTGATTATCATGTGCGTAGACAGTCTGTTTTTACTGTGCCTACTACTCGTATCACTCAGTGCTGGATGCCTCGTCATGTATTCACTCACCCCAGCACTGAGCGATCGAGATTTTCTTATCATGTGTAGGCACCGGACCGAGACTTGGAGAGCACGTGGAACATGGACTCCGGTTGTTCGCGCCATATGACTGGAGATGCAGCATGGTTCTCCAGCCTCACAACAACCAAGCAAAAGGAACATATCACCTTCGGCAATAATCGAAGGAGTAGAGTGAAAGGGTAAAGGTGTGGTAAGAATCAACTCAAATTTCACTCTCAAAGATGTTGCTTTGGTTGAAAATTTGGGATACAATCTGCTTTCTGTATCTCAATTGCTTGATGAGGGCTTCGAAGTGCGATTCCATCGTGATACTTCGCAAGTACTCAATTCTGATGGCGTTGTGGTTTGTAAGATCTTTAGAGTTGGGAGAGTTTTTGGAGATGATTTTTCTGAGTCATCTGGTTCTTCTCACTGTCTTGTTGCATATTCTACTTCTGAGCTTTGGAAGTGGCATAGTAGACTAGGGCATATGAGCTTTGAGTTGCTCACTTGTCTAAGTGCCCTAGGTCTGATCCGAGGATTGCCCAAGCTCAAGTTTGAGAAGAATTTAGTTTGCACTCCATGTCGACATGGAAAAATGATTGCCGCTTCGCACTCGCCAGTCACCACGGTGATGACTGAACAACCCGGAGAACTTCTCCACATGGACACTGTAGGTCCTTCTCGGGTTAGTTCTTTAGGTGGCAAGTGGTATGTGTTAGTCATTGTCGATGATTTCTCTCGCTACTCTTGGGTCTTCTTTCTTGCCAGTAAGGATGAAGTATTTTCACACTTTCGGATCTTGGCTTTGAGACTTTTCACTGAACTCCCTAGTGCATTGAAATTCATTCAAAGTGATAATGGCATTGAGTTCAAGAACAATGTCTTTGTTGAATTTTGCATGGAGCATGGCATAGAACATCAATTCTTTGCTCCGCGGGTTCCTCAACTGAACGGTGTTGTTGAGAGAAAGAACTGCACTTTGGTTGAGATGGCTAGGACGATGCTCGATGAGCACAGGACTCCTAGGAAATTCTGGGCTAAGGCCATGAACACTGCATGTTACATCTCAAACCGAATCTTGTTGCGCTCAATTTTGAACTTGACATCTTATAAGCTACGTTTTGGGAGACAACCCAAAGTTACTCATCTTCGAGTTTTTGGTTATCGTTGCTTTATCCTAAAACGTGGAAATTTGGATAAATTTGAGTCGCGCTCTTCTGACGGGATCTTTCTGGGTTACACTACTCACGGTCATTCTTATCGTATTTACAATTTGGAGACTAACACTGTCATCGAGTCATGTGATGTGACTTTTGACGAATCAACCCCCCCGTTAGTTCCACTTTTGAACAGGCAAATGAATACGAAATAGAGCAGACCATCTTTAAAGAAGAAAATCTCGGAGACTTCGAGGATGAACCCCTACTACCCTCGACATCTACCCCCGAAGCTGACCCCGCTTCGTCTACTTCGACACAAGGTCCCAAAGCAACTACCTCGACATCAGTCATCTTGGACCACTCCAACGCACAAGTTGAGGGGGAGACTGCATCCCGCCGTGAGGCTCCACATCATGTTCAAAGTATGCATCTTCCAAGGCAGATCATTGGTGAGCTTGATCAAAGGGTAACACGTTTTCATGCTCATTTCATTGATTCCGCTTTTGTTGCTTCTTTTGAGCCCTTAGATGTTAGTCATGCACTTTTTGATTCTAGTTGGATCAATGCCATGCATGAAGAACTTGAAAATTTTGAGAGAAATCAAGTTTGTACTTTAGTTGATCCTCCACCAAATGTTCATTTCAATAGAACAAAATGGATTTTCAAAAACAAACAAGGGGAGGATGGGTCTGTAGTTAGAAACAAGGCTAGACTTGTAGCTCAGGGTTATTCTCAATTAGAAGGGATTGATTTTACTGAAACTTTTGCACCTGTTGCGCGTCTAGAGGTCATTAGGATTTTGCTTGCCTTTGCGACATCCTGGGGATTCAAACTCTATCAAATAGATGTCAAAGTGCATTTCTTAATGGCTTCATAGGCGAAGATGTTTATGTAAAACAACCCCTGGCTTTGAAAACCCCAAATACCCACATAAAGTCCTTAAACTTCATAAGGCTCTTTATGGACTCAAGCAGGCCACTCGGGCATGGTATGATAGACTTAAGTCTTTTCTGCTTGAGCGGGGGTATTTGATGGGATCTGTTGATAAAACCATGTTCACTCTCAAGCATGACAAAGATTTCCTGCTAGTCCAGATTTATGTGGATGATATCATCTTTGGTGGCTCCTCTCATGCTTTGGTTGCCGAGTTTTTAGATACCATGAGCAGGGAGTTCGAGATGTCCATTATGGGTGAACTCACTTTTTTCCTTGGTTTGCAAATCAAGCAAAGCAAACAAGGTACATTCGTCCACCAGACGAAGTACACCAAGGACCTGCTCAAGAAGTTTGACATGGCTGATGCAAAGCCCCTCGCCACTCCAATGGCTACATTTGTAGCATTGGATCCTGATGAGGATGGAGAAGTCGTAGATCAGAAGGAGTTCCAAAGCATTCGTCCACCAGACAAAGTACACCAAGGACCTGCTCAAGAAGTTTGACATGGCTGATGCAAAGCCCCTCGCCACTCCAATGGCTACATTTGTAGCATTGGATCCTGATGAGGATGGAGAAGTCGTAGATCAGAAGGAGTTCCGAAGCATGATCGGCTCCCTTCTCTACTTGACTGCTATGAGGCCGGACATACACTTCGCAGTGTGTCTGTGCGCTCAATTTCAGGCTTCACCTTGTGCTTCGCACCGCCAAGCGGTAAAGCGCATTCTCAGGTATCTCAAACATACCCTCGAATTTGGCATTTGGTATTCTGCGTCTTCCTCTTTGTGTCTTCGAGGTTATTCCGATGCGGATTTTGCTGGGTGTAGGATTGATAGGAAAAGTACCTCCGGTACTTGTCATTTTTTGGGTACTTCACTGGTTTGCTGGTCTTCCCTCAAACAGTCTAGTATTGCACAATCGACGGCTAAGGCCGAATATGTTGCTGCAGCTAGCTGTTGCTCTCAGATTTTGTGGATGGTTTCCACTTTGCGGGATTTTGGGTTAGATTATAAGAGTGTTCCACTTTTTTGTGATAACACTAGTGCTATTTGTATTGGAAACAACCCAGTTCAGCATTCCAGAACCAAACACATTGATGTGCGATATCATTTTCTCAGAGATCATAATGAGAAGGGTGATATTAAACTTCAATATGTTGATACCCAACACCAGCTAGCCGATATTTTCACAAAACCCCTCGATGCTTCTCGTTTTGCCTACTTGCGTGGGGAACTTGGTGTTTGTCACCCTTATGGCATTTTGTGAGGGGAGCGGATTTTGATTGTCATGCATATGCTCATTGTGTGTGAAATTGCATTTACATCTTTTGCACTTATATGCCTGATTTTAATTCATGAAGTCATGTCAGCTCAGCTCTATTTAATATGTCTGAAACATGTTGTGTATGATTTTTCTTTCCAAAATTAAATAATGCTCACTGCATAGTCTTGAATCTAGCATGTTTTGTTCGGACTGTTTTAGCTATCTTTATCTGCTTGATAGCAAGACTCCTTTTCTCTGGATGTTAAGTATCGCAACTTGAAAAATTGTATTACTTACTCATGGATATTCATCAAGTGCTAAAACAATTTGTTTACTTAATTAAAAATCCAAAAATCCATGATTTGCACATTGGTCTAAACTGGTATAGTGTAATGTATGCCAAAATCACTGCCTTAAGATTCTGATGGCTTTCGTGCCTAGGCTTGGCTTGATTGGAAAGTATAAGGTAGACAAACAAATAACCCCTGGCATTATGAAAAGAACAACATATTCATTGTCCATCAAGTTTGCTTTCAATGCTCCATTTGAACTAGACTTGTTTGTCTAGAGTAGAAATTGACTAGCTTTGCGCAGTCCCTGCTTTTACTTGTCTAGTTACATTGAGTGAGTGGTGATGCTTTTATTTCAAAATGATGAAATCACATGCTGTCATCATGTTTTAGAGAATGTTAAATTGAGCTGAGCACATGAAAATCGGTATTAAAGTTGGCATATTGTTGCTTTATATGTCTTTGCAATTCCGCCCATTTCGAAGCTTTGCATCTTTTTAAATGCTCCTTGATGCTTGCATTGCCAAAGGGGGAGAAATTTTTGAGTTCTCTGCAACAAGGAGGTAAGATAACTAAGGGGGAGTTTTATCTTGCAAAGGGAAAGATTTGCCAGAGGAGGCTTTTACTCTTTTGAAAAAGTCTTTTACTCTTTTGAAAAAGGTTTTACTCTTTTGAAAAAGGGGGAGGAAAATTCTTCTGTCAAGTGACATGTTTTGGCTCGTTTCTGAGTTTTTATGGTCACTTGTGTGCTTAATTTTTTTCAAATTTTCTTGAACTAGAATTTGGTTGTCAATGCACTCATCAAGTGGGAGATTGAGAAACCAAGGGTTGGTTTCAAAGTCTATGATGAGTGATTGACAGATTTTATCCTCTGATTCGAAAGGGTCCCTCCGAAGGGTTTGGAGGTTGTTTCACCGAATGGTTCGGTGGGTCTGGTTGTCGCAGCTGTTGCAGCAGAGTGTGCCTGTCAGAGGGGTCTGACCGTACACAATGACTTGGTTGTACCGAAGGTTTCGGTACTTTGGGCGGTACACTGGAGTGTGTGCCGGAGGGTGTTTACCTGGAGAGGTCTCCGGGGTACTGGATACACTTGTCTGTTGGTTGTGGTGTACAGGTGACTTCGGAGGCGACGGACGGTTCGCAGCAAGTGAACATGGGTCAAGTGGGAGGCTTGATGCCGAGTGAGTGGGGAGATCGGTCACGAAGGCTGCCTAGGGTCAAGGTCGGTCCTCGGGTCAAGGTGCTCCAGGAGAAGGCAGTGAGTGCGGAGTGTGGATCCGACTGAAGGTACCTCGAGATGAAGTCCTTAGAGGCGAGGCACTTCGAAGGGTACTCCGAATGGAGTGACTTCGGAGTATGGTGGACAAAGTTCTTAGCAATGAGGCAAGGCATTCGAAGTGTGCTCCGGAGGGAGGCACTCAAAGGATTACCCGACGAATGTCTCAGAAGTCAAGGTGCATCGAAGGCATGGTCCGGGTGAGTTTCGTCGAGGAGTGTGCTCGGGGAGAGACACTGCAACGAAGTGCTCATGGAATGCTTCATGCGGAGGCCTTGGACGAGGGAGGGACTTCGAAGGGTGGTACTCCGAAGGTGGGGCTTCGGAGTGCGGCTGACTTGAGGTACTTCGGCTATGCATGGCTTTGGTACATGGGCTGACGGGGTTCGAGCTGGGAGTAGCTGCGAAGCCGTGGTGGTCCACTCCGGAGGTGATGGTGCAAAGGCTCAAGGGCTTTGACGGCTTCGGCTCAAAACTGTCACTGTATCGAAGGCTGACTTCGGTGAAGCGAAGGCCGTTAGGCTCAAGGCTTCTCACCAAAGCTACCGCACCCGTCGCATGCGAACGGGGGCTTCAGAAGACTCCAAGACTGCAAAGGCTGACCGTGTATGCTCTGCAAAAGCTGATGTTGTCTCCTCTGTGAAGCTGACAAAAGAAGCCTCCAAATAAAGTATACGACCAGATGTACCCCTTGTTCTGATGAGACAAAACCAGTGTAAACCCTAGGGGTAAAGTAGTCTATTCACATGGCTGAATAGTGCCTATAAATATTGGAGGCTAGCTAGGCAATAGTAATACTTTTGAGCGGCAATTTTGAGCTCCTGTCCTAGCCGCCACACAACTTGTATTCAGATCTGTGAGCTCATTTTGTATTCCCTGTTCATGCAATGAAGTTTTGATTTTGTTCTTCTTTCACTGCTTGAACTTGTATTTTGTGTTGCACTTCATGCTTTGATTTCTCTATGCATCAACTTTTTGTGGGTTGAGCTTGTGCACTAGATCTCTTCTGGAGAAGTGTGTGAGAGGTCTGTCTGTGTGAAGTGTGATTTTCTCAGTGTGTGTTCGCTCTGTGTAAACTGAGGCTAGTCCTCTCTGATTACTAGCGAAGCACTATTTTTGGGTTAACTTGAAGCCTTCTTTCCTCCCTTTCAGAGTCCTCGGCGAAGTGTGTTTAGTGTGCGTTCAAGCCCTCGGAAATACAAAGCCTAGTACCAGTTGCTAGTGCAGAGTATTTGGTCGAAGTCTACTCTTGCGAAGGGTTAAGTGCGAAGTCTGCTCGAAGGCATCAAGTGTGCGGAGCCTGCACTGACTTAGCTGAGTTCAGTTTTGGATGTTGTGGGTCGAGCGAAGTCTTCTTGACTTCGAACTTTTTCTCCTTGCGAAGCCTAGTTTCGGAGCTGTGAAATACCTCCGAACCAGAACTTCGAAGGGTGTGTTCGAAGCCTGTTCCACAGAAGACAGAATTAAAATAGAAGACTATTTTTAGTCTGAAATTTTAAAAGCTCCCATTCACCCCCCCTGGTCGTCGTTTCCGGTCCAACAGTCCCGGGTTAGGCCGAAGCCCTACAAGGCCGAAGCACCACTGGGCTATGGGCTCCAGAAGCCTCCATCCAACCCACAACTTTCGGCTAGGAGGCCTTCGAAGGTCCACTCCGCCGAAGCTTCAGCCCGAGGAGTAGACTTCGGCCGGCCTGGCCGAAGGCCCACTTCGGGCAGAGATAGAGTTTGATTCGATTTTGGCTATGTGTTTATCTCTACGCGTGATTTAGCCGAGTCATAACAGATTATACTTAGAGATTAGAAGTCTAAGCCATACAAATATAGGGGCGAAGCCGGTTCAGAAGCCCCCCAACACAAATCAACCACAAAGTCCTAGATTTGAATCGTATTTACTTTATCTTTACTTTTTTGTACTCTTCATGGGTTTGCTTGGAAGCCCTCCGACGGCCACTTCAGAACAGTGGTAATCCTTGTTACTTCACCTGTGAAGTATCCGTTAATCTACGTAATAGATTGCTATCGCCTTGTTACTTCGCCTGTGAAGTATCCGTTAATCTACGTAATAGATTGCTATCGCCTTGTTACTTCGCCTGTGAAATATCTGTTAATCTACGTAATAGATTGCTATCGCCTTGTTACTTCGCCTGTGAAGTATCCGCTAATCTGCGTAATAGATTGCTACCTTCGCCACTAGTGCAACACTTAGCAGAATTCGGTCCTCAGGCCGAATTGGTACTTCGAATCTACTCTGTGGCAGGTTTCCACGTTTGGAGCTACTTCGTCGGAGGTTTCCGGAGCTGAGAGATCGGTTTCAGAGGTTGCCAGAACATCCTTCGGTGAGACCCCTGCTTCGACCGCACGTCAACACACTCCGCCAGCACGCTTCGTCACGATAGTCTTCTCCACGCTCATATGAGGAGCCATGCTGAATAGCGTGGGCCTCATGGCTCCAGATGTGATGAGTCATTGTCAACGATAGTCAAAGAGGACTGAAAAGAGAGAGAAGACCTGTTGCGTCTGGGCCGCGTGTGACTCAGGTACACGGGTAGCAAGCGACTGTCGGGCAGAGGAGGCCGCGAAGTCGGGCTGGCCCAATCCGGGTACATGGGCTAGGAGCAGCAGAGGATCCACTGGGCTGTTGACCAGGATTGACTCAGGTACACGGGCGGTGAGCGATTGCCGGGCTGAGGGAGCTGCGGAGTCGGGCCGGCCCAATCCGGGTACCTGGTGCAAAGTCAGTGGACGCTTTGTCAGTTTCGGCGCAAAACTGACGACCGCTGATCTCGCATCGGACTGTCCAGAAGAGAAGCCGTAGTCGCTACGAAAGCTTAGCTTCCGGATAAGTCATCTGTAAATAGGAGTTTACTATTTTGTCCCTAGGCCCACAGTCTGTCAGTCAAGTCTGTAAAAATATCCTAAGGGCAGTTTAGTCTTTTCCTTTTATTTTAGCGTCTGTAAAAAACCCCAGGGGTATTTCTGCTTTTTACCCTTTTATTGGGCTGCCTATAAATAGGCCCCAATACCCTTGGATTAGGGTTAACTCTTTTTAATTGAAAAAACCTGAGTTCACTTTACAAAATGTGTCTTCTCCTACCTCTTGTCAGCCGCCGGTGTTCTCTTTTCAAGGTTTAGCATCACACGATGCTGCCTGGTTTTCTTTCCCATCGGCTTTCGTCAATGAGTGCAAGGGCGTCTCCACCAAGCAGCAGGTTTGTCGAACC
The DNA here is from genome assembly GCA_019279435.1 of Zizania palustris. NCBI lineage: Eukaryota > Viridiplantae > Streptophyta > Magnoliopsida > Poales > Poaceae > Zizania > Zizania palustris. The sequence continues at coordinate 13,516,190 of JAAALK010000288.1, forward strand.
ACTCTCTCAGTTTTCTTCGAGTGCCAGGTTCACCGAGAACTGCTGCTTCGCTCGGTCGGAGAGAGAGCGAAGCACCACGCCGTGTTGTGGTTGTACTCGCACGTAGGCAACCACGCCTCTAGCGCAACAGGTTAGATCCTCTGGATTCGATTTTGAGAGCTTGTTTTCTTGTGATTTCTCTACAGAACATGATGTTGAATCTTATACATCTTTTGTTGTGCACGATTTTATTGATCCATTTTTGAAATAATCAACCTTTTTCTGCCAATTTTTCTTGTTCTTTTTGCTGATCCAAACTGGCCCCAGAGATCTGAAATGAATCTTGTGTTCAGAAATTTCTAAGTCCTTTTAATCAGGATTCAATCTTTGAGTGAGTTTTCTGGGATTTTTCTCCGTAGAACATGACCTTGATGTTCATGTAACATTTGAAGTGAATGATCGGAAGGATCTATTTATTAACTTTGTGTTCTATTTAAACTTTTGTTCATTACGTTCTTGACTGTTAAATGTGCTATGGCACTACTGATCTGAAATATTCCAGAACAGTCAGAACTCATCCAGAATTGTTTTTGGCTGGATTCAATCTTTGATTGACTTTTCTGGAGTTTTTCACAACAGAACATGGCTTGGATGTCCCTGCGACTTTTGAAGAACATGATCTGTGTTGTCTACTTTTGGAATTTTCGCTCTGTTTGGATGGTGGGTTCTTGAAGTTCTTGAGTGTTAAAAGTGCTATGTCACCACTGATCTGAAAATACTCAGAACTCAGAACTGATCCAGAAATGATTTTTGTTTCGACTTGATCTTGATGAAATCTGAATTTAGCTCAAGTTCATGTCTATATTTTTGTTCCCCATATTCTCTTGCTAAACTTTTTGATCTGCCACCTTTTTAATCCTAAACAGATCACAAAAGCACTTTTCAGGTTGTTATTCAACTGTCCACTGTTTACCAACTCAAAAATATCTCATGGTGGTTTATTTTCTTACTTGTGATCCAAGAAGGCTGCAATGCTCTTCAGTTTTATTTTTTCTGCATCTGGTGGCTACTGTTTTGGGCGTGTAGATGACCTTGGCTGAAGAGCATCAAAATCTGGGTGATTGTGAACTGATACAACACATGTGATCTTCAAACAAAGGGCTGTGAACACTTTCCAGGCTCCGACTTTCTTGGCTTCGGTAGCTACTATTTCTGGCTTCGCTCTGCACAGGCTTCATCAAGTACCTAACAGGAGACAACTTTGAACAGTAACCTCTCAAACTTAGATAAATTGCTGTGATGATTTATTTCTGTGAAGTTTGATCTGTCATGATTTGAATGCTTTATTTAATCTGCCTGTTAGCACTGTGTGGGTGTCTTTTCGATTAGGACACTGGTTGTTTTTAGGCTAGATCTTTTTAGATCTTGTTGATCTGTTTACTTTTCCCTGCTAAGTCTGTCGAGGTGCGTTGGGTACTGGGAGCAGGCCATTAATTCAAAAGATTTTTTTAGGCGCCCATTCACCCCCCCTCTGGTCGCTACTTTCGGTCCTACAAGTGGTATCAGAGCCTGGTTAGGGTTTTTCCATACCTTAACCGGTTCTAAACCCCAGTAGTGATCATGACGTCTCCTGGCAAGGTCCCGTCCTTGGAAGCTTATGGCTATAATTATTGGAAGACTCGCATGCGAGCCTATCTCATGAGCCAAAGCTCGGACATCTGGGACATTTGCGTTCACGCTACGTTTGTCATATTGCCAGTTGCTGAGCGTGATTCTCCTGGTATCATCGCCCAGCATGTGAACAATAGCAAAGCGGTGAACATCTTGTTTTCTGGTTTGGGTCCCACTGAGTTTGAGCGTGTGAGCCATCTCTCCACTGCGAGAGAGATCTGGGCTACCCTCCAGGCACACCATGAGGGGACAGCTCAGGTCAAGGCTCGGCTCTATCAGACCTACCGGCGTGAGTACGAGAACTTCACACAAAAGCCGGGTGAATCTGTTGAAGCGTTGTTTGGTCGTTTTCAGTCGATCATAAACAAGCTTCGGGACAACAAGGCTGAGGGTGTTCAGTTAGTCTCAGATCACGAACAGGCGCTCAAGGTTCTTCATACCTTGGACCCAAAGATCTGGGAGATCAAGGTATCCTCTATCATTGAGAGCACTTCTTATGATACCTTGACCATTTCTGATTTGTTTAGCAAGCTGAAGGCCACCGAGGTTGATACCCAGTTGAGATCAAATCTCACTGGCTCTGGATCAAAATCTCTGGCCCTTGCTACACCTTCTGTTGATCCCTCTTCTGTGAGTTGTGTTGGGTTCTCTTTGATGTCTATCACTGAGGATCAGCTTGAGTCGTTGGGAGATGATGATTTGTGTCTTTTTAACAACCGGGTGCGCCGTGTCTATGATAAGAGGATGTTCAAAAGACACGGCACAAAGACCAGATGCTTTGAGTGTGGTGATCCAGGACACTTCATCGCCGACTGCCCCAAGCGCAATGGCCACAAGAAGGGCACCGGTAGTGGCTTCCACGACTCCGGCAAGCACGACAGTTCCTCCTTCAACAAGGGCAAGCCAAAGACCAGATTGTTCAGAAAGGCCCTAAAGGACTACCGGCGAGAGAACAAGAAGCGCGACAAGGCCTTCTTCGCCGAGATGGAGAAGAGCTACTCCAAGCGGTCCACGTCTTCTTCCTCTTCATCGAGCTCGAGCGATGAGGAGATCATCATCAGGAAGGGGAAGGACAAGGACGATCCAGCAGGCCTTTGCTTCATGGCCTTCGGGGACAGACCGAAGAGCCACTCACATCAGCGCCGAAGATCCCGCAAGAGCTTCTGCTCAATGGCTCTTGGGGATAAGAAAGAGAAGAGCTCCTCCGATGACTCCGACGACGACGACAACGAAAAGGTATCATCCTATGAACGCGAAATTGTTGATTTACTTGAAAGCAATCGTCAGGAGTTAAAGTATCGGGAAAAACTGCTTAGAGGGGCTAAGAAGAGGATAGATGAGTTAGAAAGTGAGCTTGCCGTGGCCAACGGCAGAATTGAGAGTCTATCTTCTTCCCCTTGCTTGGGTGATAGCAGTGAGTGCCCAAAGTGTGAGGTGCTTCTGTGTGACCTGTCAACTCTGAAGTCCAGGTACACAGAAAGGGTTGATGAGAGGGACGCTTTGGCCACTGAGCTTGAAAGCGCTCAGCTGGAGCTGAAAGATGCTCAAGCCACTGTCGTCGTACCCTGTGCTGATTGCCCATCTCATCTTGCTAGTTTAGCTGAGCTGAAAGCCAAGGGCGATAAGCATCTGGGTGATTTGGAGAGAATGAGAGCTGAGCTTACGCAGACTAGGCTAGAGCTTGAGACATTGTCAGTTCCACCCACTGTCTGTGAGAACTGTCTATCTCTTAGACTTGAGTTGATTAAGCTAAAAGCCGAGAAGTCTGTCCAGGTAGATAGTGAGTGTGAGACCTGCTTGTCTCAGGTGGAGGTACTAGCATCCTTGAGAGAGGAGCTAGCTGATTCTCAGAATGAGAACTTTTACCTCCGGTCTATCCTGAGTTGGATCAGTGCCAGAGAGCCACAGCTCGGCATGATGATCCAGCAGTTCAAGAGGCAGGATGGGTTTGGGGTAGGTTATACCTACACCAAGGCTGACTTTGAGAGTGCCATTAGCCGGGCAGTGGAGTGGAGTAAAATGACTCCTGAACAGAGATATCCCAAGACCCATTCCACTGAGTCTTCCCAGGCTTGTCAGCCTAAGGATGGAGTGATCCATGAACCACCCAAAGCTCCACCCAAGAAACCCATCTGGGTTCCAAAGCCCAAACTTCTCCACACTTCTCTAGACTCTCTTCCTGGACCCTCTCAACCCAAGAAGCCGACACCAAACACCACTAAGCCCAAGAATCCCAAGCCTCAACCACATCCCAAGAAGCCCACCTATCATTGTGAGTACTGTCAGAGAGACGGGCATCTTGTGGAGTTTTGCTTCAGGAGGAAGCGGGTTGAGAAAGCAGAGAAAGCTCGTGATGGTCAGGAGCAGTTCTACCAGCAGGGTGGTAGACTGCGTGTTCCTCGACGCGGGGAGAGGCTGGAGGCCAGGCCGCGTCGTGTAGCTGGTGGTAGGGGAGACGGCTTTCATGCCCGTGCTCCAGATGGTGGTGTTCGTTCCGGCAGAACTCCAGGCCGTTTTGGCTACGGACCTGGACCTCGTAGCCGAGGTTTTAGGCAGAACCGAGGACCGCGCTTTGAGCCGCGTTTTGGTCCAAACTTTTCTAATGATTTCTGCTTTCCGTCTTTTGAGCAGATGGCTCGACACTGGTTTAGCTCTTTTGCTAAACCCGGTGCCGGACCATTTGCTCCCACTTACAACCACTGATTGTGCAGGATCGAGGACTGGAGGACGTTTGGATCATGGACTCAGGATGCTCTCGCCACATGACGGGACATCGCAGATGGTTCTCCAGTCTCACTCCCCCGAGCTCCAAAGAGTACATCACCTTCGGGAACAGTGGTCAAGGGAAAGTAAGTGGCATTGGCTCAATTCGCATTTCAGACCATTTTTCTTTGAAGAACGTTGCTTTGGTTGAAAACTTGAATTTCAATTTGATTTCTGTTTCGCAACTTCTTGAGGATGGTTTGGAGGTGCGGTTTAAGAAGGGCAATTCTTCTGTGTTTGATTCTAGAGAGTCTTTGATTTGCAAGATATTACCTTTCGGTAAAGTTTTTCGGATTGACTTCTCTAGTTCTTTTGGCCCTTCTCGCTGTTTGATTGCTGGATCTTCTTCGGAGCTCTGGAAGTGGCATAGGAGGTTAGGCCATTTGAGTTTTGACCTGCTAGTCAGGTTGAGCTCTATGGACCTCATCCGAGGATTGCCCAAGCTTAAGATGGAGAAGGATCTAGTTTGCCATCCCTGTCGTCACGGGAAAATGGTTGCCGCTTCTCACTCACCTATGACTCAGGTGATGACTTCGTATCCGGGCGAGCTGTTACACATGGACACTGTCGGTCCAGCTCGGGTACGCTCAGTCGGTGGGAAGTGGTACGCACTTGTGATTGTTGACGATTTTTCTCGATTCTCGTGGGTTTTCTTTTTGGAGTCTAAGGATGAAACTTTTCATTTTGTTCATGACCTGATTTTGAAGCTGAAGAATGAGAACAATGGTCGGATGCGAGCAATTCGCTCCGACAACGGCTCTGAGTTCAAGAACTCTCAGTTCGTCAGCTTCTGCAGTGATCAGGGTCTTGATCATCAGTTTTCTGCTCCTTACACTCCCCCACAGAATGGCGTTGTGGAACGAAAGAACCGCACACTAGTCGAGATGGCCAGGACGATGCTCGATGAGCACAGGACTCCTAGGCGCTTTTGGGCTGAAGCCATGAACACGGCTTGCTATTTGGCCAACCGCATTTTTCTTAGAGCTTACCTAGGTAAGACCTCATATGAGTTGCGGTTTGGCAGACAGCTCAAGGTGAGTCACTTGCGAGCGTTTGGCTGCAAGTGCTTTGTGCTCAAGAAGGGAGGGCATTTGGACAAGTTTGAGTCTCGTTGCTGGGATGGTGTTTTTCTTGGTTACGCTTTGCATTCTCGAGGTTTTCGTGTTTGGAACCTCGACTCCCAGCAGCTTGTCGAGACTTGCGAGGTTTCCTTTGATGAGTCCTTGCCTTCTTCAACTCCTTCTTTTGAGCTTTCTGATGATGGTGAGCTCGGAGAGTCCATCTTCGAGGAAGATGAGGATACTCCAGCTGCTGATGAGGGTGGGCCTTCTGCACCTCCTGTAGAGCCCACACCTTCTGAGACTTCGACTGAGGACGAGGGCGGACCTCTGATCACTTCTTCCACTTCGATCGAGCCCCCTCAGTCGAGTCCAGAGGTGCCAGCTGCTGACTCCGGTGAGGTGACTTCGGATCACCAGGGATCCCGAGCAGTTCAGCGTGATCACCCCTCAGAGCTCATCATCGGTGATGTGTCTACAAGAACTTTGCGTTCATCTGTTGACTCTCTTGCTGTGTTTGCTGAATCTGCTTTTGTTGCATCTTTTGAGCCTAGAGACATTTCTCATGCTCTTTCTGACTCGAACTGGATCAATGCCATGCAAGAAGAGCTTGAAATTTTGTCCGCAATCGGGTTTGGACACTAGTAGAGCTGCCACCAAGATGCAACCCCATAGGCACCAAGTGGGTGTTCAAGAACAAGCAAGGTGAAGATGGGGTTGTGGTGCGCAACAAAGCTCGACTAGTTGCCCAGGGTTTTTGCCAGAAGGAAGGTATTGACTTTGAAGAAACCTTCACTCCTGTTGCCCGTCTTGAGTCCATTCGCATTCTTTTAGCTTTTGCCGCTTCGAAGGGTTTTAAGCTTTTTCAAATGGACGTCAAGAGTGCTTTTCTGAACGGGTACATAGAGGAGGAGGTTTATGTTAGGCAGCCCCCCGGTTTTGAAAACCCCAAGTTTCCTCGACATGTTTTTAAATTGCAGAAAGCTTATACGGGTTAAAGCAAGCCCCCAGGGCTTGGTATGACCGGTTAAAGCAGTTTTTGTTGGGGAAGGGCTTTGTGATGGGTTCTGTGGATAAAACTCTCTTCTTGCTCAGGGATGCTTCAGATTTTTTAGTCGCTCAGATTTACGTGGATGATATTATTTTTGGCGGTACTACTAACGATCTTGTGTCCAAGTTTTCTGAGCAGATGCACAGCGAGTTCGAGATGAGCCTCATGGGTGAGCTCAAGTACTTTCTAGGGCTCCAGATCAAGCAGACCAAGGACGGCACCTTCATCCACCAGGGTAAGTACACTCGTGACATGTTGAAAAAATTTGACTTTGGTGGTGAGCTGAAGCCGCAGATGACCCCGATGGGCACTTCTGGGGGTCTGGACAAGGACGAGAGCGGCGTCAAGGTCAACGAGAGAGAATTTCGAGGGATGATCGGGTCGCTGCTGTACTTGACGGCGACTAGGCCAGACATACAGTTCGCCGTGGGACTGTGCGGCGCTTCCAGTCTTCACCACGCGCGTCTCATCGGCAGGCTGTCAAGCGCATCTTCAGGTATCTTACCTATGCGCCTGATCTTGGTCTTTATTATTCAGCATCATCATCTCTTGATTTATCTGGCTTTTCGGACGCTGACTTTGGTGGGTGCCGGTTGGATCGCAAGTCGACTTCCGGTACTTGCCAGTTTCTTGGTTCTTCTCTTGTCTCTTGGTCTTCTCGAAAGCAATCTGGAGTTGCTCTTTCGACCACAAAGGCTGAGTATGTAGCTGCTGCTAGCTGCTGCTCACAGTTGGTTTGGATGATTTCCACTTTGCGAGATTTTGGGTTGTTCTTTCCTACCAGAGTTCCTTTGTTTTGCGACAGCACCAGTGCTATTAGTGTAGGGAAAAACCCATGTCTTCATTCAAAAACCAAACACATTGATGTGCGCTTTCACTTTTTGCGGGATCAATATGAGAAAGGTGTCATTGACCTTGTTCATGTTGATACCCATCATCAGTTGGCTGACATTTTCACCAAACCCCTAGATCAGTCTACATTTGAGCGTTTACGAGGGGATTTGGGTGTTGTGTATCCTTTTTAGGATATTTTGAGTCAGTTCTTTTCTTTCTTCTTTACTCTTTTCTTGAGTCTTTTTATGTGTGTTCATATCATATATATTCACATATCACACTTTTGAGCCTTCTTCTGTTATATGATTGAACTGCTTTACTTATTCTAGCCGGTACATGCTTTTGATTACTTGTCGATGATCATGCTTTGTTTCAGTTCATTTGATATGTCTGATATCTGTCATATGCATGGCTTTTATGCTTTCAAACTTGAAAAATGATCACCATTGCTTCTGGTAACTAGCATGTGTAGGCTGAGTGCTTTTGCTATCTGTTACATGCCTTGTAGCTAGTTCATCACATAGATGCAGATATGCAACTTGGACATCTTTATGCTTTAACATGGAAAATATGCTATAAAAATGATAAAAAAATCAAAAAATGAATGAAAATTCCATGCCTTTTTATGCTTGAGTTGAAAAGATCCAAGTGGGTTTGCTTTGTCGCATTGCATTGTTCTGGACTGCTTACCATAGCACTTTGGTATGAACTAGGACAGTGTAGTGTATGCCAAGACCAATGTCTTAAGCTTCCGATGGTCCAGTTTTGGCCTAGGCTTGACTTGGTCGGTTAGCATAAGGTTTGACATGCAAATAACCCTTGGCACAAATGAAAAAGGAAAATGAAAAAGCCTGAAAATTAAAAAGACAACAAGTTTGCTGAAGCACTTTGTTTTGGACAATGCTTATCTTGGTAGATATCAGTTAGCTTCTGCATCTCATGTCTTACCTCGCTTGTTAACTGGAAAATGTGGTGATGCCTTTGTTTGCAAAAACTGAAAAATGCGTGCTAATGACTTTCTTTAGATATCATCTGTTGCACTGATCATGCCATGTGTCTTAGACAGTATGTCTTTTGCTATACTTGTTAGATGTTGTAATTGCAGTCAATCATATCTGAGAAGCATGCTTTCTGCACTCCACTTGCACCCCAGTTGCATTCATTGCATATTTTGAGGGGGAGTTGCATTTCAGGGGGAGTCAGTGTCTTTTTAGAGTACTTGATGAGTTCACTTGTCAACAAGGGGGAGAAATTTTGGTATAAGAGTTTAAGGGGGAGTTTTGGCTTTCTCTGGGATTTGTTTCAGGGGGAGTTTTTGTCCCGTTTGTCCTTACTCTTTTGATATCCTTGTTGATGTTTCTGAGACTGCACTCGTTTTGAGTTTTTACCTTTGGTTAACCATAATGACCGTTTCTTGCTTTTGTTCGGCTTTTGGTCATTAGGGTTAAACTTTTACTTTATTTTCTTCTTCTCTGTTTCTCTTGTGTCTTTGTTTTCGTGTTTCCACAGTTGCTTGTAGGTACTGAAGAGCAGATGAAGTGAAGTGTTGACAATGCACTCATCAAGGGGGAGATTGAGGAGCCATGCTGAATAGCGTGGGCCTCATGGCTCCAGATGTGATGAGTCATTGTCAACGATAGTCAAAGAGGACTGAAAAGAGAGAGAAGACCTGTTGCGTCTGGGCCGCGTGTGACTCAGGTACACGGGCAGCAAGCGACTGTCGGGCAGAGGAGGCCGCGAAGTCGGGCTGGCCCAATCCGGGTACATGGGCTAGGAGCAGCAGAGGATCCACTGGGCTGTTGACCAGGATTGACTCAGGTACACGGGCGGTGAGCGATTGCCGGGCTGAGGGAGCTGCGGAGTCGGGCCGGCCCAATCCGGGTACCTGGTGCAAAGTCAGTGGACGCTTTGTCAGTTTCGGCGCAAAACTGACGACCGCTGATCTCGCATCGGACTGTCCAGAAGAGAAGCCGTAGTCGCTACGAAAGCTTAGCTTCCGGATAAGTCATCTGTAAATAGGAGTTTACTATTTTGTCCCTAGGCCCACAGTCTGTCAGTCAAGTCTGTAAAAATATCCTAAGGGCAGTTTAGTCTTTTCCTTTTATTTTAGCGTCTGTAAAAAACCCCAGGGGTATTTCTGCTTTTTACCCTTTTTATTGGGCTGCCTATAAATAGGCCCCAATACCCTTGGATTAGGGTTAACTCTTTTTAATTGAAAAAACCTGAGTTCACTTTACAAAATGTGTCTTCTCCTACCTCTTGTCAGCCGCCGGTGTTCTCTTTTCAAGGTTTAGCATCACACGATGCTGCCTGGTTTTCTTTCCCATCGGCTTTCGTCAATGAGTGCAAGGGCGTCTCCACCAAGCAGCAGGTTTGTCGAACCACTCTCTCAGTTTTCTTCGAGTGCCAGGTTCACCGAGAACTGCTGCTTCGCTCGGTCGGAGAGAGAGCGAAGCACCACGCCGTGTTGTGGTTGTACTCGCACGTAGGCAACCACGCCTCTAGCGCAACAGGTTAGATCCTCTGGATTCGATTTTGAGAGCTTGTTTTCTTGTGATTTCTCTACAGAACATGATGTTGAATCTTATACATCTTTTGTTGTGCACGATTTTATTGATCCATTTTTGAAATAATCAACCTTTTTCTGCCAATTTTTCTTGTTCTTTTTGCTGATCCAAACTGGCCCCAGAGATCTGAAATGAATCTTGTGTTCAGAAATTTCTAAGTCCTTTTAATCAGGATTCAATCTTTGAGTGAGTTTTCTGGGATTTTTCTCCGTAGAACATGACCTTGATGTTCATGTAACATTTGAAGTGAATGATCGAAAGGATCTATTTATTAACTTTGTGTTCTATTTAAACTTTTTGTTCATTACGTTCTTGACTGTTAAATGTGCTATGGCACTACTGATCTGAAATATTCCAGAACAGTCAGAACTCATCCAGAATTGTTTTTGGCTGGATTCAATCTTTGATTGACTTTTCTGGAGTTTTTCACAACAGAACATGGCTTGGATGTCCCTGCGACTTTTGAAGAACATGATCTGTGTTGTCTACTTTTGGAATTTTCGCTCTGTTTGGATGCTGGGTTCTTGAAGTTCTTGAGTGTTAAAAGTGCTATGTCACCATTGATCTGAAAATACTCAGAACTCAGAACTGATCCAGAAATGATTTTTGTTTCGACTTGATCTTGATGAAATATGAATTTAGCTCAAGTTCATGTCTATATTTTTGTTCCCCATATTCTCTTGCTAAACTTTTTGATCTGCCACCTTTTTAATCCTAAACAGATCACAAAAGCACTTTTCAGGCTGTTATTCAACTGTCCACTGTTTACCAACTCAAAAATATCTCATGGTGGTTTATTTTCTTACTTGTGATCCAAGAAGGCTGCAATGCTCTTCAGTTTTATTTTTTCTGCATCTGGTGGCTACTGTTTTGGGCGTGTAGATGACCTTGGCTGAAGAGCATCAAAATCTGGGTGATTGTGAACTGATACAACACATGTGATCTTCAAACAAAGGGCTGTGAACACTTTCCAGGCTCCGACTTTCTTGGCTTCGGTAGCTACTATTTCTGGCTTCGCTCTGCACAGGCTTCATCAAGTACCTAACAGGAGACAACTTTGAACAGTAACCTCTCAAACTCAGATAAATTGCTGTGATGATTTATTTCTGTGAAGTTTGATCTGTCATGATTTGAATGCTTTATTTAATCTGCCTGTTAGCACTGTGTGGGTGTCTTTTCGATTAGGACACTGGTTGTTTTTAGGCTAGATCTTTTTAGATCTTGTTGATCTGTTTACTTTTCCCTGCTAAGTCTGTCGAGGTGCGTTGGGTACTGGGAGCAGGCCATTAATTCAAAAGATTTTTTTAGGCGCCCATTCACCCCCCCTCTGGTCGCTACTTTCGGTCCTACATCATACTCTGCTCTGGACGAAGCAGCACTCATGCGTTGCGTCTAAGTCGTTATTTTGTATCGTACTGTATCGAAGACTTCACACCGAACCCCACTATTCGAATGTGATTGTCGCGTCCATATCCATTCGGAGTTCATCTTTGGCCAGATCAGTCTGAACACCGAAGGTACTCTTCGGCGGGACACTTCGCACCAGACGCCGAAGGTATCCTTCGGTGACCCCCTTCGCACCATACTTCGAACAATCGGGCTTCACTCGGTTTGCTGGTTTGTTCTGTTTAATATATTTCTTTCATCTAATAGGATTATTTTGTGTGATTTGATTGCCTGGCGACTCCGCCCCCTTACCATGGTTAAGGGTAGTCGGAACGCGACGTCGGTGCTGTGTTATGCTTAGGCTTGTCTCCAAGTATCCGCATACTTTTGGATCGTTGGACTGACCCAAGTGCGGGGGGCACGTTTTCATGTCAGAACTAGTAAACTTGAAAATCAGCTGAAAACATGACAATGAATAGTGTTGATATGAAAATCAAAAGTGCAAACAAGTTAATTCAGTATTCATGCAATTTTCAGGAATCAGCACACTGAAACTTAGCTTGAAATATGATATTGAACAGTGTAATGTAGTGAGACAATCAGAACACAATTGTAAGATCAAGATTTTGTTGTTTTAGTACTCATCTACTGAGAAAACACTTTTCAACAGAAACGTAACAAATTCAGTAGTAGGATTGTATTGAAACACTCATGTAACTGTTGATCATCCAGAAAAATGAGTATACAGCTGATTCAGCATTCAAGCAGAAACATGTAAACAGGCATTGCTAATGACGAACCAGGAAATGTGCTATGGGAAAAATTGATGTTGAACTGTACTAAAGAATTCAGCACAATATTTCAGTGACAATGTATTAAATGAGAATTTCCATCAGACAAAAACAGATTTGAACCATGATACTTTCCTGCTCAGAAAATCACTTAAGCTTGATTTAGTTTACCAAATCATACTCGAAGACAAAAATGCAGAAATAACTTAGCAGTAAACTGAAAACAGAATTCTTTCTCAGATGTGATGAGTTCAGTATTGAATAGAATTGGTTATAGTTGAAACAGGTAAACAATTGACTTGAGTGTAGTATCGTTCTTTGTCTGAATCAGGAGAACAATTTGCTTGAGTGCAGTACTGTTCTTTGTTTCAATCAGGAAAACAGCAAGAATACAAACAGAATCTCTATGCAGAATCACCTACCAAGTATCAAGTCTCTAAATCACGGATTTTCAATAGTCCATCCAAAAACCACCGGTCTGAACACCATCCATCAAAAAGAGAATTACAGGTAGTGTTTCTCATCCAAGAACATCACAAAAACTCAGTCATCTATATTTTGTTTAGAATAAAATGGCATTAAACAAAATAGCAAAAAGGGGCAGTTAACTGAAAACTAAATGCTCCTGTCTTGTGAATTCAACCCAGCAATCTAAATCCAGAAGAGGTAAAGTTGTTGTAAATCCAGAAGAGGTGAAGTTGTTGTAGTACTTTCATGCACTAGGTAAAATGAATCTGAAAAAGAAAACAATTTACCAAACTGAAATCTAAGACTCTCTGCTGTAGCCGGTGCTTGAAGGTAAACCAGAACAGTGGCTGCAGTCTCAGAGCCACTCTGAACCATACATACAAACATAGCAACACGGCATGGTTGAACTAGAATACTTGTAGTGTTGATACTTGGATATTGATAATGAACATAAAATATCATAGGATAAAACCGGGTGAAACCAAAACTCAAAGCTAAAAAAATCACAGCAGAATCATGATGGTTGTGCTGATGAAGAAGAAGAAGTGATTTCAACTTTCCTACAACAACAAATCAGTCAACAAAGCTTGTCTTGATAAAAGATAATGAACATAGACTAACTGGACATAGCCAAAGAACAAGAGGATGAACACGTTAAAATCAAACATAGAAAGAGCACACGGAAGAACAATGGGAGCATTAGTACTGACTGATCAATACAAATCAGGAAAAAACAATTCAACTCCCTTTGATGATGAAAAACATCTGATCAGGAACTCTGTAGCAAGTAAGACACAAGCACACAATAGATCACAATAAATAGTGGCTAAACTAACGATCAATAGTGTTCTGTGACAATAACATAGGAGAGCAGAATTAGATCAACCGGAAAAAACAAGTACGCAGAGAAGGAGAAACAAAACAGTTGGCTGGTACTTCCAGCTCCTCTTGTGTTGTACTCGATCCGAAAAAACAATAGGAGCAGCAAGAACTCAAACTGGTGAAGCAATCACCACAACTGCAAATCTAAAGAAATGGAACAAGAACACTAATTCGGAACTGAAAAATTCAGAGAAAAGGAATCAGTAAAGAACTTGGACTTCAGCAATTACATGGACAGCACTAGCGCCGGTGCTGAATTGGTACAGTAGCGAAAATCCTGTTGCAAACATAGTTGGATGCACTCGGTAGAGAGAAAGCTGAATACAAAATTTCTAGAATGAAAATCTCAGCACAAAGTTGCAGCCCCCAAAAATGACAGCCATCTCATAAAGTGGGCAGCCCAAAACCCTAGGGTGTGGAGCCCTTTAAATAGGCACACCCTAGAGGGACACTTTACAAAAAGACCCTTGAGGATATTTAGATTGACAAAAAGACATGAAGTATTTTCAGAATTGTATATTCTGAAAAATACCCACATTAGACTCTACTTTATTACAACTATACCCCTATACTTTTAATATATTTTCAGAATTTTAAAGATTCCGAAAAATACCAAAAGTTTACACTTAATCTAAATTACTAAACAAAAATAGACTCCTAATTATTGGAATTTAAAAACATTTAGAGATGAGACGGTTTGCAGAAAAAACCGACAAAGCCTCCTCGATCGCCGATATATGACGCCAATCCGTGAACTCGACCACCAGCAAGTCTCTCCCGCTCTCGATCCTCTCGTGTTGCCTGATCACTTGCACTGGCCTCTCTTTCACTGTCTTGACCGTCACTCTGTCTCGACCATCCGTCCGTCCATGTCTTTCTCTATCTCCTCGTGCATTCCTGAGATCATCTCCAACTTTACTCGGCATCCTTGATCCTCTGGCATCGAGCTCCCCGCTCGACCCTTGATCACCCACCATTGACGGTTGGTTAGCATCTCCACCTTGCACACATGAGACAAGCCAAAACAAGAGACGCAACGCACATCGATCCCCTCGGCATCCACTCTCCATAACCACACATCGATCCCATCGATGCAATCCAACCAACACTCACTCATTTACCAGATCGCTCAACCTTGTCAATCACTCATCACAAAGATAAAAATCATAGTGCGACCCCACTTGGTTTCACATACACGTTATGACCTGCCACAGATAAGTGTCTCATAGGTATAAATAGGTGGGGCAAAATTGAACTGGTCACACTTTTATTTCACACTGATCCCTAACCCTAGCCTCTCATTAGTTACATCACCTCTTCTTCCTCGTCGATGTCGTGTCTTGTTCACATCTACTCACCTCTCCCTCATCGTTGCCACTTCCTCCACATCACCACCATTTTGTCCTTGTTGGCATGCATGACCTTCCTCGTCGGAGCACATAGTCTCTTTTATGTTGTCGAATCATCCTCGCCGTGCAACCTCATTTTCGCTGCCGCCTCATCATGCCTCACCATCATCGACTCATACTCGTCACCACCTCATCTTGATTCTTCCTTCTGCCAAGGTACTTACTCGCATGCTCCAAGAACCCTAGCGGCCCCTTCTGTGAATCCATTCTAAAATATTGGTATTTTGTCTATACCATGTTGGTACTTAATCTATGAATATTGGTATTTACCTATGCCATATTTATACTTCTATCTATGCTATGTAGCATGTCATGTATTATTTTAATGGTTACTTTTGTCTTTGTAACTCTTTTGTACTTATGTATACTTGATATGTATACATGACCAACTTGATTTATGTGTTCTACAAATGAATGAATCTATTATGGCTACGGTATCTAATTTTTCTGTGTGCTCCTCTATATGCTCCCCTTTTCGCTTGATGAAGAGTTGGCTTAGTTTGTTCATGCAATGTTCTTACATTATATGCTCACTATCGTATAGTTTGTTTCTTTAAGTCACTTTTTCTTTAATATTTTTAGTGGTAAGATTTAATTAATTAGTTGTCACACACATCCTTATACTAGGCCAACTCTTCATTGAGCGAATAGGGGAGCATATGTTATATTGACTCGGTAAGACTATTTGGACCCAATGGTGACTGCACTAAGAGAGATTACTCTATAATCAGAAGCATAACCGATGAGTAATGTTTTATTCACTTTATTATTATAAGTTGAACCTTTAACCTGTTCTCGTAGAACTCATTTCTGTTGTAGCTCATTATAGAGCATTTTGTGCTAGTACCAGTACATCAAACGTAACAAAACACTAAAGTTGGTACATAAAACCACAATGCCGACAAGTGTCTAAATATTTGCCTTATCCAAATTAAATGTGTCATCCTCACTAATCATGTATTTCTATAGCAGTGTTATACTCAACCTCCTAGAAACTAATGTGGATTTTATGTCGCATACCATATGTTGATGGCCTTAAAGGCAACAGAACTTCAAAAGCCGAAAGTAATATATTATCATATATGTGATTGATGTGTTAAATTTACTTTTCACTTATGTATACATCAACTAATGTAAAAACTAATTTATCATATATACCTAAAAATTTTCTTAAGGAGACTGACTTGCATGACATCCAAAGATGGCAAGGGACATTCTTAATGGATCAAGTCATCTTTTCAAAGGAAGATTTTCATTATAGTGGTATGAATTATTTTTTGTTGGTTGCAATGTAAATGTATGCTTTGATTTTGCAATATAAATTGTGTTGTTGTATTATGTGATAAAACTTAAGTGAAGTGTTTACAATGTACAATGATAGTTGCCAAATCTCGGCTTTGATTTAGGATACAACTTAAAAAAATATTTTTACAATATGACTATAATATTAGTGACGGGTCTAAAGAAAAACCCATCGCTAAAAGGTTTCCTCTAGATTGAACTGACACCCTTTAGTGATGAGTCATAATATAACCGTTACTAAAGGGTACCCTTTAGTGATGGACCACAATGTAACCATCACTAAAGGGCACCCTTTAGTAACGGGTGAATATTGTGGCCTGTTACTAAATGGTCCCTTCAGTGATGGGTGAACTAATGACACCCAACACTAATGATAGGACTTTAATGATAGTGGCCACTTGGTCTCTCTTGCTCACACGATCGAATGATAGTATCCTTATGAAAGTCATCTATTGCCTTCAACATATCAGTCACTCTAATCATAGTGGCACTATTCTCTTTATCATTAGATTGTACTTGGCATAGCTGACTTGATAAATCTTTCTTGGATGGTACTAGTATTTTGTCATGGACAACTTAGATACAAAGCGCTCTCAAAGGTCACCAATGGCAGCATAGGCAAGCTTCCGAAACCACATCCCTCCATGTAACACCATGATTTTTTCAAGTGCTAAAATAAAATAAAAAAGTTAATAAATGAATTTCAATAAAATGATTCAATTGTAAAGCGATAAATAATGAAGCTAAAATATGAGCTTGAAATTTTCGTTCGAAAACAAATTGCAGTTGGATTGTTTTTCTCAAAATTATCCTTGCTCTAAAGTGTGCCCCAAAAAATTTTCAAGATATTTGGCACAAAGGAAATAATAATATGCAATCAATATCATTTCATCACATAGTTGAATATTAAGTTATAAAATATGTTTCAACATAATTATTGTTTGAATAAAAATATATGAGAAATCATTTGTCGAGGATGTGACCCCTAGTACATAGTGTTAGGCTTATTAGACCAAACCAAGAGTTGGCAAAGTCTAGTATAGGAGTCCAGTATGGATCATGGAGGAGGCTTCAGTCATGATAAGGAAGGTCGAATCCTTATCGCGTAATTGAGTCTCGGATATGGTATGAGAGGATATATTCATACTAGAATCCTTGTTATTAGTGAATTAGTATCCATGTTTGGTAGTCAACATAGATTGACTCGAGATAGAGTTCTACGTTATTGGGATCATCTCCTAAGTAGATAAAGGAGGTGAGACATCCCCTAAAGGCATCCAATCACATCTTATTCTTCTTGCTTTTGATACCTTAAGACTTCATAGCTTAATCGTATCACATTGTAAGCTTAACCATCATATTATACACTAAAACACTCGACATATGGGCTATTATCCTCCGAAGGCCTGAACCAGTATAAATCTTAGTTCTTATTTATTAGATTTGACCATCAGATTCAAAGGCGTTTCACTTTCCTTAAACATATAATCACTACCTCACACACCCTGTTGGGTGGACTACTCGGTGATTCACTGACATCATTTCAATTAAGAAAATATAAAACCAAGTCAAATTTGGCTAGCGAAAGTTTTAACGATTATCCCCGACAAGTATCATCTCTATTTAATTCTTCCTATATAAATAATTATTTTGTTAATTATAACATGGTAAATATGAGCTAGAGTGATGGTCAAAGATAAATGGAAATTCTACTTGTTGAATTCCTCACAAACTAATATTTTTTCGTGCTAACACTGAATTGCTTGTTTCTTTAGAAAAGTAATTGGTCTATCATTTCAATAAAAAACCAGTTGGTTCACCTAGTTCTTACAGGTCCGTTTGAATAAGCGGTCTTTTAGCAAAATCGATCTGGTTATGTTTTTTCTGGTTTTTTCCACATGTCTCCAAGAGTACTCTAGGAACGCCTTTGCTGATGCACCTAAGTGGCCGAGTCCTCGACCGGTCGACGTCAAGCGAGCCTTTTGAGCCATCATCCATGACAACAATGGTAAAATTTATATTTATATTTTATTTATATTTTTCTAAAAGGTATTATTTTGTATTTATATAAAGCTGAAAATGCTCAAATAAATAAAAATCTAGAGAAACCATCCCAACCAGGACCTGAGAAAATTTCTATATGATCCTAAGACCAAGATCTATTTTTGAGAATTTTTACAAACTTTTATCACCCTTGGAAGCAACCCAAATATTTTTAATCATATTCAGCAATTATTTTTATTCAGAAATACATTTAAACAGTAACGGGCCCATCTTCCCCATTTCTCTCTCCCCAGGCCGGCCCAGCCCACTCCACCCCGTGCCCCTCTTTGACCAGCGGGCCCCACTTATCAGCGACCTCCGTGCGCGTGCCCGAGTCAGGCCCACCTGTCGGTGCCAACCCCCCCCCCTCGGTCGAGCCCGACCCCACCCGTCAGGCCTGACCGTTGTCGTGCCCGCGCCCTCACGCCCCCGCTGATAGTGGGCCCTCACTGTTAGTTCTGTCTTCCTCCCCGCGCCGTCCCCAAATCCCTCCAGCCGAAACCCTAGCTCTGCGATCCCCTTACCGCCGGCCCCCTTCCTCCGAATTGACGCTAGATTAATGCGCCTCGTGATTCCCGGATCCCTTTCCCCTATTTACCCGACGCGTTAAGGCCCGAGATCACCAGATTACATGCACGGAAGGAGCTCGCCGAAAACATGGAAAGTACCCATTGGGTTTCCATGTATACACCTGCCAATTTTACACCGTCGGCATCCCTATTTAAACCCCGCACCACACCGCGTTCAGCCCTCACACCTAATTGAACTAAAACCGAACAGAATGCCCAGGCTTCAAGTTTTAACACCGCACCGCCGCACAGACTTCAGCCATCGCTCGTCGTCACTGGAGGCCTCCTCTGTCATCGTCGACTACACCGTCATGACCGCCGTGACCTCCATGACCTCAGCCACTCATCCCTCACCGACGAAACCCGTCGGAGCCCCACCGCCGACGAGGACACGAACACCTTCGCCGCCCCCGCTCGACGCCGGCCACGCTCCGTCAACCCCAGGCCTCATCTCCGGTACCCCCTTAACCGTCGTACTATGCTGGTCCAATTTTAGCTTTCAGAACTGGCCACCGGCCATCGCCGTCACAGCTAGCCCGTCGTAGTCACCGGAGAAGACGGCCGTGGAATGGCGACTGTTTTGGATTTAAAATAAATTCCAGAAATTGTTTTAAACTTCAAAAATTCATATCTTGCTCATTTTAACTCCAAATTTAACCATTCCAATTTTAGAAAATTTATATTTTTATTCTCTTCATATTTATGCAATAAAAACAATAGGTTTATTCTGAACTTTTTATTATTTATTAATGGGAAGTTTAAAATACATTATGATACATTTTTATCGCTCTTTAGAAAATTCATAACTCCATTAGAAATTATTTTAGAAGTTCAAATAATAATTTCAGGAGATTAATAACTTCATTTTCCTTAATTTACCCCAACCAAAACCTTTATGCTTGTAGTGTGATTATGGATTGTTTAATTGACTGTTATGTTTATTTTATTCGTATCGAGAAGACTACGACGCTGTCGAAGAGCCCGAGTACTACCCGGAGGTTCCACCATCATCATTTGCCGAGCAAGGCAAGTAACTAAACTAATTTTTGAGCATATTGAACCTAGTTTTCTTAAATTATCGCTAAAACTCATAGGTTATACATGCATTAGTCAAATGGAAAGCCTTACGTTATATTTATTTAGATCCCCGACCTTGAAGTGAAAACCCAAGCCATCCTATTGAGCCTAAACTCCTTGTCACCATATTACTAGTATTATTAGATAGTGTCCAATGTATTGACACAACCGCTATAGGTTAAAAATGAGTCGTAGAGATTTGGATTCTATTATATGATCCCCGTTATTCTCTTACCTGTGGAATTCTGTTGGCTATGGAGTTTTGGTTAAGTGTGTAAGCATGGTGGGTTCTGGGAGTAAGCTAGGGCATTGGTCGGTACCACTCAGGGCACTATAAGGACCGGTCTGCGGAATCCGTTGCAATACATTTCTGTACTAACCACAAGTCTAGTGGGTAAGTCTTAACTAAGGTATGGGGCGTTCCAACTCGAGGCACCACTTGGAAATGGGTCAAGAAGCACCTGCGGGTGACTTGTACAGACGTGGCGCAAAAGGGGGCGCGACGTTAGCCCGGAGTGGCCGAGCGCGCCGGCGAAACCTAGAGCGGGTGTTATTGGATTGGAGCATCTCATGCTAAGGTTTTGGCACGAGTTCCTGTGGTATGGATCATCTCGTTACACTTTGGTGTGGGGGATGAGTGCGTGCCTTGTGGGTACAGTGGTACACCTCTGATCAGAGTTTATATTTATGAGTGGGTACCGTGGTTCATCGAGAGCTTTTCCAAGATAGCCAAGCCCATGACCCGATTGCTGTAGAAAGAGGTAAAGTTTGAATGGACTCCAGACTGTGAGGAATGCTTTCAAACCCTCAAGAAGAAGCTTGTGTCAGCCCCAATTCTAACCATGCCTGACATACAAAAGGACTTCCATGCCTACTGTGATGCCTCTCGCCAAGGGTTGGGATGCGTTTTGATGCAAGATGGGAAGGTGATATCTTATGCCTCTCGTCAGCTGAGGCCGTGTGAGCTAAACTACCCGACCCATGACCTAGAGTTGGCAGTCGTGGTTCACGCCTTGAATATATGGAGGCACTATCTTGTGGGTAACCTGTGTGAGGACTTCACCGACCACAAGAGCCTTACGTACATATTCACCCAACTAGACCTGAACCTCAGGCAGAGAAGGTGGTTGGAGATGATCAAGGATTATGACTTAGGCATCCACTATCATCCGGGCAAGGCAAACATGGTGGCGGATGCCCTAAGCCGGAAGGGGTACTGTAATGCCATCATGGTACAAAATCAGGCCCCGTTGTTGTATAAGGAGACGGAAAGGTCGAATTTAGGGATCACCACCAAGGCATATCTCGCTACCCTAGAAGCCAGACATGTCTTAATGGACCAGATCCATGAGACGCAGAAGGAAGACCTTGATATCCTAGAGATCCAGAAGAATATGAGGAGGGGTAAAGCCCCAAGGTTCTCCGAAGATGAGAATGGTACCGTCTGGTTCGGAAACCGGGTATGCATGCTCGATAAGCCCGAGCTAAAAGCCCTCATCCTCTAAGAAGCCCATGAGACATTATACTCCCTCCATCCTGGGAGTACAAAGATGTACTGAGACCTGAAAGAGAAGTATTGGTGAGTCAGCATGAAGAGGGAAATAACAGAGTATGTGGCCAAGTGCGACACATGTCGTCGAGTCAAGGCAGAGCACTAGAGGCCTGCTGGAATGTTGCAACCCCTCAAGGTCCCCGAGTAGAAGTGGGAAGAAGTAGGGATGGACTTGATCACAGGAATGCCAAGGACCCAAGCTAGTCACGACTCTATCTGGGTGATCATTGATTGACTCACCAAGGTGGCTCATTTCATCCCCATCAAGACGACATACTGGCCGAGCTATACATGAATCGAATCATGTGCCTACACGGGGTTTTTGAAGAAGATCGTGTCTGACCGAGGAAGTCAGTTCACCTCCAAGTTTTGGAAGAATCTTCAGGAAGAGCTCAGTACCTGGCTGAACTTCAGCACCGCCTATCATCCACAGACCGATGGTCAGACTGAAAGAGTGAACCAAGTGTTGGAAGATATGCTTAGAGCCTACGCCCTAGACTTTGGCGGAATGTGGGATAAGAACTTGCCATATGTGGAGTTATCCTACAACAACAGCTATCAAGTCAGCCTACAGATGTCCCCATTCGAGACACTATACGGATGTAAGTGCAGAACGCCGCTGCTCTGGGATTAGACCGGTGAGTCAGAGTTTTTCGGGACAGATATTTTACGAGAAGCCGAAGAGAAAGTTAAGGTCATCAGGGACATGTTAAAGATAGACCAGCCCCGACAGAAGAGTTATGTCAATAACCGACGAAGAGAATTGACCTTTGAAGAGGGCGATTATGTCTACCTTTGAGTCACTCCCCTCCGAGGTACCCAAAGGTTTAATATGAGAGGAAATTTAGCTCCCCGTTATGTCGGACCCTTTTAGATCCTCCGCTAGCAAGGAGAGTTTGCATATCAGTTGGAGCTACCACCATCTTTGGCAAGAATCCATGATGTGTTTCACGTCTCTCAGCTGAAGAAATGCCTCTGAGTACCCACCGAACAGGCCGACCTCCAGCAGCTCAATGTCCAAGAAGACTTAACCTACATCGAGAAACCCATCCGGATTCTGGAGATCAAGGAAAGAGTAACCAGGAGCCGAGTGGTCCGCTTCTGCAAGGTTCAATGGGATAATCACCCTCTCGAGGAAGCCACTTGGGAAAAAGAAGAGGAGCTAAAGACCCAATACCCCGAGTTATTCGAGAAGCTTTTTGAATCTCGAGGACGATATTCTCTGTAAGGGGGATAGGTTTGTAACACCCCCCAAATTTCCAAAAAGGTAAAAATACATTTTATTTATATTTTTCTAAGAGGTATTATTTTGGATTTTCTATTAAGCTGAAAATGCCCAAATAAATAAAAATCTAGAGAAACCATCCCAACCAGGACCTGAGAAAATTTCTATATGATCCTAAGACCAAGACCTATTTTTGAGAATTTTTACAAAATTTTATCACCCTTGAAGCAACCAAAATATTTTTAATCAAATTCAGCAATTATTTTTATTCAGAAATACATTTAAACAGTAATGGGCCCGTCTTTCCCATTTCTCTCTCCCCGAGCCGGCCCAGCCCACTCCACCCCATGCCCCTCTCTTACCAGCGGGCCCTGCTCATCAGCGACCTCCACGTGCGCGCCCGAGCCAGGCACACCTGTCGGCGCCACCCCCCCCCGGCCGAGCCCGCGCCCTCACGCCCCCGCTGACAGTGGGCCCTCACTATCAATTCCGTCTTCCTCCTCGCGCTACCCCAAATCCCTCCGGTCGAAACCCTAGCTCCGCGATCCCCTCGCCACCGGCCCATTTCCTCCGAATTAACGCCGGATTAATGCACCTCGCGATTCCCGGATCCCTTTCCCCCATTTACCCGACGCGTTAAGGCCCGAGATCGCCGGATTACATGCACGAAAGGAGCTCGCCAAAAACATGGAAAGTAACCCTCATGTTTCCATGTATACGCCTGCCAATTTTACACCGTCGGCGTCCCTATTTAAACCCCACACCACACCACATTCAGCCCTCGCACGCAATTGAACTAAAACCGAACAGAACACCCAGGCTTCACTTTTTAACACCGCACCGCCACCCGAACTTCAGCCACCACTCGCCATCAATGGAGGCCTCCTCTATCGCCGTCGACTACACTGTCGTGACCGCCGTGACCTCCCCGACCTCGGCCACCCCTCCCTCGCCGACGAAACCCGCCGGAGCCCCACCGCCGGTACCCCCTTAACCGTTGTACTGTGTTGGTCCCATTTTAGCTTTCAGAACCGGCCGTCGGCCATCGCCGTCGCCGCTAGCCCATCGCCGTCGCCGGAGAAGATGACCGGCATGGGTAAAATACTCGTGCCATGTCGGACTCATCTGCAACCACGCGATCACGATTCGACGGTCAGGATTAAACCGATCGCTCGGTTTAATCTGGCCCATCAGATCTCGGCGAAGCGGTACGTTTTAATCGTGTGCATCCGTTTTCATTTAAAACCCCTCGCCTCTCACGCAGCCATCCGATCACGATCCAACGGTGATCCGTGATCCAGCGCACGCGCACAATGCGCGGGTTCACGGTGAACTCGGCTCACCATGGACAGGTGACAGTTTTGGATTTAAAATAAATTCCAAAAATTGGTTTAAACTTCAAAAAATCATATCTTGCTCATTTTAACTCCAAATTTGACCATTCCAATTTTAGAAAATTTATATTTTTATTATCTTCATATTTATGCAATAAAAACAATAGGTTTATTCTGAATTTTTTATTATTTATTAATGGGAAGTTTAAAATACATTATGATACATTTTTATCTCTTTTTAGAAAATTCATAACTCCATCAGAAATTATTTTAGAAGTTCAAATAATAATTTCAGGAGATTAATAACTTCATTTTCCTTAATTTACCCCAACCAAAACCTTTATGCTTGTACTGCGATTTTGGATTGTTTAATAGAATGTTATGTTTATTTTATTCGTATTGAGAAGACTACAACGCCGTCGAAGAGCCGGAGTACTACCCGGAGGTTCCACCATCACCATTTGCCGAGCAAGGCAAGTCACCAAACTAAATTTTGAGCATATGGACCCTAGTTTTCTTAAATTATCGCTAAAACTCAAAGGTTATACATGCATTAGTCAAATGGAAAGCCTTACGTTATATTTATTTAGATCCCCGACCTTGAAGTGAAAACCCAAGTCATGCTATTAAGCCTAAACTCCTTGTCACCATATTACTAGTATTATTAGATAGTGTCCAATGTATTGACACAACCACTATAGGTTAAAAATGAGTCGTAGAGATTTGGATTCTATTATATGATCCCCATTATTCTCTCACCCCTGGAATTCTGTTGTCTATGGAGTTTTGGTTAAGTGTGTAAGCATGGTGGGTTCCGGGTGCAAGCTAGGGCATTGGTCGGTAGCACCTAGGACACTATAAGGACCGGTTTGCGAGATCCATGGTAATACATTTCCGTACTAACCACAAGTCTAGTGGGTAAGTCCTAACTAAAGTATGGGGCATTCCAACTCGAGGAACCACTTGGATATGGGTCAAGCAGCACCTGCGGGTGGCTTGTACCGATGTGGCGCAAAAGGGGGCACGACGTTAGCCCGGAGTGGCCAGGCGCGCCGGCGAAACCTAGAACGGGTGTTATTGGATTGGAGCATCTCATGCTGAGGTTTTGGCACAAGTTCCCGTGGTATGGGTCATCTCATTACACTTTGGTGTGGGGGATGAGTGTGTGCCTTGTGGGTACAGTGGTACACCTCTGATCAGAGTTTAAATCTTTTCAAAAAGTCGAGCCCACGGTCAAGGGTGGGTTGCGTGACTACTCGTAGTTAGTTTACATCTATGAGTGTTGCATGATGACTTGGCATGTAAGGGTCGAGTTAGGTGATGATGCATTGTTCATATTTATTATTCTGTATAATTAAATTTGACTACACTAAATGTTGCAACTTAAAAATGTACTTTTACGCACTTTAAACCCTTATCATTCCTTTGTTACGACCCTGCATTATTATTGCATCATCGGTGGCTTGTTGAGTACTTTTGTATTCATACCTGTTAGAAAACTTTTCATAGATTGCGTATTATGAGGAGGATGGTCTGGAGTAGCGACCCAGTCAAGAAAGCGATCCTGAAGAAGTTGTTTGTCATGTAGTTTTATTTTTATAGTTTCTTTCTAAATTTTATACTTATATAATAATGTGGTCTGCGAACCGCAGATGATTGACCGTATGTACGTTGTCGCATGATGGATATCTTTGTATTGTTGTTTTTCTATGTAAATTCAATAAGGTTTGGATTTCTTTAAATCCGGGCATTACACTTTTATCCTCTCGGACTACTATAGCCAAGTTTGCATGGATCCACGCATTTAAACCTAGCATCTGGTTTCAGATCTAAGTGGGGCGGTTTAGATTTGGTATTAGAACCTAGGTCTAATATGTTCTTCTGTCGTACTATTATCAATTTGGTTTACATAATTGGACTCACTAACACACTATCACAAAATAGTCTTTAGTGATAGAGTTTTACTGACGGATAATTAATACATGTCACTAATACACTTTTAATGACAGGTCATTTGAACGTGTCGGTGATGTTGCCTTATTAGTGATGGGTCGTAATGTGGCACATCACTGATGATGGGGCACCCACATTAATGACAGGTTGAATTACCACCTATCACTAATGAGTGTGACGGGTAATACCTATTATCCGTTACTACTGATTAGGTGATGGGTGGTAGTTTCCTCCCATCACTAATAGCTAGAAACTAGTACTTGTCACTGATAATGTTTATAAATAGGTGGTCCCTGAAGTGAATTAGAACGCTTTAATTTTGCACAAACCTAATCCTAGCTTCTCACTACTGTCGTCGCTTTCGTCGTGGTTCTCGTCAGCACAGTCTGTTTCGTCCCGGCCATCCATTTAGTCTTGCGTGGGATTCATTCCGTTGTCCGTTCTATCATTGTGACCTATGTTCTGCTGTATTTCTATCGTGCATGGCCGACCCTACTCGCCACCACCTCAATTGCATCCTCCTCCTGCTAAGGTCCTCCTCCGACGTGGCTATGGATAATTTGTGGAAATGTTGCTTCGTGGATAATTAGTAAAAATGTTGCATTGTGGATAACTTATGGACATGTTGCTTTGTGGATAATTTGTGAAATATTTGCTCAATAAAAACAATGCTATTAGTATGAGGATGTGTGACAATTTATGTTCATTTTTTACAGGTTTGTTAATGCAATGACCTCTTGTAACACCCCAAAAATTAAAAGGGATAAAATAAAAAGAAAATATTATTTCTGAATTTATTAATAAAGGAAATCACAAAAGAATCCAAATAAAGCCAAACAGAGGGAAATATTCAAAATCTGGACTTGAAAATTTTATGAGATGAACTAGAGGCCAAGTTATAATTTTAGAAATGTTTACAAATTTTTATCAACAGTGATTCAACCCTTAATCAAATAAATGAATTACTGGAATTATTTTAAATCAGAAAAGAATTAAAATGCTTAATGGGCCGCAACCTCCAAAGTGCTCTCAACCCAGCCCAGCCCAGCCGTCCCTCACTGACCCGTGGGTCCCGCCTGTCGGCGCTCGCCTCCCCTCTCTCCTCCCGCCCGCGCCCCACCTGGCCCCACGCGTCAGCCTCTGTGCGCTCGCGTTCGCCCACTGACAGCCGTGCCCCGCCTGTCGGCCCATTTCCTTTCCCGTTCGCCCACTGACAGGTGGAGCCCACCTGTCAGGTCCTTCGTCTCCGATGGAAGGGGATCGCCCCCTTCCTTTCTCCCGGCGATCTCCTTCTGTCTCCTCGCCGCCGGCCACCGGATCGCCCTGGATCGCCTCGGATCGCCTCCCTCGCATACCGCCGCCCCCTTTCCATCCGTGGCAACGCATCTTCGCGCATAAGGAAGCATACCCGAGGAGAATGGAACCCTCGCCGGAATTGGAAGGAGCCCTCTCGGTTTCCTCCGATAACCCTACCATATCCACCGCCGGCGACCCCTATAAAAGCCCCTCCTTTCGCCGCGTTCAGCCCACACCGCCAAAGCCCGAGCTCGAGTGAACCAGAGCGCTCCCTCGTCGTTTTCGGGTTACCCCTCTGCTCCACCTCCGGCGAGCGATTGCCGTCACCTCCGACCCCCGCTGCCCTAGCCGCCGCCACCGTCGGGTCCGTCGTCGACCACCCCACCTCGTCCACCCCTCCGTTGGCCGTGAACACCGCCGGATCACCATCGCCGTCGAGCTCCCGAACCTTCTTCGTCGTCTACGCTCGCCGCCGGTCATCTCCAAGCCCCCATCTTCGCCACCGAAGGTACCAACATGACCCCCAACACCTCCGCGTTCCATTTTTGCCGGTAGCTAGGTCCCTAGGCCCTCGCCGTCGCCGCCGCGGCCGCACCCGAGCCCGCCGTCGCCGGAGACGAAGGGGGTACGTGCCCCCTTACGCCGTGCCGTGCCGGATCGCGTCGCAGCCGTCCGATCGAGATCGGAGGGCTACGATTAAATCCCTCCAGGATTTAATCTAGGCCCTCGGATCGGGTCAAAGGGGTATCGAGGCCTCTCGGCCGTCGATCACCACTTAAACCCCAGGACTGATCTCGAGCGTCCACGTCATACCGCTTCGCGAGATTTAATCGTGGCCGTTCAATCTCACTTACGCCTCCCGCCTCGCGTCCGACCGCCAGATCCAGATCCGACGGCTCTGGATCGGCCGGTCCACGCGCATAGTCACGGGTTCACGGTGAACCTGGTTCACCGTGGACCAGAGACTGAATTTAGTTTAAATAAAATTCCAGAAAAATTGTTTAAACTTCAAAAATTCATATCTTGCTCATTTTAACTCCAAATTTCACCATTCAAATTTTGTTAGAACCAGAATATTATTCTCTACACATTAATACAATAAAAACAGTATATTTCTGTTACTTAAAATATTATTAATAAATAAATGAATAAAAATCCCTTAGGGTTGAAATTAAAAATACAGAAAATAAATAGGGAAAATTCTAAAACATCAAACTTTACTGTTTTGAACAAAACCTTGAAATATTAAAAACATTACTTCACATAATAAAACCTACAAATGTGTATGTTTAATGTTGGGTGAATTTTCATCTGTTTATTGAATGTATTATTTATTTTTCCGTAACGAGAAGACTACGAGTTCGTCGAGGAGCAGGAGTTCTACCCCGAGGTTCCTCCATCCCCATTTGCTGAGCAAGGCAAGTCATCGACCATCTCTGTGGAAACAGTTGATCATAATTGAGCCCATGTTTTAATAACTTATCGCTATAACCCATAGGTTAATATTGCATTAGTCAAATACTCAAGCCTTACACTTATATTTATTAGATCCCTGTCCTTGTGTGCAAACCCAAGCCATGCTTATTGAGCCTTAACTCCTTGTCACTCTACTATAAAAATATTAGCTAGTGCCCAATGTACCGACACAACTGCTATAGGTTAAAAAGAACGAGTCGTAGATAGCTGGATTCTGTATATGAATTTCCCTGTTATTCTCGTCTCTGGACTCTGTTGGAGTTGGCTAGGTTATAAGTATGGTGGGTTCCGGGTGCAAGCTCGGGCACTGGTTTGTCGCACCCGGGGCACTATAAGGACCGGTCTGCGGGATCTGTTGCAAAGCACTTCCGTACCAACCACAAGTCTAATGGGTAAGTCCTAACTGGAAGTATGGAATACTCCGGCTCGATGCACCATAGAGGAGGGGGCAAGGGGCTAGCCTGCGGGCGACTTGTACCGACGAGGCTCAAGGGGGGTATGGTGGGGCTCCGATGCGTCGGGACACCATATGAAACCCATAAGAGGGTGCTATTGAGTCGGGGAGGACTATATGGAAGGTTTTGGCACGAGTTCCCGTGTGATGGGTCATCTCGTTACACTTCGGTGTAGGTGATGAGTGCGTGCCTTGTGGGTACAGTGGTACATCTCTGATCAGAGTAAATTAATCTTTTCGAAAAGCCGAGCCCACGGTCAAGGGCGGGTTGTGTGACTACTCGCAGTTAGTTTACAATTGTTTGAATGTTCAAGTTATTCATGGCACGTAAGGACTGTTGAGCGAGGTGGGGCTGACTGTACCCCTCGAGTTAGAAGATGATGATACACATGCACATGTTTACTTTTCCGTACTAATAAACTGCTCACATTTAAAGCTCTACACATCTGCTGCTTCCGCTAAATTAGCCTATATCTCCCTTGTTATTACCTTGCATTATATTTGCATTCGGTGGCTTGCTGAGTACATCTGTACTCACCCCGTTGACTTACAACATCAGAGCCAGTCTACTACGAGGAGGATGAAGGTCTGGAGTAGCGACCCAGTCAAGGCGAGACTGGAAGGAGGCGTTCATCTAGGACCCTTGTTTTATTAGTTTCTCTTCATCTTTAATCACTTTTGTATTAATGCGGTCTACGAACCGTGAATGACTGCTCGTATTGTACGTGGTCGTGTGATGAACGTCTTGTTTTATTGATTTTCTATGGAATTTCAATAAAGTCCTGATTTATTAAATCGGGGCGCGACAAGATGGTATCAGAGCCGACTTGACTGTAGGAAGCCAAACAGACCTGACCTTAGGACTTATATATATTCACTATATTTTACAAAAGATTACTTATCCTCTCATCTCCTGAGATTTTCACCAAAAATTTTCTCTCTTTTGTAGATGCCGATCCGTACCGTGAACGGGAACCTTCGTGACGAGACCGGATTCATCCGCGAGCTACGCATGCTCGTCAGTTTCCTCGGCTTCGAGCAAGAGCCGATGTACCATGGAGTCTTCCCCGACGAGGAAGAAAGCTACTGCGAGGTCACCGTTGTCGTCCAGCCCTCCCCTCAGACAGCTCACACCTACCGCGGAGGAGGACCTACCTTCCTGGTAGCCAGTCAGCGCACCGCTCTCCAGGCACTTACCGAGCTCCGGATGATCTACGACAGCGAGCTCTACGACACGGACTTCCGCTTCGTACCTCTTCGCACCCCAGGGAGCCCACACAGTGTCTTCGTTAGCACCCTCTCCCAGCGTCATTCAGCGATCGGTCATACCATGCGCTTATTGGAGGCCATGGATGATCTCCACTATGAGGCGCTGCAGGACGCCAATGGACAGCGCGACACTATCAGTTTCTACCGCCATTCCTCCGAGGACCTGAACCGCGAGAACGGAGAGCTTCGTCGCCGCATCCAGCAGGGACACCGGTTGGCTGCCGAGGCAGAGGAGTTGCGGCGTCAGAATGAGCTTCTTCGACAGCGTGTCGCCACCAACCCGCACCTCCGCTACCAGATCGAGGAGTTGAAGAAGGACCTAGAGGAGATCGCACCTCTTCCGCCTCGCCGGAAGAAACCCATCCAGACTCCCACAGTGAGGCCCAAGAGGATCTCCCGCAGTGCACCACCCGCCGGACCGTCCAGTTCCTCGACCCCACCCGTCTCCCACGAGCCCGAGATCGAGCCGTCCCCCGAGCTGCCCTAGACGTAGTATTTACGGTTGATTGTTATTTTCATTTTTGCTTGTATTAGCATTCATGTCACAATATAAGGCATGAATGAGAGAATAAATAGATGTAACCGCAAGAACGGTATTCTTTTGAAATAAATATAAAGAAGTTCACCCAAAATAAATATGTGTACATTGGAAATTCCAGGATGACCAACACCCAGGGATCAGACGCTCCTCAGAACGGAGGGGAGAGTGGCAACCTGCCACAATGGGGAGCCACCGGGCAGAGGCAGGCCCCAATCGCCAACCACCCCACCGTGGCTGAAATGATGGCCACCCAAAACCAGTTGGTCTCAGCCCTCCTGCACCAGATGCAGCAGCAGCAGCAGCAAATGCAAGAGCAGCAGGCTCACTTCTTTCGCCTCCATCAACAGCCCGAGCTGCCCCGACCCGCCACACCAGCTCCCGCTCCCGCAACTCAGCTCTCGGAATTCCTCCGAGTCCGCCCACCGACCTTCTCGAGCACCACCAACCCCATGGAGGCTGGGGATTGGTTGCGGGCGATCGAGAAGAAACTCGATCTCCTGACCTGCACTGAGCAGGAGAGGGTGGCCTTCGCCACCCACCAGCTACATGGTCCCGCCGCTGAGTGGTGGGACAACCACCGCGAGACTCTGCCCGAGGGCCACGCCCACACTTGGGCAGAGTTCTCGGCTGCCTTCCGGGCCGCTCACATCCCCGACGGCATCGTTGCTCAGAAGCAACAGGAGTTTAGGGACCTGCAGCAGGGGAGCAGGTCCGTAACTGAATATCTGCACGAGTTCAACAGATTGGCCAGGTACGCACCTGAGGAGGTTCGTACGGATGCGGCCAGGCAGGCTAAGTTCCTCCGGGGACTGAAGGATGAGCTGTCTCTACAGCTTATCTCCGGAGACTTCGCCAACTTCCAGAAGTTGGTGAATAAGGCTATCATACAGGAGACCCAGCAAAATAAGGTCGACCTGAAGAAGAAGCGCATGATTGCCTTCAGGCAGAACCAGGGTATGGCCCAAAGACCCCGCTTTGCTCCACCTCCACCAGCACCACAGTACCACCCCCGACCAGTGTATCGCCCGGCGCCACCAGCTGCCAACGCCGGAGCCAGTCAACCTCGCACCGCTCCAGTCGCACCTACCGCCCCAGTCGCCCCGGCCAAGAAGCCGGAGGTCTTGAGAGACAGGCATGGCAAGCCTGTGGTGTGCTTCAACTGCCGCCAAGAGGGACACTACTCCCACCAGTGCCCCCACCCCAAGAGAGCTCAAGGAGTCACCTCCAACCCCGCCGTCCGCGCCAAAGTGAACCACGTCTCCGCCGAAGAAGCCCAGGCTGCACCAGAGATTGTCATGGGTAAGTTTATGGTTCTTTCATCGCATGCAGTGGTATTATTTGACACCGGAGCTACCCACTCCTTTATATCAACTGCTTTTGTGGAAAATAATGCACTGGACATAAGTGAACTACCCAGGCCAGTACTAATAGCTACCCCGGGAAAGCAAACCCTCGCTTGTTCCTTTAGTCCAAGGATATGGGTAGATATCCAAGGCACGATATTTTGGGCCAACCCCATCCTAATAGAATGTCAAGGTTTGGACCTCATTCTAGGGATGGATTGGCTAAACAAACATCAAGGTGTGATAGAATGTGCCCAGAGAAAAGTAACGGTGACTAATGAAGAAGGGATTATAGTCACGTTCCAGATGCCCAGCATGAAGGCCGGAAGAACAAGACTACATCAGATTACCTTGGAGGAGATACCAGTAGTCAGCGAATACCCGGATGTATTCCCAGAGGATCTACCAGGGATGCCACCTAAGAGGGATATCGAATTCAGGATTGACTTGGTGCCCGGAACAACTCCTATTTATAAGCGACCATACCGGATGGCCGCCAATGAGTTAGCTGAGATGAAGCAACAGTTGGAAGATCTTGAAAGGAAAGGTTATATCAGACCAAGCACATCACCGTGGGGTGCTCCCGTCATCTTTGTCGAGAAGAAAGAAGACAAGGCAAAGCGTATGTGTGTGGATTATCGCGCCTTGAATGAGGTAACGATCAAGAATAAGTACCCATTGCCTCGGATCGATGATCTTTTCGACCAGCTCAAAGGAGCCACGGTATTCTCGAAGATCGACCTACGGTCTGGTTACCACCAGCTAAGAATCCGAGAGGAGGACATACCCAAGACTGCTTTCACGACCCGCTATGGATTATATGAGTGCACGGTTATGTCATTTGGATTAACCAACGCCCCTGCATTCTTCATGAATATGATGAATAAGGTATTCATGGAATATCTGGACAAGTTCATCGTGGTCTTCATAGACGACATCCTCATCTATTCCAAGGACCAGAAGGAGCACGAGACTCACCTCCGGTTAACCCTAGGAAAGCTAAGGGAACACCAATTATATGCCAAGTACAGTAAGTGCAAGTTTTGGACGGCAGAAGTAAAGTTCCTTGGACACATCATCTCTGCGCAAGGAATCGCAGTAGACCCTGCCACCGTAGAAGCAGTTACGGATTGGTTGCCACCCACGAACGTATCTGAGATACGAAGTTTTCTGGGATTGGCCGGATATTATCGAAGGTTCATTGAGAATTTTTCTAAGATAGCCAAGCCAATGACCAGATTGTTGCAGAAAGGGGAAAAGTTCGAATGGACTCCTGAATGCGAGGAAAGTTTCCGCACCCTCAAGACTCGTTTGGTGTCTGCGCCTATACTGACCCTACCGGATATCCGCAAAGACTTCCATGTCTATTGCGACGCATCTCGCCAGGGATTGGGATGTGTACTTATGCAAGACGGAAAAGTCATCTCTTATGCCTCCAGACAATTGAGACCCCATGAGTTGAATTATCCGACCCATGATTTGGAATTAGCCGCCGTAGTGCATGCCCTTAAGATTTGGAGGCACTATCTAGTTGGAAATCGCTGTGAGATCTTTACGGATCACAAGAGCTTGAAGTATATCTTCACACAGCCAGATCTGAACTTGAGGCAAAGACGATGGCTGGAATTGATTAAGGACTATGACTTGGGTATTCACTACCACCCAGGAAAAGCCAATGTGGTAGCTGATGCCTTAAGTCGCAAAGGATATTGCACAGCCATGATGATTCAAGAACACGCACCCTTGTTATGTAAGGAGATGGAAAACTTAAATCTTGGATTGACCACCAAAGCATATCTAGCCACCTTGGAGACCCAACCGGTATTGTTTGAGCAGATTCGTGAAGCTCAGTCAGAGGACCCGGATATAGCTGCCATTAAGAAGAATATGAGACAAGGAAAGGCCCCCGGATTTTCAGAAGACGAGAATGGCACCATATGGTTTGGAGCCCGGATATGTGTGCCGGATAAACCTGAAATAAAGACTCTTATCCTAAGAGAAGCCCATGAGACATTGTACTCCATTCACCCCGGCAGTACCAAGATGTACCAGGATCTGAAGGAACGCTATTGGTGGGTTAGCATGAAAAGGGAGATCGCCCAGTTCGTCGCCGAATGTGACACCTGCAGAAGAGTAAAAGCTGAACATCAGAGACCTGCAGGATTGTTACAGCCACTTAAAGTACCGGAATGGAAGTGGGAAGAGATCGGTATGGATTTCATCACCGGACTCCCAAAGACCCAACTCGGTTATGATTCTATATGGGTAATCATTGATCGGCTTACAAAAGTAGCTCATTTCATAGCCGTCAAGACGACCTTTAGTGGCCCTAAGCTAGCAGAGTTATATATGGCCCGGATAGTATGTCTTCATGGAGTGCCCAAGAAGATAGTATCCGACCGAGGAAGTCAGTTTACCTCTCGGTTTTGGAAGAACCTCCAAGAGGAGATGGGCACGAGATTAAATTTCAGTACCGCCTACCATCCTCAGACAGATGGACAAACAGAAAGGGTAAATCAGATACTAGAGGATATGCTTCGGGCATGTGTTTTGGATTTTGGAGCCACTTGGGACAAGAGCTTGCCATATGCAGAATTTTCATACAACAATAGCTACCAAGCCAGTCTTCAGATGTCTCCTTTTGAAGCCCTATATGGACGTAAGTGCAGAACGCCTCTCCTTTGGGACCAAACTGGTGAATCCCAAGTATTCGGAACCGACATTCTCCGTGAAGCCGAAGAGAAAGTACGGATTATCAGAGACCGACTCAAGACAGCCCAATCTCGACAGAAGAGCTACGCAGACAATCGCCGTCGAGACTTAGCCTTTGAAGAAGGAGATCATGTCTACCTTCGGGTTACACCTCTTCGTGGGACTCAACGGTTTAACATGAGAGGAAAGTTGGCCCCTCGATACGTTGGACCATTTCTCGTTATTAGACGCCAAGGCGAAGTCGCATATCAGTTGGAATTACCACCTTCATTAGCTGGAGTGCATGACGTATTTCATGTGTCTCAACTCAAGAAGTGTCTCCGCGTCCCCACGGAGCAAGTGGATCTTCAGCAGTTGGATGTCCAAGAGGATCTGACTTATGTGGAGAAACCAGTCAAGATATTGGAAGTCAAAGAAAGAACCACCAGGAGTCGAGTCATCCGCTTCTGCAAGGTGCAGTGGAGCAATCATCCAGTAGAGGAAGCTACATGGGAAAAAGAAGATGAACTCAAGGCACAGCATCCTGAGCTATTCGAGGATTGATCCGAATCTCGAGGACGAGATTCTCTGTAAGGGGGATAGGATTGTAACACCCCAAAAATTAAAAGGGATAAAATAAAAAGAAAATATTATTTCTGAATTTATTAATAAAGGAAAATCACAAAAGAATCCAAATAAAGCCAAACAGAGGGAAATATTCAAAATCTGGACTTGAAAATTTTATGAGATGAACTAGAGGCCAAGTTATAATTTTAGAAATTTTTACAAATTTTTATCAACAGTGATTCAACCCTTAATCAAATAAATGAATTACTGGAATTATTTTAAATCAGAAAAGAATTAAAATGCTTAATGGGCCGCAACCTCCAAAGTGCTCTCAACCCAGCCCAGCCCAGTCGTCCCTCACTGACCCGTGGGTCCCGCCTGTCGGCGCTCGCCTCCCCTCTCTCCTCCCGCCCGCGCCCCACCTGGCCCCACGCGTCAGCCTCTGTGCGCTCGCGTTCGCCCACTGACAGCCGTGCCCCGCCTGTCGGCCCATTTCCTTTCCCGTTCGCCCACTGACAGGTGGAGCCCACCTGTCAGGTCCTTCGTCTCCGATGGAAGGGGATCGCCCCCTTCCTTTCTCCC
Source organism: Zizania palustris (assembly GCA_019279435.1). Classification (NCBI taxonomy): domain Eukaryota; kingdom Viridiplantae; phylum Streptophyta; class Magnoliopsida; order Poales; family Poaceae; genus Zizania; species Zizania palustris. The sequence goes on from JAAALK010000288.1 coordinate 13,552,323, forward strand.
GGCGATCTCCTTCTGTCTCCTCGCCGCCGGCCACCGGATCGCCCTGGATCGCCTCGGATCGCCTCCCTCGCATACCGCCGCCCCCTTTCCATCCGTGGCAACGCATCTTCGCGCATAAGGAAGCATACCCGAGGAGAATGGAACCCTCGCCGGAATTGGAAGGAGCCCTCTCGGTTTCCTCCGATAACCCTACCATATCCACCGCCGGCGACCCCTATAAAAGCCCCTCCTTTCGCCGCGTTCAGCCCACACCGCCAAAGCCCGAGCTCGAGTGAACCAGAGCGCTCCCTCGTCGTTTTCGGGTTACCCCTCTGCTCCACCTCCGGCGAGCGATTGCCGTCACCTCCGACCCCCGCTGCCCTAGCCGCCGCCACCGTCGGGTCCGTCGTCGACCACCCCACCTCGTCCACCCCTCCGTTGGCCGTGAACACCGCCGGATCACCATCGCCGTCGAGCTCCCGAACCTTCTTCGTCGTCTACGCTCGCCGCCGGTCATCTCCAAGCCCCCATCTTCGCCACCGAAGGTACCAACATGACCCCCAACACCTCCGCGTTCCATTTTTGCCGGTAGCTAGGTCCCTAGGCCCTCGCCGTCGCCGCCGCGGCCGCACCCGAGCCCGCCGTCGCCGGAGACGAAGGGGGTACGTGCCCCCTTACGCCGTGCCGTGCCGGATCGCGTCGCAGCCGTCCGATCGAGATCGGAGGGCTACGATTAAATCCCTCCAGGATTTAATCTAGGCCCTCGGATCTGGTCAAAGGGGTATCGAGGCCTCTCGGCCGTCGATCACCACTTAAACCCCAGGACTGATCTCGAGCGTCCACGTCATACCGCTTCGCGAGATTTAATCGTGGCCGTTCAATCTCACTTACGCCTCCCGCCTCGCGTCCGACCGCCAGATCCAGATCCGACGGCTCTGGATCGGCCGGTCCACGCGCATAGTCACGGGTTCACGGTGAACCTGGTTCACCGTGGACCAGAGACTGAATTTAGTTTAAATAAAATTCCAGAAAAATTGTTTAAACTTCAAAAATTCATATCTTGCTCATTTAACTCCAAATTTCACCATTCAAATTTTGTTAGAACCAGAATATTATTCTCTACACATTAATACAATAAAAACAGTATATTTCTGTTACTTAAAATATTATTAATAAATAAATGAATAAAAATCCCTTAGGGTTGAAATTAAAAATACAGAAAATAAATAGGGAAAATTCTAAAACATCAAACTTTACTGTTTTGAACAAAACCTTGAAATATTAAAAACATTACTTCACATAATAAAACCTACAAATGTGTATGTTTAATGTTGGGTGAATTTTCATCTGTTTATTGAATGTATTATTTATTTTTCCGTAACGAGAAGACTACGAGTTCGTCGAGGAGCAGGAGTTCTACCCCGAGGTTCCTCCATCCCCATTTGCTGAGCAAGGCAAGTCATCGACCATCTCTGTGGAAACAGTTGATCATAATTGAGCCCATGTTTTAATAACTTATCGCTATAACCCATAGGTTAATATTGCATTAGTCAAATACTCAAGCCTTACACTTATATTTATTAGATCCCTGTCCTTGTGTGCAAACCCAAGCCATGCTTATTGAGCCTTAACTCCTTGTCACTCTACTATAAAAATATTAGCTAGTGCCCAATGTACCGACACAACTGCTATAGGTTAAAAAGAACGAGTCGTAGATAGCTGGATTCTGTATATGAATTTCCCTGTTATTCTCGTCTCTGGACTCTGTTGGAGTTGGCTAGGTTATAAGTATGGTGGGTTCCGGGTGCAAGCTCGGGCACTGGTTTGTCGCACCCGGGGCACTATAAGGACCGGTCTGCGGGATCTGTTGCAAAGCACTTCCGTACCAACCACAAGTCTAATGGGTAAGTCCTAACTGGAAGTATGGAATACTCCGGCTCGATGCACCATAGAGGAGGGGGCAAGGGGCTAGCCTGCGGGCGACTTGTACCGACGAGGCTCAAGGGGGGGTATGGTGGGGCTCCGATGCGTCGGGACACCATATGAAACCCATAAGAGGGTGCTATTGAGTCGGGGAGGACTATATGGAAGGTTTTGGCACGAGTTCCCGTGTGATGGGTCATCTCGTTACACTTCGGTGTAGGTGATGAGTGCGTGCCTTGTGGGTACAGTGGTACATCTCTGATCAGAGTAAATTAATCTTTTCGAAAAGCCGAGCCCACGGTCAAGGGCGGGTTGTGTGACTACTCGCAGTTAGTTTACAATTGTTTGAATGTTCAAGTTATTCATGGCACGTAAGGACTGTTGAGCGAGGTGGGGCTGACTGTACCCCTCGAGTTAGAAGATGATGATACACATGCACATGTTTACTTTTCCGTACTAATAAACTGCTCACATTTAAAGCTCTACACATCTGCTGCTTCCGCTAAATTAGCCTATATCTCCCTTGTTATTACCTTGCATTATATTTGCATTCGGTGGCTTGCTGAGTACATCTGTACTCACCCCGTTGACTTACAACATCAGAGCCAGTCTACTACGAGGAGGATGAAGGTCTGGAGTAGCGACCCAGTCAAGGCGAGACTGGAAGGAGGCGTTCATCTAGGACCCTTGTTTTATTAGTTTCTCTTCATCTTTAATCACTTTTGTATTAATGCGGTCTACGAACCGTGAATGACTGCTCGTATTGTACGTGGTCGTGTGATGAACGTCTTGTTTTATTGATTTTCTATGGAATTTCAATAAAGTCCTGATTTATTAAATCGGGGCGCGACACCTCTCATTATGTGCTAATATTATTATTCCTATATTTTATTCATCTAATGTTGCTTTGTGAATTTTTTAATATTTTGCTTTGTTAATATGTTGATATATGAATATGTTTATGCGAGTATTATTGTATTTTTTCATGGTTGTCAAATATAACATGAATTATGAAAATAACAAGCTTCCCAAGTAATAAAAAGGGCACTCCCGTCGGACAACGTGCTTCCACTAGTAGGCGGGTCCCTATGGTACCAGATTATGTTCATGACAGTTGTCTCATAAAGACCAATCATCTAGTCAGTGGGGGGCGTCACCGGGTTTATACATTATACATTGCATATATTATTTGTGTGGTAATAAAACTAACAAACTGATGCAGTATTATCTTACTATTGTAGTTTTTATCAAAAAGATTTGACAATATCAATAGCATTCATGCTAGTGACACCCTTAAAATATTAACAAGAGATGAGTACACTAGTGAGGTTAAGGTTGCAAGCTGTGGAGGTAGGATATGCCTCCACAAAGGGTGACCCAAATTTAGTCAAAGAGGTGGCAGAACGTTACTTACTAGAGAACTGACATTACTTACTAAACATGCATATTTTATTTATGTGTTTAAATTGGTTTCATTATATTATCAGGGAAGGGTCCTAGCAATGTTTTAGAGAAGAATGGAAAGCGGATAGCTAGGGAGGTCGACGTCGACCAAATGGACCAATTGAAACACATCTGTTATTTTAACAATTCAATAGATGTAACTCCAGCAAGAAAGACTCTCCTGCAAAATATCTCGACATGTTTATCTTTTGAGACTCGGTTATATATTTACATAATAAATAACTCGATCATCAACAAGAAGTCGATGGTAAGCCATTTGCACATGTCGGTTGTTAACTAGATCATGTATGCACTTGGCCTTGTCTAACTAGCTTTGTTTAAATTTTATTGTTATAGTATTTTTCAAGGCAGTATTGTGAGAAGTATATCACATCTCACCTACACCAGCAGATAATCGAGATTCAAGTGGCAGTAGCAAGGTCTGGGGCAGTCTCAATTGTGGTACATAAATCTATGAATGGATGGTCCTACCTAACTACTAGTTTTAACTAATTTCTTCGAGATAATGCGTTAGAAATTAGCATAGTATTCGCCTTCATTTCAACATCAATTGATGCAATTGAGGTTGTTATCTATGTGGTGTAAACCTAGGGTATGATGTTTTCTTATCCATTATCCTTTTTGCACATATAACCATAGTGCCTATTGTACCGACTCATTTTTCTTCAGAAAGGAGTACAGTGTGACCCTAAATGAGGTTGCAAAACTAGATATATACAGTATTGGTGACTATAAAAGAGGCTACAAAACTAGATATGTACAACCTTAGTGACCATAAAAGAGGATGCAAAACTAGAAATGTATAGCCTTAATCAATTCATGGTGGGTAGAGAGAAAAAATCTCCATAGGGCACTATTCAAGCTGTTATGAAAGTTAGAAGTAAGATAGAAGTTAGCTATAAGTTAGAAGTTAGGGGATGAGGCTTTTACGGAACTTTGTTTTAGTCATACAATTTTTTCGAGATAACGAGTTAGAAGTTAATATATGTGATATTAATTTGGTTATGAATCTCCTGTATTCATTTTGTAGTGAATTGTTTGTGATGTGCTTTGTAATATAATATTGGATATGCTTTGATTCATAACGTAGCTTAAAAACTATTACTTTTTTTCAAAATAATCATAATAATATTAGTAACGGATAACAATAATCACCCATCACTAAAGTTCTCTTTAATGATGAGTGACATTATGACCCGTCACTAAAAATCATAGCAGGTGAACCGATAGGCCATCTTTAGTGATGGGTGAATATTATCACATGTCACTAAAACTTTAGTGACTGGTAAACACATGCCACTAATAATGTTACATCACTTATGCGATAAAAATGACGAAAGACTTGTCTGCCACCGATATATATAGATTTTCTGTAGGAGTTATCTCAGTCTGATGGATCAGTTATTGATAACCACCGTATATACCCCTTGTTAACCATAATTTTACTAACTATTAAGTCTGTTTGTGATGGAAGCGACCCGACCAGTTCCTCCCTCGCGCGCGCGCGTCACCCCTTCCGCGTATACACCTCCATTTATTCTCAGCTTGAGGAATAAATTTTCGACAGCTTGAGGAATGCAAGACTTGACTCTATTTCTTTTATTCTCAGCTTTCTACATTTTCGCCAACAGTGAATGAATAGTTAGCTCCGCTTTCTATTATTCTCCTGCGCGGCTGCGCGGTTGACCAATGACCATTTCTACACGAATCCAATCCATGGAACGAGTGAATGCCTGCCTGAATGTCTGCATCATGGATCGTTTAATTTACTGTCATTGATTAGTAATTAGGAATATTATCATACCCTCTCGACAAAATCAAGCTAAGGTTTATATCTATAAATAGGCTGCCATTCTTTGTCTCTATGGATCACTCCAGAGTCCAGCTAACTAACTACTCCACATATATCGAAGAAGCTCGGGAGCACAGCGCCGTTTAACTAACTATCTCTGCATGCGTCGATCGATCGTCGCCATGGATTTCGACTTGGCGGGCAACGAGATGCTGGTCAAGTTCGCGGTGTTCATCGTGGTGCAGGCGCTAGTGTACCTCATCCTCTCCCAGTCCTCCGGCGTCTTCTCCGCCGCCGCCGGGAAGGCCATCAGGAGCGCCAGCTTCCGGCGGTCGGAGAGCGTCCGCCGCATGGCCGCGCTGCTCTCCGAGATGATGGCGCGGCCCGGTGGCGAGCCGGCTAGTCCCGCCGGCGGCAAGCGGGGAGGGCGGCCCAACGACGACGACGACGGCGGTGACCTGGGCGTGGAGCTGGAGCTGGAGCTCATGTTGGCTCGATGCCAGTTCTGGTCCTGAATTTTTGGTTTTGGTGTGTGTAATTTCAGTAGTGTATGCATGGCTAGCTGCAAAATTCGTTCGTTGATTTGTTTCGTTCCAAGCTGCAAATATCCCAGAAACATTGATTTGGGATACGAAAATCTAACTTTGTTTTGGTGCAACTGTTTTAGATGTTTGATGTTGACCTTGACCTTTTCTGTTAATTTAAGTTGCAAGAAATAATATATTTAATCTATATTTAATTCGTCTTGTGCAACTTCCAAGTAAAATGTTTTAAAACGTTTAGTTCAAGGTGAAAACTAAACCACATAAAGAGTTCATAGATGTAGTGAACTTATTTGACAGCTAAATGTCCACCTATATGGCAATCCGTGGAGAATCGAAAATTGCAGGCTGGGTTACATCATTTGGCAGAGTGTATTCGTGCATTAGTATTGTCTTGATCATCAAACTATCACCATCCTTGTCAATAAATTTTATATACAACAAGAAAATCATGGATATTAAAGACTAGGGAGAACAACCGAAACATATTTTGCTCATGCTGCTTCAGTGACTGGGTTCAGGTATGGAATTTTTGGTGTCATGAGTTTTTACCTTGGGTAACGGGTTTAGGTTCGGGTATAGATTTTTTGTAGGTACATTATAGATATATGTACTACTCGTACTCATAAAACTTGACCTTGAACATATGGGAGGAGAAATAGTTTTTGTATCACCCTCATCCACAATCCTTCACGACCTTATTGTGGCGTCACACTGTTTAGGTCATTCATGTCACTCTATTTCTTTGCTTCTACTTAGTTTCTTCTCTCCATTTCCCATCTTCCACTTCTCTTCATCAATTTGCTCTTCCCCCGCTCTTCTTCCTCTTCGTATGCTCTAACATAGCTACCTATCGGCTCATCATCGACCGAACTAGGCTACGTGGCCTAGTTCCGCCCATGATTGATCGAACTAGGGGCCAACGGCTAGTTCAATGGACTCCTAGCACACGCTTGACACATGTAGGCGCATGGTTATCCGATCTAGGCCACGTGACCTAGTTCGGTCGATCATGCATCGATCTAGACTGTTCAGTCCAGATTGACGTATGGTCGGCCGAACTAGACCATGTGGCCTAGATTGACCAACCATACACCAATATAGAGTCTACAAAAGAAGGGCTAAAGCCCATCTCCCAACTCACTTGCTGCACACCTCCAACAACCTCCAAAGCTGCCCCAAGGTGCTATCCTCCCAAGTAAGTCCCTCCTCCCTCGTTTTTTCTTCTATAGTTATTAGTTTAGGATAGTTTAATAGTAAATTATGAGTAAATTAATAGTAATTTCAGAGTATATTAGGAATAATTTAGGAGTCATTTAGGGGTAGTTCAATCATAATTTAGAGATTGCTTAGAGCTATTCTGAACATACTTTAGTGATGCTTTAGGAATAATTTAGAGGTACTTTAGGGGTAATTTAGGGTTAATTTTAAACATAATGAATTTATGTGGACATATCATGGTAGATGGTGCAAAAGGATAGATCTGATCATAGTTACGATCCTCGTCACCATCCACCAAAAGGTATCGAACCCTCTATGTGTTTTTGTGGAGACAAATGTAAATTCATGAGAAGTATGGATGGCCTCACACATGAGATGGTGTATTGGAAGTGTGACAACAACTCGTACACTCATGAAAAGCCAAAGTCAAGGCTAAAGCATAGACCACATGCTAACAAACTAGTATGAATAATTATGATATTTATCTAGTTATATATTATTCTAAAATAAATCACTTATAATGTATCTATTAATATTTGTGCGTGTAGGTAACTCATCTACCGTCGCCACTTCCGCTATGGCTTTGTTAAATGGATCGACAAAGAGGTGGATCCGGAGAACTGGGCTTCTCTTATGAGGCACAAGGAGTTCAATAGGGAGATCTTTGAGATGAGATACAAGAGGGAATGTGAGTGTGAGGAAGAAGAGAAGAGGAGAGAGGGGTTGGAGCATAAGGCAAGAGAGGAGCATGAGGATGATAGAGAGAGAAAACGTGAGAGGGCTCGTCGTGCTAAATAAGTAGGATAGGAGCCCATAAGAAAGGGAAAATACCCTCGCCGCTCTCAGTAGTCACATAATCATGTTTGCATCTGGAAATTGTAATATATTGTATTATGCCATGTACTTTGTTATCTGTTGATGCTAGACTATTTTTAATTACTATGTATTCGCCAGTTTGGCATGCTATAGTTTTTATGATAAAATTGCCAGCAAATGTTTTTCTTTGTATTAATCCAAAAAGCTATGTAATTGTGAGCAAATATTTGTAGGCAAGCAGGTAGATAGAGTGAATTCTAATGCACATAACACAATAATATCAAGTGCACAACAATAGATGAAACACAATAGTAGAAATAGTTCATCCCTACGAGTACACCTACATGCTAACCTAAGCACCACTCCTACCCCGAGTAAGTCTTGGTCGCTACTCGGGGAATGTAAACCTATCTGGTGAACGACGCACCCTAGGTTACCTAGCAGGCTACTCCTCAAATTGAGTGGGTAGTGGGGCTCTCTGAAGCTATGAAACGACGCACCCTAGGTTACCTAGCAGGCTACTCCTCAAATTGAGTGGGTAGTGGGGCTCCCTGAAGCTATGAAGGGTTGAACACCTCAGTGGTTGCATGCTACCAGGCATCGTAACCTGCCGAGTCATGCTACCCACCAGTGCCGAAGTTGATTGGTCTAGAAGGACTTTGATGCTCAGCTAAGATGTCAGCTTACCAATACGGATATAGATACGGTGTTGTACGAACAACAAGTTATTAGTGGTGTAAGGTAGATTACGATGAAATGAAAATCAGTGTAAGACTATACAATACTCACTAGGTGTCGCATGTGCTCCATATCCCGATGGACCCACCGCCAATGATGGGTCTGTCGCAGGCCTAGACCATAGAAGTATTGGTGTGGCATCCTTGAACTTTCTCTCTTGGTTTTGGCCACACCGTCTCATGAACAAATTCGTCAATTCTTTATTCTTCCTAAAGTGACGGTAAAAATTTGAATCTAAATGGTGCATACACCATCGAGACTAAATGTCCTTCCAAGGATATGGCTCGCCTAGATCATTCTTTATATGTTGCACTGCCTTTATAAGTTTAGTATGTCAGTCATGCAACACACAAACATTTGGATTGCCTTGAAGAACCCCAATGTTCAAGTGTCGTAAGAACCACAACCAACTTCTGTAGTCCTCATTTTTCACGAAGCCAAAGTGAGAAACCAAGTTTAGATGTGCCTTGGTCAGTTTGAGTGATGAGTTATTGACAAGTATCTGTGCTCGAAGGGTTTACCGAAGGGTTTGGTGTTTGGGTAGGAGCACCAAAGTGTGCAACGGAGTACTCACCGAAGGGTTTGGTGTGAACCGAAGGGTGTTGAAAAACGTGTGTGCTTGTCTCGTGATGTGTAGGAAGTGGATGCAACATGACTATCAACAGCGGGTGATCAGGACCAGGTGGGAAGTCTAGTGCCAGAGGATCACCGAAGCTGATTGAAGTAAAGGGTGGTCCAAGGGGTGTTCGGAGGCTCTCTGGATGGAGGGTCTCAGACACAAGTGCACTGAACGGGGACATGCAAGCACTCCAAAGGTGTGCTCCCGAGGGAGGCACTTTGGAGGAGTACTTCGAAGGTGTGCTCTAGAGGAAGACACTTTGAAGGGTGGCTTATGAAGACCTCCATGGAGAAGCATTTCGAAGGTAGGCTTTGGAGGGAGACACTTCGAAGGTGTACTTCAAAGGGGCACTTCAAAGTACGGATGTCTTATCGTGGCTTTGTCCATGCTTGGCTTCAGTACACGGACAGATGAAGGCCAAGCTCGAGGAGCTGTGGAATCATGGTGGTCTCTTCGAAGACATGATGCGAAGGCGATAAGGGCTTTGACAGCTTCGGCTCAAAACTATCACGCTCAAAGTTAGGACTTCGGTGTAGCGAAGCCTCATCGTTTCGGAGTCTGCAACCGAAGACACTCAGGCACTTCGTCAAGTGTTGTGGGGCTCTGTCAAAATGAAGTCACAAAGTTGACACACTATGGAGCTTCAAATAAAGTATAAAAGTAGGACTACCTGTAATACCCTTATGACTGCATGAGGCAGAAAAATTGTAAACCCTAGGGGTATTGTAGTCTCTTCGTATGTTTGAGTAGTCTATAAAAGAAAGGGGAGGGTGAGGCATAGGGTAAAAAACTTTTGCCTAGGTTTAGAACATTCTGCTTTATCATTTTTCTTAGGTCCAGCCACCACACAGTAACTCGGATGTGTGAGGGTTGTTTTGTGTTCCTTTTTCATGCAATGAAATATCTGTTTGATCTTTGATTCATATTATGCATGAACTAGTCCACTTAAAATTCTTTCTGTGTGATTTGATCAAAATCCATGGAGTTGTGTGAAGCATAGTACAAAGTCACTAGTGCGCAGCCTAGTGCAAGCCACTAGTGCGAAGTCTAGTGCAAAGCCTAGTGCGAAGTACTCCACAGGAAATTGATCTTATGTGTAAATTCTACTCTTGCAAAGCCCAGCTCGAAGTGTTTTGGTATGAGGAGTCTTGAGTGAAGTCTTCTAAGCTTTTAAGTACAGTCCGGTACGAAGTCTGGTTCAGAATATTTTCAATACCTCCAAAGAACTAGGACCTGCAAAATTGTGCTCAGAGTCTGTTTTTTAGAAGAAAATTTTTAAAGATCCCATTCACCCCCATCTGGTCGCCTGTTTCGGTGTAACACAAAGGCAATTGGCACAATCTGTTTGTTGTTCTCAACATCAATAGCGGTCAATATCTGCCCCCTATACTTCATAGTTAGAAATGTGCCATCCACACAAAGAATGAGACGACAATATTGGAACGTCCGGATGCAAGCACCGAGTGCAAAGAAAAACCGGTGTAGAATCTTAGCACCCTTCGGGAATATCGCATCCTTCTTTTCAAATGAGTAGTACGCGCCAAGGTTGTGCGTTTTCACCGTATCCAAACAAAGACCCAGGTTATGGTATGAGTCCTTGAATGTACCTAACCTCCTCTTGAGTACCTTCTATTTAGCCCTCCATGCCTTAGAATAGTTGATTATGTACTAAAACCTTCTCTCTATGGAAAGTATTAAGGCTCGAGGCTCATAACTGAGATTCTCAACAATCTCATAATACATCACCCTTACAATGTATGTGGCACTTAGATTCTTGTGCCTAGTTACACTTGTATCAACCATGCATGTATATTGGACAACAATTGAGTACACCTAGTGAATTCCCCACTTCGGTTATGTGCGTGAACTCTCCATGGGCAATCATTCCTCCCACACACAACTTCATACATTATGTGGTTTGACTTCTTCACTCAAAATGATCACTCGAGTTACAATGACCATGCTTTCATAACATCTTGAAATGCATCCTTCATAGGATACACCGAGTGTCACGGCCATCAATAATAGCAATAGCATAAAAATATTGTGATTGCCGGTCATTGGGAATCACAATGTCTTCCCCCTTCATTGTTATTATTGCCATATACTTCTTTATCTTATTTATTTGAGTTGTCATTTGCATCCTTGTAGCGCCCCGATTTACCAAAATCGAGACATTATTGAATTTCATAAGAAAAACAATAAAACAATAAACAAAGAAGGGTAATGGCTAACATTGCGGAAAAGTACAGTTTCAGTTATTGCATTTAGTGTAGTCACGTTTTAATCATGCGGAAAAGTAAACATGAACATCAACAACATCAACTAACTCGAGGAGTACGTTTTACCTCCTCGCACAACAGTCCTTACATGTCAATCCATTATGCACATACATATTCAAAGTAATCTAACTGGGGGATGTCACGCAACCCGCCCTTGACCGTGGGCTCGGCTTTTCGAAAAGATTTAAGACTCTGATCAGAGATGTACTACTGTACCCACAAGGCACGCACTCATCCCAAACGAGATGACCCATACCACGGGAACTCGTGCCAAAACCTCGGCATGAAATGTTCCAAGCGATAACCACCCGCTCTAGGTTTCGCCGGCGCGCCGGGCCGCATCCCGGCTAACGTCGCACCCCCTTTTGCGCCACGTTGGTACAAGCCACTCGCAGGTGCTGCTTGACCCATCTCCAAATGGTGGCCTCGGTTTGGAACACTCCATACCTTAGTTAGGACTTACCCACTAGACTTGTGGTTAGTACGGAAGTGTATTGCAATGGATCCCTCAGACCTGTCCTTATAGTGCCCTGGGTGCTACCGACCAATGCCCTAGCTTGCACCCGGAACCCACCATGCATTCACTCACAACCACAACTCCAACACCGACAGAATTCCATAGATAAGAAACAATAGGGATCATATAATAGAACCATGTACTACGACTCATTTTTATCCTATAGCGATCGTGTCGATACATTGGACACTAGCTAATAACATTTATCATATGGTGACAAGGAGTTTAGGCTAGAGAGCATGGCTTGGGTTGCACATCAAGGTCGGGGGATCCTAAATAAATATATTGTAAGGGTTCATTTGACTAATGCATATATAACCTATGTGTTTTAGCGATAGTTTAATCAAACATGGGTTCAATATGCTCAAAAGATTGTTTTGGTGACTTGCCTTGTTCAGCGAAAGGCGAGGGAGGGACTTCCGGGAAGTATTCCGGCTCCTCGACGGCGTCGTAGTCTTTTCAATATAATAAAATAAAATAAAATAAATACAACATTCAACCAAACAATGTAACATCACATAATAATCGCATAGGTTTAAGTTGGTTTGATTAAAAATAAATCAAGTTGTTAGGGTTCTTGAAATTCAGTTTATAGATAATTTTAAAAGAAATTAAAATGAAGTGTTGTCTTTTGAAAAAGGGTTTTAAAAGTGGTTATTCTCATTTTTAAGTCCTCTAATAAATTTAAAATGAAAGTTCCATAGAAAACTTAGTGGTTTGTTCATATCAACAGGAAATAAATAAGTACAAACTTTACTGGAATTTAAATAATTTAAATTTTCATTTTTTAACCTAAGGGTATTTGAATGTTCATTTAAATAAACATGAAATGTCCAAAGTAAACCTACTGTTTTTATTGCATAAACATGTAGAGAATAACATTATGAATTTTCTGAAATTGGAATGGCAATTTTTAGAGTTCAAATGCGCCAGATATGAATTTTACAAGTTTTAAACATTTTCTGGAATTTATTTTCAAATTTAAATCCCCTCGGGTCCACGGTGAGCTAGGCCCACGGTGAACCCGCGCACTGTGCGCGTGCGCCGGATTGATCCGGACCGTTGGATCCAGATCCAACGTGCGCAGGCGAGGCGGGGCGCTTAAGTGAAAACGAACGGCCAGGATTAAAACGTGTGAAAGGGTACTACGTGGACGCACGAGATTGATCGCAGGTTTAAAATGGAAATGGACGCGCGAGATTAAAACGTAACGCTTTGACCAGATCCGACGGTGCGGATTAGATCGCGTACGTGGGCTCACACGTGCCATCCGATCGCGATCGCACGGTCGGGATCAGATCCGACACGGCACGGGTACTCGACCCGTGCCGGTCGTCTTCTCCGGTGACGGCGAGCGGGCCAGCGGCCATGGCGAGCGACGGCGACCCTAGCTAAGCCTAGAAATGGAAAGAGGGTGCTACGGCAGTCGCGACGGTACCTTAGGCGAGGCGAGGGGTCAACGGGAAGCGGTCGGTGGCGAGGGTAGACGACGAAGTTGTTCGGGCTCCTCGTCGGCGATGGTGTTCCGGCGGGGTTCGACGTCGGCGGAGGGGTGGCCGAGGTCGAGGTCGTCCTTGCGGTCACGATGGTGGCGAGGGCGTGGACGGAGGTGGTCTGAGGCGACGGTGAACGGCGGCCGGAGACGAAGCGGAAGGGGAGCACTAAAATGCGAATCGCGGGTGTTCTGTTCGTTCTCGAAGTGAGTGGGCGTGGGGGTCGAACGTGGCGGAGGCCGGGGGTTTAAATAGGGCGTCGGAGGGGGCTCGCATGCAAGGAAAGCCGAGGGAGGGCTTTAAGTCGCCGACGAGGGCTCGGCCATGCACGGCGCTGCGTTCCCGGGGGCTTAAACGCGTGCCTTTATGCGTTTAAATGGTCGGCGGGCCTCAAGGAATTAATTGTCGGCGTCGGTTTAACGAGAGGGGGAGCCGGCGAGTGGATCCGAGGCGAGGTCGTCGGCCGACGCGATTAGGGGGGGTTGGCGCGAGGTTGATGACGAAGCTGACAGGCGGGGGCCACTGGCCAGCAGGTGCGGGTGCGCGAGGTAGAGAGCTGACGGGTGGGGCCGAGGCGTCGGGCGCGCGCGTGAAGAGAGGAGGGGTCGCTGACAGGCGGGGCCCGGTTATCAGTCCGAGTGCACGGGAGGGAGTGGGCTGGGCCGGCCGGGAGAGAGAGAGAAAGGAGGGAGGGGAGCCCATTACTATTTTAAAGCATTTCTGATTAAAAATAATTCCAGAAATTAGACTAAAATATTAGGGCTACTTCCAAGCTTGGTAAAAATTTATAAAAATTCTCAAAAATATATTTTGGTCTTAGGATCATACACAAAAAGTTTCACATCCTAGTTTGGCCATCTACTCTATGTTGTGGTTCAAAATGGTATAAAAGGGTATTAAAGTATTTTCAGAAATATATATTCCAGGAAATTGAATTTAATAATATTTTTATTGTATTGAAAATTTGGGGTGTTACAAACCTATCCCCCTTACAAGAATCTCGTCCTCGAGATTGGAACGTTACTCCAATAACTCGGGGTATTGGGCTTTTAGTTCATCTTCCTTTTCCCAAGTGGCTTCTTCGGCGGGATGGTTGTTCCATTGAACCTTGCAGAAGCGAACGACGCGGCTTCTGGTTACTCTCTCCTTGGTTTCCAAGATCTTGATGGGTTTCTCTATGTAGGTCAAGTCTTCATGGACGTTGAGATGTTGAAGGTCGGCTTGCTCGGTGGGTACACGGAGGCACTTCTTCAGCTAGGAGACGTGGAACACATCATGAACTCCTGCCAAGGATGGAGGCAGTTCAAGTTGATATGCCACTTCTCCTTGTCGTCGGAGGATCTGAAAAGGTCCGACGTAGCGGGGTGCTAGCTTGTCTTTCATGTTGAACCTTTGAGTACCACGGAGGGGAGTGACTCGAAGATAGACATAATCGCCCTCCTCAAAGGCTAGATCTCTTCGACAGTTGTCGGCATAGCTCTTCTGCCGGGATTGGGCTGCCTTCAATCGGTCTCTTATGATTTTGACCTTCTCTTCAGCTTCTCTTAATAGATCAGTCCCAAACAGTTGTGACTCTTCGGTTTGATCCCAGAGAAACGGTGTTCTGCACTTACGTCCGTAGAGTGCTTCGAACGGGGACATTTGTAGGCTGGCTTGGTAGCTGTTGTTGTAGGAGAACTCCGCATATGGCAAGTTCTTGTCCCACATTCCGCCAAAGTCTAGAGCACAAGCTCTAAGCATATCTTCCAATATCTGGTTGACCCTTTCGGTTTGACCGTCGGTCTGTGGATGATAGGCGGTGCTAAAGTTCAGCCGGGTGCCGAGTTCCTCTTGAAGGTTCTTCCAAAACTTGGAGGTAAACTGACTCCCGTGGTCAGATACAATCTTCTTAGGAACTCCGTGAAGGCACACGATCCGGGTCATATACAACTCAGCCAACTTGGCAACGGTGTAAGTTGTCTTGACCAGAACGAAGTGAGCTACCTTGGTGAGTCGGTCGACGATCACCCAGATAGAATCGTGACCAGCTTGGGTCCTGGGCAGTCCCGTGATGAAGTCCATTCCTATCTCTTCCCACTTCCATTCAGGGACCTTGAGAGGTTGAAGAAGTCCGGCAGGCCTCTGATGCTCTGCCTTGACTCGCCGGCATGTGTCGCACTTGGCCACATACTCAGCTATCTCTCTCTTCATGCTGACCCACCAATATTTTTCCTTCAGGTCTTGATACATCTTTGTACTCCCGGGATGGATGGAGTATAGAGTATCGTGGGCTTCTTGAAGGATGAGGGTCTTCAACTCAGGTTTGTCGGGTACGTAGATCCGGTTTCCGAACCAGATGGTACCATGCTCGTCCTCGGAAAATCCGGGGGCTTTACCCTTCCTCATGTTTTGCTGGATCTCCAGGATGTCCGGGTCTTCCTTCTGCTTTTCTCAGATCTGGTCTATTAAGACAGGCCGAGACTCCAAGGCAGCGAGGTACGCTCGAGTGGTGATCCCTAGGTTTAGCCTTTCCATCTCCTTGTAGAGTAAAGGAGCTTGGTCCTGAATCATGATGGCATTGCAGTACCCTTTTCGACTAAGGGCGTCTGCCACCACATTGGCCTTGCCTGGATGATAATGGATGCCCAAGTCATAATCCTTGATCAGTTCCAACCATCTCCTTTGCCTGAGATTCAGATCTGGTTGGGTCAATATGTACTTGAGGCTCTTGTGGTCGGTGAAGACCTCACACCGATTCCCCACGAGGTAATGTCTCCATATCTTCAAGGCATGAACCACGGCTGCTAGTTCAGGTCGTGGGTTGGGTAGTTCAGCTCATGCGGTCTCAGTTGCTGGGAGGCGTAGGATATCACTTTCCCTTCTTGCATTAAGACGCATCCCAATCCTTGATGAGAGGCATCACAGTAGACGTGGAAGTCTTTCTGGATGTCTGGCAGAGTCAGAATAGGAGCTGACACTAGCTTCTTCTTGAGGGTCTGGAAGCTTTCTTCACAGTCGGGGTTCCATTCAAATTTCACTTCCTTCTGCAAAAGTCGGGTCATAGGCTTGGCGATCTTGGAAAAATTCTCGATGAACCGGCAGTAGTATCCGGCCAATCCGAGAAAACTCCGGATCTCGGTCACGGTCATGGGCTGCAGCCAGTTGGTTACTGCTTCAACGGTGGTTGGGTCCACTACTATTCCTCCGGCAGATATAACATTGCCAAGGAACTTCACCTCTGACGACCAAAATTCACATTTGCTGTACTTGGCATACAGTTGCTGCTCCCTTAGCTTTCCGAGGGTCAAACGGAGGTGAGTTTCATGTTCTTCCTTGGTCTTGGAGTAAACGAGGATATCGTCGATGAATACCACGATGAACTTGTCCAAGAACTCCATGAATACATTGTTCATCATGTTCATGAAAAAGGCCGGGGCATTCGTGAGTCCGAACGACATCACGGTGTACTCATAGAGTCCATAGAGAGAGGTGAAGGCAGTCTTGGGTATGTCTTCTTCTCTAATCCTCAATTAGTGATAACCTGACCTGAGGTCGATCTTGGAAAACACCGAGGATCCTTTCAGCTGATCGAACAGGTCGTCGATCCGAGGCAATGGGTATTTGTTCTTGATGGTTACGTCATTCAAGGCTCTATAGTCCACGCACATCCTCTTGGTCTTGTCCTTCTTCATGGCAAATATAACCGGTGCACCCCAGGGTGAGGTACTCGGTCGGATGTACCCTTTCTGCTCTAGGTCTTCGATGTTGCTCTTGACTTCGGCTAGTTCATTAGCGGCCATCCGGTACGGACGCTTGGAGATTGGAGTGGTCCTGGGGACAAGTTCGATTCTGAATTCGATGTCCCGCTTGGGAGGCATTCCGGGTAGGTCTTCAGGGAAGACGTCCGCGAACTCCTTGACTATGGGCACTTCTTCAAGAGCTATTGAGCGAAGGGATGCTCCGAGTGGTTTGCGACGGGTCATTCGAAAGGTGACGGCTGCGCATTCAGGGTTGGTCACCGTGACGGACTTGTTGGCACAGTCGATCACTTCCTTGTGCTTCATCAACCAATCCATCCCTAGTATAAGGTCGAGTCCGGTGCATTCTATGAGGACTGGCTTGGCCCAAAATAATACTCCTTGGATCTCAACCTGAACCTTAGGGCTGTATAAGCGGGCTAAGGTTCTATTGTCGGGAGTGGCAATCACCATGGGGATGGGTAGAGGGAGTACGTCCAGTTCGTTTGTTTTCACAAATTCTTCAGAGACGAAGGAGTGTGTTGCTCCAGAGTCAAATAATATTACGGCTGGTACGGAATTCACAGCAAACGTACCGAGCACGACTTCAGGAGCCTCCTGAGCTTCCTCTGTGCTGATGTGGTTGACGCGGGCACGAACCGCCTGGTTGGGTGCCGCGCCTTGAGTCTGCTTGGGGTGAGGACACTGGTGCGAATAGTGCCCTTCCTTGCGGCAGTTGAAGCAGATGACCGGCCTCCCTTGGTGATCCTTCAAGATCGGAGCCTTGGCGGCTGGCGTCGGCTGAGCGGCCGGAGCTGGTGGAGTGGGGCGAGAATGCCCGGCGTTGGATCCACCGGTGGCGTGAGGTGGCCTGAAGGCGGGCCGAGGATGGTAGGCGGGTGCTGGTGGCTGAGGGACG
This sequence comes from Zizania palustris, assembly GCA_019279435.1. Classification (NCBI taxonomy): domain Eukaryota; kingdom Viridiplantae; phylum Streptophyta; class Magnoliopsida; order Poales; family Poaceae; genus Zizania; species Zizania palustris. The sequence goes on from JAAALK010000288.1 coordinate 13,570,344, forward strand.
AAGCGGGGCCTCTAAGAGTTCGCCTGCTGGTGCTTGAAGGCGATCATCTTCCTCTTCTTGAGGTCCAGCCTATTTTGCTCAGTCTCTTGGATGAGCGCTTTGTTGACTAGCCGTTGGAAGTCGGCATAGTCGGTGGCGACGAGCTGGATGGACAGCTCATCCTTGAGTCCCGGAGGAACTTGGCTTGGCGGAGGGTGTCGGTGCGCACTTCCTCCGGTGCGTAGCGGGCGAGGCGATTGAACTCATGGAGGTACTCCATGATGGTCCGGTTGCCTTGTTGCAGGTCGCGGAACTCCTGCTATTTCACCGCGATGACATCGGCGGGGACATGGGCGGCACGGAAGGCGATGGTGAACTCCGCCCAGGTCACCACGTGGCCCTCCGGCTGGGACTCGCGATAATTGTCCCATCATTCAGCGGCGGGACCCTGGAGCTGATGAGTGGCGAAGGCCACTCGCTCCCGGTCGGTGCAGGGGAGGAGGTCAAGCTTCCTTCCGATGGTGCGAAGCCAATCTCCGGCCTCCATCGGGTTGGTGGTGCTTGAGAAAATGGGCGGGCGCACGCGCAGGAACTCGGAGAGTTGTGGAGCGGGTGCGGGTGCTGGTGCGCGAGGGGCAGGCTCCCCGTTCTGCAGATGGTCCAACTGAGCTTGTTGGTGCTGCATCTGCGTGAGGAGGGCGGTGATCAGTTGGTTCTGATTCGCCATCATTTCCGCCAAAGTAGGGTGGTTAGCGGAGGGCGACCCAGACTGACGTGGGCCTGTTGCACCCCAGATGGGTACAACACCCTCGCGTGCGTCGCGGCTTCCTCCTTCACCGTTGTTGGAACCGGTGTTCTGGTGGTCGGCCATCTTCTGAATATACATAGGGATAAGGCAAAAGATGACGAAACAATAATACAACCAAAAATATCATATAAGATTCAAGCACATAAATGGAGTGGTAGAAATTGTTCATTACAATCAAGTTTTTATTCTATCCACAACACACTTGTTGCGGATAGCACCACATACAAAATTATGTATTATCTAAAATAGCGGCCTCTAACGCCTACTCGCCACCAGAGGCGGTCTCCGTGCTCTTGGAACCACGGGTACGCGGCTCCAGAGGGATGGTGGGTTCGAGAAAGTTCTCGATGATGGAGTCGGAGACGAGGCCGGGGCGCGGTGCAGGGGCGCTGGTGTAGGGTCCGGCGGGGGAGGGTTGTGGCGGGATCCTCTTGGGGCGAGGGAGGGGCTCACGGATGGGCTTCTTCTTCCTTGGAAGAAGAGGAACCATCTCCGCAATATCCTTCTGCAGCTGCATGATCTTGCGCTGCAGCTCGCCGTTCTGTTGGATCAAGTTCTTCGTTTCTTCACGAAGGAACTCAACCACCTCATGGTGCTCATCGGTGTCGAGCACCGCCTCAGTATGGAGGTCGTCCATAGCCTGCAGAAGACGCGACTGCCGGGCCATGACCGGATCACGCACGGAGTGAACTCCGAGGTAGATACTACGGTGGGCTCCGGGAGTACGCTTCGGCACGAGCCGGAAGGACGAGTTCTGAAGACGATCATCGTAGATCATCCTCAGCTCCATGAGGGCCTGGAGGGCAACTCGTTGGCACGCGACGTCGAAAGTCGGGCCTCCAAGTGCTGTGGTGTAGGGCGGCAGGTGTTCTCCGGAGCCGTGGACGGTGAGGGAGACGTCGCAAGGCCCGACGAACTCATCGGGGTACACTCCTTGGAATTCGGGTTCGAAGAGGAACCCGAGGAAGGTGAGCATCATACGGAGCTCCCGGACGAAGCCCTCGTAATGGCGGCAGTAGCTGTGCACTTGGTATACCGGCATCTACAAACAGCAAGTTGAATAAAAGTGAGGAGAGGAACAAAGTTTATAAAGTAGATTTTCGAGAAATAATTTCCTGTGGCTAATGGCTAGGCGGGTCTGTTTGGCTTCCTATAGTCAAGTCGGCTCTGATACCATCTTGTAGCGCCCCGATTTACCAAAATCGAGACATTATTGAATTTCATAAGAAAAACAATAATACAAGAGGTTCATCATGCGACAACGTACATACGACAGTATTCATGGTACGCAGACCATATTTATTACATCAAAGTTTTAGTAAAAACAGTAATAAAAATAATTAAAAAGCGGCATGACGAACATCTCCTTCAGGATCTTTCTTCTCGACTGGGTCGCTACTCCAGACCGTCTTCATAGTAAGCATCCTCTGTGGGGTCCAACGGGTATGAGTACAAAAAGTACTCAACAAGCCACCGCAAATGCAAGTAATAATGCAGGATAATAAACAAAGAAGGGTAATGGCTAACATTGCGGAAAAGTACAGTTTCAGTTATTGCATTTAGTGTAGTCACGTTTTAATCATGCGGAAAAGTAAACATGAACATCAACAACATCAACTAACTCGAGGAGTACGTTTTACCTCCTCGCACAATAGTCCTTACATGTCAATCCATTATGCACATACATATTCAAAGTAATCTAACTGGGGGATGTCACGCAACCCACCCTTGATCGTGGGCTCGACTTTTTGAAAAGATTTAAGACTCTAATCAGAGATGTACTACTGTACCCACAAGGCACGCACTCATCCCAAACGAGATGACCCATACCACGGGAAATTGTGCCAAAACCTCGGCATGAAATGTTCCAAGCGATAACCACCCGCTCTAGGTTTCGCCGACGCGCCGGGCCGCATCCCGGCTAACGTCGCACCCCCTTTTGCGCCACGTTGGTACAAGCCACCCGCAGGTGCTGCTTGACCCATCTCCAAATGGTGGCCTCGGTTTGGAACACTCCATACCTTAGTTAGGACTTACCCACTAGACTTATGGTTAGTACGGAAGTGTATTGCAACGGATCCCTCAGACCGGTCCTTATAGTGCCCGGGTGCTACCGACCAATGCCCTAGCTTGCACCCGGAACCCACCATGCATTCACTCACAACCACAACTCCAACACCGACAGAATTCCATAGATAAGAAACAATAGGGATCATATAATAGAACCATGTACTACGACTCATTTTTATCCTATAGCGATCGTGTCGATATATTGGACACTAGCTAATAACATTTATCATATGGTGACAAGGAGTTTAGGCTAGAGAGCATGGCTTGGGTTGCACATCAAGGTCGGGGGATCCTAAATAAATATATTGTAAGTGTTCATTTGACTAATGCATATATAACCTATGTGTTTTAGCGATAGTTTAATCAAACATGGGTTCAATATGCTCAAAAGATTGTTTTGGTGACTTGCCTTGTTCAGCGAAAGGCGAGGGAGGGACTTCCGGGAAGTATTCCGGCTCCTCGACGGCGTCGTAGTCTTTTCAATATAATAAAATAAATAAAATAAATACAACATTCAACCAAACAATGTAACATCACATAATAATCACATAGGTTTAAGTTGGTTTGATTAAAAATAAATCAAGTTGTTAGGGTTCTTGAAATTCAGTTTATAGATAATTTTAAAAGAAATTAAAATGAAGTGTTGTCTTTTGAAAAAGGGTTTTAAAAGTGGTTATTCTCATTTAAATAATTTAAATTTTCATTTTTTAACCTAAGGGTATTTGAATGTTCATTTAAATAAACATGAAATGTCCAAAGTAAACCTACTATTTTATTGCATAAACATGTAGAGAATAACATTATGAATTTTATGAAATTAGAATGGCAATTTTTAGAGTTCAAATGCGCCAGATATGAATTTTACAAGTTTTAAACCTTTTCTGGAATTTATTTTCAAATTTAAATCCCCTCGGGTCCACGGTGAGCTAGGCCCACGGTGAACCCGCGCACTGTGCGCGTGCGCCGGATTGATCCGGACCGTTGGATCCAGATCCAACGTGCGCAGGCGAGGGTGGGGCGCTTAAGTGAAAACGAACGGCCAGGATTAAAACGTGCGAAAGGGTACTACGTGGACGCACGAGATTGATCGCAGGTTTTAAATGGAAATGGACGCGCGAGATTAAAACGTAATGCTTTGACCAGATCCGACGGTGTGGATTAGATCACGTACGTGGGCTCACACGCGCCATCCGATCACGATCGCACGGTCGGGATCAGATCCGACACGGCACGGGTACTCGACCCGTGCCGGTCGTCTTCTCCGGCGACGGCGAGCGGGCCAGCGGCCATGGCGAGCGACGGCGACCCTAGCTAAGCCTAGAAATGGAAAGAGGGTGCTACGGCGGTCGCGACGGTACCTTAGGCGAGGCGAGGGGTCGACGGGAAGTGGTCGGCGGCGTGGGGGTCGAACGCGGTGGAGGCCGGGGGTTTAAATAGGGCATCGGAGGGGGCTCGCATGCAAGGAAAGACGAGGGAGGCTTTAAGTCGCCGGCGAGGGCTCGGCCATGCACGGCGCTGCGTTCCCGGGGCTTAAACGCGTGCCTTTATGCGTTTAAATGGTCGGCGGGCCTCAGGGAATTAATTGCCGGCGTCGGTTTAACGGGAGGGGGAGCCGGCGAGCGGATCCGAGGCGAGGTCGTCGGCTGGCGCGATTAGGGGGGGTTGGCGTAAGGTTGATGACGAAGCTGACAGGCGGGGGCCACTGGCCAGCGGGCGCGGGTGCGCGAGGGAGAGAGCTGACGGGTGGGGCCGAGGCGTCGGGCGCGCGTGTGAAGAGAGGAGGGGTCGCTGACAGGCGGGGCCCGGTTATTAGTCGAGCGCGTGGGAGGGAGTGGGCTGGGCCGGCCGGGAGAGAGAGAAAGGAGGGAGGGGAGCCCATTACTGTTTTAAAGCATTTCTGATTAAAAATAATTCCAGAAATTAGACTAAAATATTAGGGCTACTTCCAAGCTTGGTAAAAATTTATAAAAATTCTCAAAAATATATTTTGGTCTTAGGATCATATACAAAAAGTTTCACATCCTAGTTTGGCCATCTACTCTATGTTGTGGTTCAAAATGGTATAAAAGGGTATTAAAGTATTTTCAGAAATATATATTCCAGGAAATTGAATTTAATAATATTTTTATTGTATTGAAAATTTGGGGTGTTACAATCCTGCTCCACTGCTTCCTTAATTCTTATTCCTCTCTATCTAGCAAGTCAGGTATGACCTCTATTTCCTCCTCTTTGTCAGCTTGCCCTTTAGTAGCCCTATGTACTATAGAAGGGGGAGCATCCCCAGAATGTGACACTACATCCATGTCGGGATAACTTCCTAGACTTAGCTACTCTTGCCAACCTCAATTGTACTTCAGACTCAACAACTTGCTCTGGTGCTAGGTCTAGAGTTGGAAGGACACAAGGAGTAAAATAGACCAGCAAAATTTGTTCCCAACCTTGCTTTAACGCCTTTCTAACATACCCCTCCACATGTTGATCGAGGTAACAGGAACCATCTCTCAAAAATACCTTTCGGCCGCACGACTACATCGGGCATACAGATACAAATCCAACTGCACCATATCCAATTGAAAAATATGATACATCAACTGCTTAACATTATCAATGCTATGTTCCACCACCCGACTTAAACTATTCTCGGTACATTGAAAACTACTAAGGTCAGCATCATCATGACCAATACGTACTTGACCATCTCCATTGTAAATCTTAAATGATGTTCTATCCATAATACCTCAAAATATTAAGTTTACACCAACAAATTTAAATTAAGTAGCAAACAATATGATAAACATAATTATGTGTCTAGCACGTCAGTACTATTAAACTTTTTAATAATACGTGAATTACATTCAAATTATCGTTACATTAAATATCTAACATAGTAAAGTACATGATTGGTCGATCTAGGCTACGTGGCCTAGATCCATCGACCATGTGTCAATCTGGATGGACCATTGCAAATCGGTGCTTGATCGGCCGATCAATCGACATATGTCAGGCGCACGTCAAGATCCCGTTGAACTAGTCGTTGGCGCCTAACTCGACCGATGATGAATCGATAGGTAACTATTTTGTAATTTTTCCAAATCATAATTGATTTTTTAAATGTATTATTTAAAAAATAATAATGGGCTGCTTTAAATGAGCTCATCCCGCTTGGCCCATGGGTCGGCTCCCACCTGCCCAGCCGCTTGGCTGACAACTCCCCTGGTCATAGATGACAGTCTCGTCTCCCCTATGAATAGATCCGATCGGTGTGCGTAGAAGCATTTCTATGTAGGCAAGCAGAGCGACCACGCGCTTAGCGTCCATTGCATCTCACATAGAATGCACAATGTTGTGTTCGTCTCAATCATATCTTCGTCGTTACGCGCATCCACTCTGATTGATAGTACTAAAGATAATTAATTAATATTTTCATATTGATGAGGCACTCTTTTATGTTTGACCAGTTGAGGACTCGTATGTTGAAACGATATTTTTTACAATATTACGACACAACACAGAAATTATACACATAACTTAAAACATGATAAAATAGTATCTATCGTAATTTAATTGCAACTTTTCTTTATATAAATGCATCTAAAAGTTAACACAAAAATTACACAATCATGATTATCTAGCAAGCATGCTAGATAGAAGTATATTAAGCAAAAAGATCACATCTACTTCTAGCAAACTTCTAAAGTTGTCATGCTTGTCCAGTAAATTCTTGCCCCTCTTGACGCTATGGAGAAGGTCTCTCACCGAGTTCGTCATTGAGACTATAAATTAATTACAATAGATGAGTATAATAGCAAAAACAAATTAGTAAAATAATTAAATTAAACTTCCATTACCTCCGCCTCACCTTGCGTGCAATTCCGATGTTTGGCTCAAAATAGGCCCTACTAAAGCATGTAAATGTAGATTAAAATCTAAATAGTAATAGGTTAATATAATCATATATTAGACGGTTTGTTCATCACAAGTAAATTGGCACATTTTTAATAAGGATGCATTAAGGTTACTTTGTTCATGTTTTGCTCTAAGCATAGTCACAAGAACGATAGTACATTCATTGGAGCATCTTGCCCATTTAGTCAAATAGATGATAAGTAATTTATCCTTGACAACAATCATCATTGGTTTAAAACTATATAATCATAAAAAGAAACAATAAATAAATTGCATGGCATACATATTGGAAACTAAATATAAAACATTGAGGGAACTATAGGTATAATATATTTAAAATAGTTCAAACCTAATATTTCTGGTTTACGATATATATAAAAATGACGATAAATTTTATTATTTTATCTCAACATGAGAATTATGTCATTATTAAGCAAATGAAAATATCTTGTTATTCATCTAATGTTACTATTAACACTATTATAGTTTTGCATGTTAATGACAGTTAAACATGTGGACATCTATTAATAATAGTAGCAGGATGCACAAATTAGAAAGTGAAATATAAAACAAGTGAATAACTCAATAGCTCAACCAACATTTAGATAACTACTTAATATATAAAAAATTGTGTTGAAAATTTATGTTTAATATTTCATAGGCTTAATTAGATCTTTAATAATGTATTATCAATTAAATATCAAATAAAATAAGTCAAAAGGTAATACAACATTTTACCATTCCACGCAGACAATAAGGTCATCTATACTATTTTTAAAAGAAATAAATGTTGGTGAGTCTATCATGCATCTAATTTTCTCATTGATACGTGGATCATCCACCCAGCCCACCCCTACTCCTCCCTCTCCCCTCCGCGAACGCTGCTCTTGTGTACCTGCCTACCATAACTCACACACCACCCGCACCCCATCGTAGCTTCGCCGCTGCCCCACCCTCCCCTCCACACGGGGCCAACCTATACCCCTTCCTTCCGCACAGCGCCCCTCCCTACCAGGCAAGGGAGAGCGTGCGATTTGTGCATTTCAGTGAAATTCAACTTGCCTTCCGATTAACTGATAAATTGATACATGAATTAATAAAATAGTAGATACTACAAGGTTAATAAAATATCTGCAAAAATTACCTAGCATTATCAATACATGAATTAATTAATATTATAAAGTTAATAAACAACTTAAAAAATATCTAGCATTATTAATTCATAAATTAACTAAATGTTTTAAAGTTAATGAATACTCTTGCTTTGAAAAGGCTATCTAGAATTATTAATACATGAATTAATTAATATTATAAATTTAATGAATAGATTGAAAAAGTATCTATAAATGTCACATCTCCAAGCAAATTTGGACCCTTGAATGTAAATCTTATTGGTCTTGGGCCATTCAAAGCCTAAGGGCCCAATACAACTCATGTGGGTCTATGGGCTTCCAGTCTAGGGTTCAAAACTATAAGGAAACCTTCTTTTTTCTGTCTATCTCCCCCACGCTGTCGCTGCCATCGCCTCATCGCTAAGCTATAACTGCTCCGACCGATAAAGGTATCAGTGACTTATCGCAGTTTCTTGTACCTTGTTGCTTCCACTATTTAGTTGGTGTCATTCTAAAATTTGTCCTGCAACTGCACCTCCTTCTATCATTGGTTTTAGTGCGGCAGATGGCATGAGTGAGTTGGCGTGCCGCCGAGCTAGGGGCAGGGGTGGGGTGCGAGCACTGACTAGGGGTGGGCAAGGAGGCCGAGTAGACAGGATGTCGACGTGCATATAGAGATAGGAGCGATGCTAATGGTAGTAAACTCACTATTAGTATCTAGTGGCGGATCTATAGGGTGTTCCAATTAGTCTCCAACATATCCTGCGCTCTATAAGATTTAACCATTGATATATTAGGATTCATAATTTCATTTCAAGGGAATCATGGTTCATTGGACGAGGCATTGTGATTTAATTGTAAGGTGCCGCATTAGATCCCACTAGGCGCTGCAATTCATTCATTTATTTTTCCTTTTTTTTCAAGCGGCCAGTAAATAAATAATTCAGCGATTTGTTGTTCGCCCTATTTAGATTAGATGATTCTTTGTTTTGAACTCCCTGAATTATGATGCAAATTTAATAGTTATTTATTCAATTAAAAATATTTTTGTCAAATTTTATACATAGATTTTGATGTGACATACAAACTTAATCTTTTAATTTAGGATTACCATATTATTTAGTACATGTATAATGAATTAAGGTATAAATTTAATAATTTTTATCCAATTAGAAATTTATTTTTACCTAATTACATATATAGATTTTGATGTATCATACAAACTTAATTTTTTAAATTAAGATGCATCATATTATTTAGTATAGTATACTGAATTATAATACAAATTCAATAATTATTTATCCAATTAAAAATATTTTTTATCATATTATACGTAAATATTTTAACATGACATACCTATTTATAAAATCCTAAATTTGCCACAGTACGTTGTTTCTAAATAGAATTGATTCACGGCTTCATCTCTGCTAGCTGTAATTTATGCACGCTGTAATTTGTGTGAGTAGACGATGGAGTGGTGGAATATAATTTTTAACAACTCAATTTTGTTTTTGCCCTGTTTGGGGTGGATTCTGAGGCATCTTCTACTTCTCAGAAGCCAGAATCTGTCCCAACACGAATGGATTCTCTGAAGTAGATTTAAAATTGTTACAGTAGCTATAACTAGAAGCAGAATTTCTCACCTGAGCAGCTTCAGAGCTTCTTCAGCCAAAGTCTTTTCCCCACGCCCCAGCCGCTCGCACAACTTTGCCCCGCACAGGTGCTCTAGTCGCCACTGCTGTGGCGGAGCCACGCCGACGCTGTCGCCACCCGCCGCCGGCAAAGGAAGCTCTCCGCTGAAGTCCACCGACCAACTTCTTCCATCGCCAGCACATCTCCTTCCGCCCTCAGCCCATTCGCTCCCAAACCCTAGCCATCGTCGGTGAGAAAACCATGTCAGTGCTGACGGAGAGGACGCTGATGCCACCGAAAGGATCCAAGGCGCCACCGTCGCCGGAGAGAAGAAGCAACACCACCGCAGTCCAGCCCTCGTCACACTTAAACTACTCAGGTTGGAAGATATGTGAACATTTTGTGCTCTAGTTGCACAGGGTTTACTCTGTTGATTTTGTGCTTGATTAATCTAGAGCACCTACATTGATGTGTGAAAAGCTTCTTTTTCATGTTTTTTGTTCGAACCAGTAGCTATGTCAGTTTTGTAAATGAAAATTTGCTTATTACAAGTTTTTTTAGGTGCTGGTAAACAGGGCAAATGCTCTTCACCATTACTAGCCTTGTTGCCATTGTTTTTAATGTAGAGAAATAAAGATCAACTCTTCTGGCCTTGGAATGGACCCAAATATTGGTACAATTACATCAAGTGGGGCGTGGTGGAAACTTCAATGCGAGGTATGGTTATATTATTTTGGTTTGTTCATTTTTTCTTCTATTGTATGTTAATGCACTTGTGAATGTTTTTAACAGGACATGCCAACATGTGTGAATTTTAGGAAAGGGCCACTAGAGTTTGAAGAATTACTTGCTATAATGTTTGAAGGTGCAAGTTGTACCAATGCAAGCGCCGTTGTGCCAGGGGTTGGAGAAGATATGGGTGATGATGGCGATCAGAACGAAGAGTGTGGGGGTGACACACCTGAAGAAGTTGCAACACCACAAGTTCTAAACATTATCAACGAATGAAACCAATAAAGGAAAAACTATGCAACAACATTCACCTGACAGGTTGAAACTAAAAAGTCATTTCGTGATGTGCAATTTAAGCGGTTGGTTGATTCTTTTGTTGAGAAATCACAATCAATCAAAGCTTCTAGTGTTTTTAGTTCTGAGCAATCCCCAATGGATGACCCCGTTAGAAAAGAAATTGCAGTTTTGCTTGATCAAGTTATTGATGCAGGGGTTGTAGAAGGTAGTGATGAACATTTTTTTGCCACACAGTTGCTCATCAAGAAACAATTTCGTGATGTCTTCCTTACCTTAAAGACACCTGAAGGAAGGCTAGCATGGTTACGGAGAACATGGAATGAAAAGAAGCGTTAGTTGATATATTGTATATCTATATATCCTAGGTTTTTTTGTGTTATGTGTTATGGACCTATGCATGTATATTTTACTATGGTTGTGTTATGGATTTATGCATGTTTGGATTGCTATGTATGTGTATTGTGAACATTATATGTTATTACAGTTATGTTTTGTGATGAGTGTATCCTTCTTTTAATTTTGTATTTGTCCAATGTTGTGTTCTATAGATGGAAGTGAAGACTTTTTGGACTGCTCAACTGATGATGACCCTATCGATGATGACAACATAGAGTTAAAGAAAGATGAGAGGTATGATATGTTGGATCCACTTGTTGCATTGGTTGTAATAGTTATTTGGATAACTAAAGTGGCTCAAGCACAAAAAGGACTAGAAGAGTCCCAATGATGACTGGACAATGGGTAGAAGAGCAATTGAGTAGATCACTTGACTATTATAAGATGTTCATGATGTGAACATCGGTTTTTATGAATCTGCATGACACATTAGTTTTAGTATGGATTGAAATCATCTAGAGAAATGTGTTCCAAAGAAGCATTGAGCATGTTTCTATGGACTTGTGGAGCTCCTCGGTCTAACATCCAAGTGCAAAACTGATTTGGTCACTCTTGAGAAACTGTTAGCAGATAGTTTAATCACAAGTGTTGCAATCTGTATACAATATGGCAAAAGATATCATAAACCATGTGACCCACAGTTCAGTACAGTGCATCCTAGACTTAGGGATTCTAGGTACTCACCACATTTCAATGATTGCATTGGTGCAATAGATGGGGCACATGTTTCAGATTGTGCCTTCTTCTGGCGTCCAGTGCACTACAATAGACTAGTACACTAGTCAAATGTGATGGTTTTGACTTTGATATGATTCACTTTTGTTTGTGCGGGTTGGCCTGGCTTTGTCCATGACTAGACTATTCCTCGATACCTTGATAACTTTTAAGGATTAATTTCCACACCCACCGGAAGGTAAAAATTGTCAATTCAATGTGTTTTTAACATAATGTGTACATTCTTTCTAACATGTTGAGCACTATAGGTAAATATTTCCTTATTGATTCAGGATATCCAAAACACAAAGGTTATTTACCTCCTTGTAAAGGTCAAAAGAACCATGAGCCCGAGTTTCGAAATGGTTCTTCACCGGTTGGAAAGAAAGAATTATTCAACTACTTTCACTCATCTATTCGAAACCGCATCGAACATGCATTTGATATTTGGAAGATGAAATGGCGTATTCTTTTGGTTATACTGAGTTATCCAATGGCGAAACAAAATAAAATTATTGTTGCAACAATGGCTTTACATATTTTTATTTAGGAATGTAATCAACATGATCGAGATTTCGACATGCCACAAGATGATGAAGGGTATATTGATGGTGACATGACTATTGACCCTATCCAAAATAGTGATGGCACACATGTCAAAGATGAAAACATGAACACGGTGCATGAAGCTATTTCAAATGCATTATTCAGTCGCTGATATGGCTACTTCACATTATAGTACTTTTGGTATATATTAGTCACATATATAATATATTGTAAAGAACAATATTACTTTGATATATTTTAGTTATATATATATTTGTAAAGTGTATTGTGGACCGTGCCATACAATACGTTATGGAATATTAATTACTAATATAATGCAGTAAAGAATATTTTGGATATTTTTGTGGTATGATATATGAAAAAACATTAACAAATCATTAAAAATGATGCGCACGGGTGCCCGATCTTCTGTCGGGGGTAAACTCGATTGGTGGAGGACTCGACGTTGACGATCTGGCTTCTGATCACCACAGATCCGAACCCCGCAATCGCTACACCATGGCTCTGTTGGTTATCAACCACGCATGAACGCGATTGACTTCGCCAAGAAAGCTTATCTCTGCCTGCGAATCAAGAATACAAGCAAGAAACGGAAACACAATCTCGCAAAACAGAAGAGAGATCGATTTCTCAAGTGAGGTTCCGCAATCTGACGAAGTCAGAGTTCAATCTACAAGAGATTCGAAACTAAGCAAAACCCAACCCTAATCCCTAGCGGATGCAGAGTATTAATACCTAGGGTTTGTAGAAAAGTCGAGACTAATGTTGGGCTTAAGGTCCCAAACAGATACAAGGCCCGACGTGGGCCAAACGGTGACGCAGCACCAGGTGACTTGTTTGACGACACAGAACTTTGTAACGAACCAGGACTTAGAAACAGATCCATTGGAAATATATTTTCGTTATCTTTCCGACGCCTTAAAGAACGCCTCAATCCGCCTCCGTACGAGAAAGTTATGCCCATTTTACTGAAGGATGCTCCGCTGAATCCGAACCGAAATCAGAGTTTGAAGTGGAATTCGAGTTGGATTGTTGTGCCGCTTCTCCCCCTTGTGTTTGATCCAGAAGTGCTTCTCCCATGTTCCTTAGAGTCAAAATATCACCATAAGTAGCATCTCATCCGTATCCATATCATTATGTAAAATAAGAAACAAACGCACCTCATAATTAAGCTTCCGTGCGCGGGAGCGAGTGATTGGTCCAAGAATAATAGAGTGTTAGATGTCTTTATCATTGTTATCAATGTCCTCATCAAAAAAATTGTCAAACAATTGTCAAGAATATTGTAATAAAAATATGTCAAAATTTGATCAAGAAGCTATACTGCTAAATGTCTGGCTTCTCAATACAACACTTTTCAATTAATCCAATTCAAACAAAATCCCAAATAGAACCTAAATTAGGCCTTGTTTGGGACTGCTCTGCTACGTTTTATAGCTCCGCTCCATAAACATCTAGCCAAACAGGTTCAGATCCAAGTTTTTGGATCCGCGAAAAATGCAGATCCACGACTCCGTTCCACGTTTTTGTGGAGCACCTCAGGAGGTGCTCTGCGGATTCAGTTTTTAAAACAAAACGTGGAGTTCGGGGTAATTTACCAACCATGCTATTATAAACTTATTGATTCACTTTTTAGTTGATATTTATTACTTTTTCATTTAGTACTATCTATATTAACTTTTTAAATGTTACTGATGACTTTTATCACAAATTTTTATTATTCGTCTTATTCAAAAAAATTGAAATATCATTTATTTTGTTATAATTGTTTTAATATTGAAGTTACTTCGATTATAACTTATATTTTTGTATATTTACATAACTTTTTTATAAGATGAATGATTAAAGTTTGTGATAAAAGTCAACGACGTTATTTAAAAGTTAATGGAGAGTACTAATTTAATATGTTTTACATAATTGACATGAAAATATAATATTGGAGATTTATGAATAAACTCGGGGAAAATATACATTCCTACCAAATTCTACTATTCTTGAATCTGAATTCCCTCCGCAAGCCAAAAAGTGCAAATACTCTATAGTGGAGCAGCAACTCCACTCTAGATCTGATTCTAAGTGAATTCCGTGGAGTGAAGCAAATTTTGAGAGTGGAGTAGTCCCAAACAGGCACTTAGATTATACTGTTTATTTTAACTTCAAATTCTAAGCGGAAGAAAACCGGAGTCACCGCAGTGCCGTCCTGTCAAACATCAAACAGACACTGAGTCACCGCGGTGCCGTCCTGCCCCTCCAGCCTCCCCCATCGGCACAGATCGCCCCGATGACATCGACGAAAAAAAATGGAACAAATCCACGCTCACTGATGAGCAGTAATTTTTCATGGACTAGCGCTAGCTGATCTCCTCCTCTTCGTCTTCTTCAGATCCCCAAATCCAATCCTCGCATCCCAGAATTTCCAGTTTAGGTTAGACCTGCGCGTCGCGCCAGGCGCCGTCCTACTTCCCCCGATAACGTTGGGATGGAGGAGACGACGCCGCCGCAGCCGCAGCCGGCGCACGCGCCTCCCCCGTTTCCGGCGGTCTTCACCCCGCCGAGCGCCTTATCCTCGCGGGGCAGTCCCAGCACAGGCCCCGGCCCCGGCTCCAGCCCCGCCGCGGCGCCGGCGCACTTCAGCACGCCGCCCGGCCCGCCCGTCTTCTCCTCGCCGCTGCGCCCCGCCGCGGTGCCCTTCCGCGCCACCCCGGCTTCGCCCCAGCCCGTGCCGTTCGCTGCCCGCTCGGCCTACTCTTCCTCATCCTCCGCCGCCGTATCGCTCCCAACCTCCGCCCCGCATTTCCTCAACGGCGCCGCCACGCCCCACGGCCACCTCCCGTCGTCGGCTCCGCCCCCCGAGGAATCCCCCTACGTCCTCTTCTCCGCCCACAAGGTACGCGTCTCTCACATTTTTGTCAATCGACATTCATTGACTTAAATGGTCCTTCATGTCATTGTCAAGAGTGGACATTGTAATCAAGTGAATCAAAGAGGCGAATTATCATTTTTTCCTCCTAGAGATCAACTGCTCTCGTACATAAACACGCTATTATTTGGATCTTACACAACTACACTACTATATCCAAACTATGCCTGATTTTAAGATGCTTAGAGTGTTCATTGCTAGGGATGTGCAGTTTCTGCGGTTTGTTTCCTACAGAAAATTTGTCCATTTTGTGATCGGTTATTTCTACTTGCAGGTCCTGACAGAAGAAACTGCTGAATGCTCCTAGCTTAGGGTTTGGAGCTCTAGTGTCTCCTGGGAGGGAGGTGACAGCAGGTCCGGTGGCTGTGGAGCGTGACCCACGACGATGTCTCAATTGTGGGGCTTATGTTAATTTGTACTGTGACATTTTGATCAGCTCTGGGCAATGGCAATGTGTGATTTGCAAGAACCAGAATGGCAGTGAGGGGGAATTCGTTGTCTCCAGCAAGCCTGCTCCAGTGGCCTGAGCTTGCATCCTCAGCTGTCAATTATGTGCAACCAGGAATAGGAGCCAGGTTTCGTACCAGTGCCAGAGAGAGGCTCTGGACCTGTTTTTATCCTCATAGATGAGTGTCTTGATGAGGCACACCTGCAGCATCTGCAAGGCTCATTGCATGCTCTTGGGATTCACTCCCTCCTACATCGAGGGTTGGATCATTTCCTATGGGCGAACTGTCTCAGTGTACGATTTTTCAGAGGGGACAGCTGTATCAATGGATGTGCTACCTGGAAATAAGTCACCTACCCGCGAGTCTTTGAAGGCACTAATCTATGGGACAGGTGTATACCTGTCTCCTATACATGCTTCACTGCCTGTTGCACATACAATATTCTCATCTCTGAGACCCTATCGGTTGAGTGTACCGGAAGTGTCAAGGGAAGATGTCTTGGTGCAGCGGTAGAGGTTGCCCTTGGTATTATCCAAGGGCCATCAATGGAGTTGTCTCGTGGAATAATCAAGAGAGCTGGAGGCAACTACAGGATCTTGGTATGTGCGGGTGGTCCTAGCACATTTGGGCCGGATCAGTGCCTCATTCTGTTCAACCCCAATTATGCTTACCTGGAGAACAGCTATGAATGGATGGACTCTTGGTCATGAGGCACAGCGGCACAGTACTGTTGTTGATATCCTTTGTGCTGGAACATGTCCTGTGAGAGTTCCTGTGTTGCAGCCACTAGCAAGGTTCTGGAGGTGTCCTTTTACTTCATGATTTTTGAGAGGCCTTTGGGGTCAACTTGCAAAGGGGCGTCAACTAGAGCAGCTGGTTCACAGGTTTA